>CM034388.1:8562500-8987500 GCA_019925095.2 Dendrolimus kikuchii | reverse complement strand
CCGTTATCAATAGAAGCACGCACTCTTTCCTTGGGAAAATTCTTCACTGCCAATCCATACGGGATTGTTTTAGGGACTCCAAATTATCATGGCGTATAGAGCAAGCCGTACTCTCTAAAACTGACATCATAATCCAGCGGATTAAGATCGGGACTAGACGACGGCCTGCCTTAGCGCTGATGAAGTCCGAAACGTTCGTTTCAAACCGAGCTTTATGACCCGGCGCCGATTCTTGCTGAAAGGACCATTCTTGGTTATTAAACATGGTGTTGTTAAGGGGCTTAACTACCTTCTCAAGAATGGTATCTTCATATACTTGTGCCGATGTTTTGATACCTTTTTCACAAAAATATGTCTCAGTCACTCCTTCATAGCTAACACCCCACCAAACCATCACTGAAGACGGATAATGCCCACGTTGCACTCTGTCGACTAATTGAGAAGCTTCCTTAGAGCTTTGAGCATAAATACGGTCATTTTGTTTGTTAAAATGTTGCTCAATTATAAAAATTTTCTCATCCGTAAACAAAATTTTTCTGTGACCTCCCTTTGCGTACCGCTTCAGTAGTTGTTTCGATTTTACCATCCTATTCTTTTTTAAATTATGAGTTAAGAAATGACCAGTGCGTCTCTTATAGGCTGCAAGTCCTAAGTCATCTTTTAAAATACGCGACATGGTTCTAGGTGATATCTTCGTCTCCCGAGATAAAATCTTTTGCTTTTGGACATGATTTCTTCGAATTCTTTCCCTCATTGCTTTGACCACCTTTTTCGTACGAACACTACGTGGACGGCCAGATCTTTTTCTGTCACAAACAGAGGAGGTCTCATTCTACCTATTAATAGCCCGGTACACAAACATTTGACTAATACCAAGCGTATGGAGAATTTAAAAAATTGCATTTGGCTCCATACCTACTTTGTGTAATGCAATCACAGCGATTCGGTTCTTTTTATCGCCCCACTCCATTTTAATATCGCAAAATGTTGTACAATGTATTGGCGCTAAAATGAGAAAACATATATATATATATATATATATATATATATATATATATATATATATATATATAAAGGCTGGACTAATTTTTATGATTTTTGTGTTTTTTGAATTGTCTTCGTCCAGAATAGAATAATAGTATTAAAATATGATATATATCGATAAAAACATTATCATTAAAAAAACATCAGTTTAGTCATTCATTTGTTATGATCTTACCTGGCCAATTTCGGCAATGATGACTGCATTTAAACTCATTTTCATTTGTCTGATTTAGGTGAATTATGTTTGTGTGTGTCCAAGTGCATCCCGGGATGGTTCGATTGGATCCGGTAGGTGGCGCCGCTGAACACCTCTTTAACGGTGGACCGATTTCGATGATATTTTTGTGTTTTTTCAAGTAGATTCGAGAATGGTTTAGATTAACAATTGGTCCCGGTTGATGGAGCTGCAATCGGTTTCTAGTTTTTTATTTATTAAGGGCAAGACTACGTCTGCCGGGTACAGCTAGTTTTCTGTATTTATTAGACATCTTTACTTAAACAGTTTTAGTTGCGTATGTGTCTAATACCTGTAACTTTCTACTGAAATTTCTGAGATTCATGTATTTTGCGTACTAAAAAATATATTGCCTTTCTGGAAATAATCTTTGGTTTAATGATTGGTAAAATAACTGAAATCTTTGTTACTTGTCCAACGTGGACGAAGTCGCTAGTCGCAAATGCTGGTAGTGTATAAGTGTGATCTTGTTTTAAGGTGGCGCATCCGGGGGTGGCGTAGCTGGCGGCGGCGTAACCGGGGGCGGTGCGCCGGTGGCATACTCTATGCCGGGTGGTTGCGCGCCATATGTGTGCGGCGTAAAGTCAGTCGTGTGGTGCGCCCCGCACTCACCACCGCCTACGGGACCCATGCCCGGGGGCGGCATGCCCCTGGGAATAGGAGGTGAATAAATATTTTTTTGCACAACCCAATGGTCCAAGCTTAAATAAACATGTCCATTTTCATTGTTTTCGTTCAGGAATGGGTGTGGGCCCTCCGCAGGTGCCTCCGCATGGGATGCCCCCTATGGCGCCGCTCGCCCCTGTCCCACCGCCTCCGCACGGCGTCAACCCGCATGTGTACAAAAGCGTACAGGCAAACGGAGCAGACTTGCCCATGAACGGTGAGTACTGTTTAAAAATTGAAATCGGAAGTAGATGCTTATTACACTGTTAAACATTGTGTAAGGTGATGAAAAACAAACCGGCAGACAAATTCACATATCTTGCATCCCCAAGCTAAATTAGTTAAACTTGTGTTATGGTATACACATTCGCCGAATCTGTGGACTTGGCCAACAATGGACTGGACTTAGTAGTCCATTGTATAGGTAGTTTGAGCTTGAGGATCTCCCATGAAAAGATGAAGGCACTCATGTTCAAAAAAAATTATTAGGAAACCGCCTCGGGACTTGTGTGTCACAGTCTAAGGCGGTATGGTAGTTCTTAAAGACCGGATGAAATATCTTGGTCTGGTTTTGGACAGCAAGTTGATGTTCAAAGCTCACTTTGAGCAACTTGTCCCAAAACTGATTATGCCTGCAGCCTCCCGGGCCTGGTTTCTTCCCAACGTGGGAGGACCGGGCGGGACGGTCAGGAAACTATACGTTGGCATCCTTAGGGGACTCAGTGGGTTCTGACGGTGAGAGCCATCCGGGGGTATCGTACTACGTCTTGGACGGCGGCTACGCTGCTTGCTGGTGATCCACACTGAAACCTCCAGCCGTAGGTGCTCGCGGCATTATACCGCTCCCGACAGTAATTGCGGGCGAGAGGCTTGGTGTTTTGCCAGGCCAAGGTAAAGGTGATTAAAGCCTGGGAAACCAAGGCCATGATCAGAACTTAGAAGGGACACTTAAGAGTCCTCAGAAGCTGGCGTGTAGACAGTGGAGGTTATTTGTCCCCACCTATCTAGATGGGTTTCGCGGAAACATGGGACCCTAACTTATAGGATGACACAGATACTTGCCGGGCACGGGTGCTTCGGCACGTATCTGCATCAGATTGTGGGGCGGTTTCAGCGGCAGCGTTTCACACGCTCGCGGAGTACGCGGTTTGGGGACCTCAGAGAGACTCCAGGCTGAGGTTGGGGTGCTGGACTCTTTGAGGAGCATGGTCGTGGCCATGCTGCACAGCGATTAGCCACTGGCAGAGGCGCGGTTTCCTCTTTCTAGGAGTCAGTAATGACTCAAAAGGAGGCCGCCGAGAGAGAGTTGAGTTGATTGGCATATGCCCTACTACTGCCTTGTCTGCAAGACTTGTAGATTAATGTATGTGTAACATAGATATTGAATATATTTTTTCTGTTTAGATATCCCGACGCTCCGCTATTATTTCAACTTGGGTGTGGAGTGCTTGTGGGCGGCGTACGGCCCCCCACCTCACCATCCCCCGCCCAGGCACTATTCGCCCAGAGATCTATCGCAGGTGATTATTTCTTTTAATTTATTTATGTTTCATACAATAATTAATATTAAATCTTTTTTCTTACCGACTTACACTTGTCCTAATTGCACCCTATGCTATTGCTACATAGACAATTATTACCTCTATAATAGGTTAAAAAACATCATAAATTACCATTAAGTATTATATGTTTTGATCAGGACATGCAACAGATGTCGCTGCATGACCGTGGAGGTATGAACCATAATTCTGGGGAACAGAACCACAAGCACAAGCCACCCAACAACGACAAATTACCACTGAATCAGGGCAAGGGAAATGGCCAAAGGCCACTTGTTGGACCGAGGTAATCCTTTTAATTGGTCACATCTGTTAGTTTAATGTAAATAAGGTAAGAAGAGTTCGGATGCTCATTAAACTTGTTATGTTACAATATGAGCCTCTTCAAAAAGAGTGGAAACAGATTTTGAAGTATTAACGAACATTGCAGATGTCCATGGGCTGCAGTTACCACTTACCATCAGGTGGACTGTTTGCCGGAATACCTACAGGCAAACGAAAATATATGTATTACTGAGATTGGTCTAAGTTCTGTTGATCAGCTATTTATAAAATGTTTCATTAAACTTGTTAAAACTCTCAGATTCAAAAGAGGAGGCATTCATCAAGATGGTAATCAAAACACAAATCAGAATAAGGGTCACACCAACAATCTGGGTGGAGGCAAGGGCCCAAATAATCGGTAAGAAGAAACTCATAAAATTCAATTTTAATAACTCACATGCACCACTTAGCAGCTAGTATGCAACCTAGTGTGTGTATTGTACAATTATCACGTGTTGACACTGAATGGATATGTATTCATGACACTCGCCCATTGTGATTAATAATGTGTCGAACCCGCCAATACTTAAGCATGCGAGGCGGTAATATTGCTCAGACCTCCTAAAATTGAAGAGAGCCGAGATCAGCAATGGAACATTGTGCTATTATTATAAGATACTTATATATTAATTCGAAATTGAACAGTTTTCGTTTGTGCAGAAAAGTGCAGACAGGTTTCCGACATATAAATAATCTATATTGAACTATATTTGCAAACGAAAATGGCAGTCTTGCTTGCTATGCATGCTTAGCTTTGTTCCACTTATACGACACGGAATGCGCCTTATTTAAAGCGTTATAATATAACGCCGTTAATGCATAGCCACATTAGTGATATAAAGGTAATTTTTTTAAGTGGGTCATTAGGGTTAAATATTAAACTATGCTAGATAGCAAAACTACGTTTTAACGGTTTTAAGCGCGGTAATTTTATTTGATTTTGGTTTTTCCGACGTTTCGGCCACTTTTCAGTGGCCGTGATCACGGAAGACAAAGATGTCAAGTGTCACGGCCACTGAAAAGTGGCCGAAACGTCGGAAAAACCAAAATCAAATAAAATTACCGCGCTTAAAACCGTTAAAACGTAGTTTTATTATGTATACAAGTCGCGAAAACTTAAGAAAATATTATATGCTAGATAGCGACAAATACTCAAAGGTGTCACGAGGCCAATTTTGGCGAAATGGTGTCATTAGAATTTCGAGAATTTAGAAAAATCAATTACCCTCGTCAGGAATCGAATCTGCTGATTTTGAAAAATTAAACACCTGTATTATTATTATACCAAATCATAGTGTAACTGGTAAAGTTTAATTTCTGCGAAGGAACGTCAATTGGCAAACCAAAGGAAAGTGTTGTTTTTGAACAAAATGTTCTATTTTAGATATTTTCCATACATTAATTAAACATCAAATTGCGCCGGCCCTTGGACCGCACTTCATTTGAATGCAATCAATGTTTACCTGATTTGATGGATTGGGGGTCAAATAACATGCGTCTTGAATGTTAATTTATAGTTGTATATTAAGAATAGAACAATTTTCATAATTTCCATTGAATAAAATGAGGTGAGGTTATTATACATTATACAATTAGTGTATCAAAAATAGAATATTATGTTCAACCCTTCCCCCTGGTTTGCAATTTGACATTTCTTCACAGAGATTGATCCTTACAAGCTACATAATAATTTAGTATAGTAATGTGCGTTTATTTTTTCAAAATTAGCCAATTCTATTCCTGACGAGGGTAATTAAAAAAAATCTAATGATACCGATTTTAGTTTTCGTTAAAATTGGCCTCGAGATCCTTTGAGTGGTTTTCGCTATTTAGCATATATTTAGTATTTGAAAGCCCACTTGAAAAATTAACCTCGTATACATTATCTGTCAATATTTAACGTCATTTACAATATTGCATTATCAAATAACCCATTAAACCCATCGCCATATCTATGTGAAACAGCCTATATCTGGAACACTATCGCAGACGAAACCGCGCCATAACAGTATGTTTTTAAATTAAGTCATATGGTTAATCTTTTAAGACAGAACCACCAAAGTTTGTTGCCAAACTGTCACACACGACTAATTGGGAAGCACCACAAATTTGCGGTCAAATACAGATAATTTAAATGAACGTTGATCTGATGCTTTATCCCTCTAACCACATAGAATTTGTATTAGAGTAAAAGAGACGATATAATTCTCTTAATTTTGGCGCGGCAATTTTGATAGCAGCTGGCAGATTATGGACAAAAATAATATTAAATTTGGCCCCTTTTGAGGGTTAAGTGTCTTGAAATGGAGTACTTGTTTATGGAATAAACTTATGGTGCACGTATCTACGCAGGCGCAACTCTCACACTGAAGGCCGTGGCAACCCTGTCCATGGGCATTACGGGGCTGGGGGCGGCGGGGAGGCCGAGTGCATGATGGATCAGCCCCTGCTCACCGTGCCCTACATCCCCTACCCGCCTCCAGTATACCCAATACAGTACTATCCAGTCGAAGCCGACCCAGGTACAGTGAAACACTATATTATATACGTGTCATTCTTTAATAACAACAACAATTTCTTAAGCAGGTGATAGACATGCTATCTAATATTCCATGAATATTTTTCACGGTAAATAGAGTTGACATTTGACTATGATCATGCCTAATGTCAAACCATGATGCAGTGAAGACGGAGCAACGCTAACTTAAAAAATACCTATTTATATGAGACTTGAAGACCTGAGAATTGTACTTTTTGGGAAAGCAAATTCTGGTAGTACATTTCACAACTGCTGTATGCTGGTTTCTGAAAGTTGTGTATTATGTGGTTGCCGTCACCTATGGACATTTTTACCACTGAAGGAGTCTAAGCATTGCCTATCTCATTGAGAATATAGAATCTATATAAAAGTAGCGGTTATTACAGAAGTATTAAATTCGAGTTATCTGATAAAGCGTTGACCTGCACAAGGTCGGTAGTAGTTAAACGAGAAAAATCGAGGTCAGATATGTAGTTTTTACATCCAACTGGATTACGAATGGCTGAACGATAAGAAAAGAGTGTGTGAATATATTTATATACATCGTGTTGTATATGTATGATTAGTTTTTTTTGTAGTTCTTGTTCTATAGTTATATGGCAGGTTTGATGCGTACTTAACCGATTAATATATTGCTGCTTTTATTTGATTATCTCAAAACCATTTAGATTTGAATCAGGTCCTATATTAGCCCTCATATTTATTATTATAAGGCTAATATTCTCTGGACAATTTCCAGACGTGACTTTGTCATATACGAATATATTTATATAAATCATGTTGTATGTATGATCAGTTTAAATATACAGTCCATTGTCAATTGCCAGGAGTTTTATTAATCAACAAACGACCATCCAAAAAAGTAATCTGTTGTTTTACTCAACTGTTGCAGCAATGATGGGCATGATGGGTGGCATGGGGTACGTGGGCTACGAGGAGGGCGTCGCGCTGGAGTACGGCGGCGTCGGGATGCAGCCCTACTACCCCCCGCACGCGCAGTACCCGCCGCACGCGCACGCGCCCCCCCACCACCCGCACCACCCGCCCAACGCGCACCACCTCGACCACAAGTAAACACCACGGCACACACCAACGGACAGGTACCGCAGCTTACTATCGATTCATTCGTCTTACTACTAGTTACAATTTGACACGATACAAATAATGACAATTTTCTAATCGTGATAAGGTAAAATAATGAATGATAACATATAGAAATCTGTCTAATATCTTTTTGTACTAGCTCCCCCGTTAAGTGGCACTAGAGCTAAACATATAGATTAGAAAATGTACGGGTATGACATCATTATGCTAAGTTATGGGATAAGTTGAAGCCTAACAAGCAATAATACATTGTGAAAGAATAATGTTAAATATGCCAAGAAGTATTATCATCCCCATAGATTTTCATTCTATTCGTTTAGCGCAAATGCCATTTGCCTAGAGTGGCTAATTATAAGCTGATTTCTAATCATTTTCATTCGTTCATTTACTTTGCTATTGGTTCAAATTTGACATATGAATAACATTGATCTACTACATATCGACGGGGTTAGCGCAAGACCTTGTAACTACTATTTTTTTAAGTATTTTTTTCCTCAATTCTGTTACATGTTTAATATACTTGTTAATGTTTAGATGAAAAAAATTATATCACCAAAAACTGTTGTTATAAGGCCCCGCACTGGACGCGTCGACAATAGCAGTGATATCGATTTTATACAAATGGTAAGATAAATAAAAGTATAGTAGCTAGGTTTCTATTTCCTAATATCTCTTCTATTATTACCTTACCATTGGTAGAAAATTGACTCTTCATATTTTGGGGTTCTAGTTGCGGCCTCATTGGTGACGCAGGTGGCCATACATAAGCGGCCAGCAATTTAATATTATAATTATGTACACTGTACATATATGGAGTTAATTTCAAATTTTACTTAGTAGTAAGACGAATGGAGCAAAATATAGAAATCCAGTAAGATTAGCTTACTATCCGTTTATTTGCTTTACTAATGGTTAAAATTTGATATTTATTACATATGAGTAAAGTCTATTTTTTATCAATGGTAAGGTATAAGAATGTATTGTTGCTAGGTTTCTATACCTTACTGTCTTATTATTTTACCTTATTTATTGATAGGAAATTACCATTGCTTGTAAAGAGTTTATGTGAAATTATAACCATTAATAAGACAAATGAATGGATAGTATGATATAGAAATTCAGAAAATAAGGTTTATACACCTGACTTAAAGCTGATTAACTGAATTACGATCTTACTGTTTTCGCTTAAGAGGATCCGGTTAACTTCATTATTTGACATGTCACATGTTAAAACCAAATCTTTACTTTAAAAAAAATATAAAATATTTACAGGAGAGCCAATATTACTTTTTTTTAATTACTCTTCATTTCCTGCCACTCTGTTTATCCAAGTTTTACACAACTCCTTAATGATATAGACGTAATATTGAATATTTGGTAAGTTAGGGCATCTTTGTCTGGCAACGGAAAGATTTAATGCCGCCGTCTATTTTTCATGTGAAATTTAAAAAATGTCAAATTTATCTCGTAATTTTACTACAGATAACATTAATAACGTAATTTGTGGAATATTTCATTTGGTACCAGTTTTGCTTTAACGTGCGATGTGTCTGATATTGTAGTCAATAAGTTTACAGTTCTTTTTTAAATAGAGTTTGGAATTTAAAACAATTTTAATAAATGAAGTTAAATTAGTTTAAAAAATTATATATAGATCATGTTTTATTTATGTACAAGGGTCGACATTTTAAATTATATCTGTTGTGTATCAAAGATGTATTGAAACAATAGTAAATATTAGTGGAGTGTTCATTTAACTGCGAACTTTACAATAAAAACAAATGTAAACTTATTGAAAACAATACAATCTATTCTATGTTAATGGTTAAGTAAGGAAACGGATCTTATTAATCTCACAGATGTAATTTGGGTCAATTGCTTTACAACTACATTAATTTCAGAAAAAATTGCTTTTTAAATAACTACCGAATTAATATTGGTATATTAAAATATGCTCAACCTTAACATACAATATTTCTTGTTTGTACTTTATTATCAAATTTTATTGATTACATACATTAAGACCAGCTAGCAATAATTGAAATTAGTGGCTCACAAAATTTGCTGTAGCGATTAGTTTTTTATTCAGATCACAAACTAATTGAATTCGTATTTTTTACAATTGACACATTTAGCTGTGAGGAGCTTTACACTGATAGTTTTGATAACAGAATAGATCTAGGTTAATACATGGCAAGAATGAGCCTGACATACATGCTATTTTAATGGAATCTATTGGTGTTAAGCTTGAAGAAAATAATTTTTAAGAGGAAAATATCTTTACTTATATAAGGTCTTATACTATATCTGACTATCCATTAATTATTACTATTGGTTAAAATTTGATATAAACTGCATAAACTTTTTTTAAATTTCCTACCAATGTTAAGGTAATAGAATGGATAATAAGGTATAGACGAAAACTGGTATTAATCAACTATAAAACACCCATAATTCGAATGTTTATGTCCTTTAAATTAAACTTTAAACTTGTATTAACAACATGAAGTGTCATTAATTGGTAACCAGGGTGATTAGGGTCGAATTATGTGTACAACGAAAATGCTCAGCGAAAACGGTATACGATTTAACCCATAATATTACATTGTTTTGGCTTGATCACAAATTAATTAAAAATAAAATCTCTTACACATACAACTGATTTTGATGAAATTTTTCGTATTTTTTAAAATTCTAAAAGAATAAAAGAAATATAGTTCATATTAAAAAGAAACTCCATTCAAAAAACATGTTAAGCAACTAAATTTTCGCACTGGAAAAATAATAGTTTCATGAGAATTGCTCAAAACAATGTAATGTTCGGGTTGCTGTGTGTGGTTATCTTTTTTATTAATTTCCAAAACGAAGGTCAATTATTATTTTAACAAAATGTCTTTAAATACTAAATAACTCGTATCCTTAAAGGATGTTTTATTACATGATATTTGGGGACCATCAGGCTAGGCATTTAATGCAGTAAACCACACACAGCTGCTATATTTTTTCATACATATTATATAAAAAGTATATTTCTAATATTCTGTTCAGTATAATTATATTAAATACACTAAAATATTAATTTTCACATTTTCACTGTTGTATTTTAAATTTTTGCTCCCGATTGAGAAAAAAAGACTAACTAATTTGATTTATTTGATAATAAATAGTATGTATGAAAAAATGTATATTTGTTATTTATTTATTATGAAATATATATTGTATAAAAATCCATACAACATGATAATGTTGTATTGTAAATGTTTGTGTTGTAATTTTGTACTTAATGGGAAATTAAAATGCATGGTGAAGTCCATGGTAGATTTGATAGGTAATGATTGCATTAGAAATTCGGAATGCACCACTGTAGGTAACTTTTATTACGAGATTGTTTTCAGTTTTGAAACAGTATTTCCAAAAATATTCTCTTAACAATTGTTGGAATTTATAGTTCTTTATTTTCCGAAAGAGATGGAAATGTATGAACACCTGGTGCAAAGGGTAAAATTTATCTAAAATCTGTATAATGTTTATACCATATACCCAATTAGCACTTCCTGTGATAGTATGACCGATTTTACAGGATTTTTACAAGGTGGAATATCAGTGAAAAAGTACAGTTTGCTTTAGGCTGGACAAAAAAGCTATAAATGAATAAAATCCTTCCATTCCATCCGCCATCTCGTGACGCACGGAAGTCAAAATGGCAGCATCATAACATTTATTCATATCATTGCCTCCTGTTACATATCTTTTTTGTTTATTGGTCAATAAATTCTATATACTATATTTCGAAATTACTTCAAAATAATACAATTTAACATTCTTTAGTCCCCCACGTGTTCATTGTTGGTGCAAAATTCATCGAGGGTTGACAGGGTTATAAATATATTAATAAGGAATCGGCGTTATACATACAGCTTTTGAGTAGACTTTAGTGAAGTACGGAATTCAAAACCTTTGATTAATAGCTATAGTGATGTTTCTAGTATTTATATCCTTTTGAGGATATCTATTTTGCAAAGAAAATTAACATGGGACTTGCATTGTAGTTTCTATTCCATATTTCGACTGGTTCTATGACCAAGAATATTTTGCTATTAATCAAAGTGTTTGAATGTTGAATCATTCCCTAATTAATTAAAACTTAAGATGAAACATGTAAATTAAACCAATGTAATATTGTAATTTTATGTCTCAAATTGAAAGGTTCTGTTTATAATTAAGTTGTCCATTTTACTTGTTGCTTGTTTACAACATTTGGATCACTGTTGCTACAAGCCTAAAAACATATTTACGAGAGTTTTGTACTTGGGTTAAATCGCGAATTGTTGCAATAATATTTATCTGCTTATATCAGTAGACCTTTTAAATATGGCTGCTTAATGATATACTCAATCAGCTTGCACCACTATACACGTATTTTAAGCAGATATGGCTAAGACTTTTACGCTGTGGTATTGCCCTAACTTAGTTTACTGTGCCGGTTATGTAGACTCTTATTTCAAATGGAATGGCGTATAACTCCCTTCAGAACAACTTAAAACTCTGTGCACACAGAGTTGTTTAAAAAGGAATTTATAAAAAAATTGTGGAAGTACAGCTTTGACGACACTTTGGCGGCAATGTCCACTTTCCATCAGGAGTTGACTGCTTCAGGCAACGAAGAAAATAACATTTCGCTAAAATTCTCTGACTGCGCTACTATTAATTACCAATACAAAATCACCCAGCTCGTATCATATTGCTTACGCCATGGTGCTGCTTTGATAGGATTCTGCTAGTGTCGGCACAGTAAGCTGCGTCTGACATACTGACTTACTCGATTTATGCGAGAAATCCATAAATAGATACAATAACAAAGTTCCGAGAGTTTTCGATAGGAATTTGAAGAATAATGTTTACTATGCAGTTTTGTTTAAGAAAATATGTATAATATCGATAGAAGGTGAACACTGGTTACAGGATATTTTTTTTATTGCTAGAGTACAGCTATCATAATTAAGAAAAGACACAGTTTTTAACGAAGTATTAAATCTTCTGTTAAAAATAGCAAAATGTGTTATTTGGAGTTATTCACTAGAACTCCCTCGTTTTGACCTGAGTGAAAAACCAACTGTTTGGCTGAACCTGAATATTCATGGACACTTAACGTTGGCTAAGTATATAAATTGTGCAGAGCCATATATAAAAAGAACAAGACGAATATTCGCTTTGCAAAAAGGCTCGTAGCTCGAACATAGTCTTTCAAAATGTTGTTACATGTCTTTGTAATATTATCTTTAATAATTTAGTTTTTTTTAGATGTAGGACTTTAAAACCCGCCTAAAGTAATTGTAACGTTTATATCCAGCAGGGTACTAAAATACAATACTAAAACTGACACTATTTTATTATTATTATTATTCATTTCAAATATTTAGAATTTCTTGACTGTGCAATACTATCACTATCTCGTAATATACCAAGAAAATATACCCATTTCATACAAATCCTATATAAACAGAGTGTGACAACAACACAAAATCGATCACGTGCACAAACGCGATCTGCACTGTTATCGCGGACGCATATGTGCTACTAGTGAGTGTAAGGGTTAACGGTAGGCATAATTTATACGTGACCAATTACATTCGACATTAGTCCATTAAAATAGTTTTCCATATTTCTTAGGTTGTTCTTAATTAATTTCCTCATATGTATATTGAAAAGTATTTAATACTGATGTTTCAGAGGGATTAAAAGGAACTTTTGAGGCATAAAGTAAAATATTGTTACATATATCTTCTTCAACTCATATGATTCACATCTTTGTTGGTGTGTACTCGTTTTTATATGATAAATCATCATTCATAACTAATTACATGTCAAATATTCAAGATATAAATGTTACATTACATAAATTTTAGGCTTATAACTGCAAACATATGATAGATTTATTAAATGATCTCAACATACACATACAGTCTTGAATCTCCCGATTGTAAAGAAACTAAACGAAATGTATTACAAGTAGAGGTCACCTTAAAATATAATATGAAAAATATCCTACTTTGATCTCAATGTTCATTTAGTAAAATGAATTTGGTGCTTGGGTTATGTTTTGTAGTGTTTGTAGGAATATTTTTTACAGGTCACATATCCGATTTGTGTTTAAGGGCTACCGATAGTTTCTGTTCCAAAAAAACCTCGTCGAGATGACGTTGTGGTCAATACATTGTCATTTAATTCTTATAATTTAAAAGTCCATTAAAATATTTTGCGATACATCTATACGTTTTAATAGACATATTTCGAGGTAGTATGAAAAAGGTTTATGCATTAAATTTTACAAAAAATTGCAATTGACACGGAGAAATAATTTAAATATAATGTAGTGCGAGACACTTGCACATTTTTCACACTAAGCAATGTTTGTGCAATATGCGAGGGATAATGGCTATTTGTTTCAAGCGATATTTTGAAAATGTGGCAAGAGGGAAGTTTCAAACAGTCAAAAAAAAACCCCCACATAATTAACCCTCAATATGTATTATTACCATGAAAAAAAAAATACTAATTGTCTGCAATGCCATCTTGTGTGCGTTCTTTTAAAGCAGGGGGATCCTATGAAAAATTACTTAACATAGTATACTTTTAAACATTGCATTTTTAGTAATAACTTGACAGTCCTTATATGCCGACCAAGTATTGAATATTTGAAATTGTATTTTTTTGCATTAGTTTTTACTACTTCGTTTATTTTTATTAAAATTTGTAATTGTATTCATTTTGTATTTGATATTGGCAATTTCAGTTTCACTAGTTTACATAGGGATTGTCGATTGGTTGGTTGTCTTTAATTTTATCTAAGGTTATTAGAACCACATTTAAGAAAATTTGGTTGTTTTTCTATGCAACAACACGTCAGCCAATAGATTTGAACAAGCGGAAAATATAGAGATGGCTTAGAAATTTATTAAAATTTTGGTATTTAAATTTTTGTAACAATTTGTAGTTTTACGCATTTAGTTTATAATTTTACAATCTAAAAGTACCTAGTCCCCGCATTTAATATAGTTATTTCGAATACATGTATGGCAATAAAAGCTAGGTTTCTATAGAATATTCAAAAAGTATCCAAACACTAAACAGACAGACTGCTATATTGATATTATACTAGCGTATATTATCCTAGCTTACAACTCATTTTGAACATATATTTTTTACAAAATTATATATATTTTTGGAACATATATAAAAATTTTGGCTGTGATTCGATTGTAATCTCAGGAAGTGAATAAGGTAGAAACGGAACGTCTTTAAAGATGATAAGAAATAGGACTGATATGGATTAATGTGTTTTAAAAACAGTAGCCAGCGAAGTGTTGCTATGTATCTTATTTTAAAGATTTATATTATGTAACGGTCTGAGCGTTGGTGGCTTTGCCTAATGCACTCGGAGATTCTCGGTAATTTCGGAAACGAACGTGCCGTTTTTGCTTTGATCGGGGTGTTGCTGGTTTTCACCCCGAGTTATCCATAATGTGTTTACTTGTTAATAACATTAATTGCATCTGGAACAATTTTCTACATAACAGTTTGTATTATTTAAAGCCGATGTTCATATCTTACTGCTAATTATATTTCGTGAACTTCATATACGTAAAAGACGTATCAATTATGCCCCAGTGGTAAAAAATAAGGATAATGAGGTATAGAAACGAGCAGAGTAGTACGCACAAAATTTAAATACTTTCAGGAAGTTAACAAACACACTTCATTCCTCAGAATAAAAAGTTAACACTAGACTCGACTTACGGAGCTAACTTCTGTGGAGACGCATTTTAGATTTGCGCCCCGTATAAAAAGTGTTAACAGATTGAGACTGTTACTTTAAAGTTTTTTACGTTGCTCAAAGTAAATTAATGTTCAGTTCAGAAATTAAAATAACTCTTTTTGCTTAGTAAATGATTTGTAAACACACGATCAAAATTTACAGTAGAAAATACTTCAAATACTGTAATTCTAACTAAAACATATTATACTATCTGTACCTACTTGAATGATCAAAATTGCCGCTATAATTTTTTTTCCGACGGAAAAATCTCATAAAAACTTTATTATTCCGCCCACGTTTTATATGACATGATTCCTGCAAATTGATATATACATTATATACTTTAAATACATGGAAACTATATATATTATATAAAATAGGTTCTAGTAAGTATAGTGTATAAGACACGTAAAAACGTTAAGATTATTGTTTGTACAGTGATTGTTAAAAAAAAAACTATGTAAGAGGGAAAAACACAAAAAAAGAAAATATAGTATAGTGGTAGTTTTGTCAAATATTTGGTTCATATTAGTCTTCAATATTATAACCGCAAGCAAAATAATATAATGTTGATGATACGAACACGTTATGCGGATTAAAACTCTTGCGAACATAATTATCATGTGTACTTTTGGTTGGCTAGAATCAAACGCACAACCAGAGGCTGTAAAGTGACGGCTTCAGTATCAAAATTAAGTAGCACATATGCTGTCTTAAGCCTGCTAGTGTATCTAAACACGTGTAAATTTCACTTAGTAATTCTCCAAAAGCGGCTATTCCAACGACATCTTCGAGTTATATGAAATGAAACAGTACTTAACTTAACTTTTAATATTATATATAAAATTATTAGAGCTAGGCATGTTTGCTGAGGAGTTTCTTGTACCGCTTCTTCTCTTCAAGCCGCAGAATGTTGCGAAGCGATGGTAAATTAGATAGGCTCCCATAAAGTAAATAATAACCATAAACAAAATGAAAATAAACAAGATGGTGGTAGGCTAAATAAAACTTTAACAATACTCATTGACACTTGACATCTTGTCTTCCGTGATCACGGCTACTGAAAAGTGTAACGAATACGAAATAAAATCGAATAAATTACCGCGCTTAAAACCGTTATAACCACGTAAATAGCAAATTATTTCATCTTTCAACCAAAGTTGATAATTTTTATGAACCGTGTAACATCGTCACCTTTATCAGATCCCGCTATGTTTAAAACTATTTACTTTAAATGATGCTAATATTTAACTTTTTTGATTAAATGTAGGAAATGTACTATAATGAATGTAAGCTTTGTTAAAGCAAGAGTGTCATATATCAAATGGGATAAATAAATGGCCAATTATTTGACAAAAATACCCTGAGCCGTATATAAGTGTACTCTACAATAGGTATATGTGTGATGTCTAAATGTAAATGTCATTTCGGTGTTTCAGTATTAGGATTAAAGTAAATTAGGAGTTAAAATTTATGTTAGTCGTTATTAATGTTTAATTAAATGATAAGTTAGTGTTTTTTTTTTGTTTAAGTATATTATATTTTAATTATTCAGTTTACACACAGCGAGATAGTGTAATTTTTATTTACTTTTAAAATCGACCTATTGTTTCAATTAAAGGCATTTGAAATTATTCTAATATCACAAGAACATAAATGGCGCTATTTTCGAAATATTTACATAGATCGATTTTGTTAACTATACTCATTTTCCTGTAGAATAAATAAATTTCTTTCATATCTGTATCAATCGAAATAAAAGCTAAAATATTATAAAATTCACATTTATCTAAATACATCGGAACTACTGCAATTTGGCTGGCGCTTTGAAAAGTGTATATGACATTCGCCCAGTAAAAATGTATAACTTAAAAAGCTCCTAAATCCTTCATTAATTGAGAGCGCTATATATACAATTTTATTTATATTGAGTTAGTAAGTTTGATCGCTTCATTAAGAACCTCAAAGAAGTGTTCAAACATAGTCTAACTCTCTATAAATGAGGCCGATAGTATATATTCACTCGTTTATTATTTACGTGATTGTTTTTTTAAATCAATTGAAAAATTAAAATTATTTAATACTCTCAGTTTTGGACTTATTGGGTCTAAATAAAATATTTTAGTAAAGACGTGAGAAAGTGAGGGGAGAATGTCATGTGGCGTTATTTAGACAGGTAGGATTTAGGGGCTTCGCTTCGTTTCATTTTTATACCGGGTGTTGTTATTTTTTGTATTTCGTTCCACGATTTAACTTATGAAAATAGATTTAATTTTGTGAGAGGTCGCTCACATGAAAATTGATTGTCATATATTTTTACAAATTAACATTGTGTTGTGAGTTTACTATAAACATATTAGTTTGGTATTAGTATCTTATTCTAAGGTTGTACAGTGCTCAAAGTAAGCGTAATGTCCGCCTTTGAGATGTTATTTGTATTTTTTTCCAAATTCCTAATAATAAAACAACTGATTTTTCAGCTTTGTTTTATTTTACAACCTGTGTGTTTGTGTTATAATTACGCTCTTTGTGATTTATCTGTAATTACTTGTTGCTGACAACAGAAGGAAAATAAACCTCGGTTTCAGACGGTTTCAGATACCGGAGCTGGGGTAGCAACTGGAATAGAACATTCACATGTTTTAGAACAATGGTCTTGCGCAAACTGATGACGTGCAGACTTATACAAATATCTATCGTGTCCAATCGTACAGTGCATATTAGAGTTCTTACGCTAATCAGCCGATCTTAGAGGACAGCAGTTATAATTTCATTTATCATATGGTTATTTGGCTTACAGCTCTTTCGGCGGGCTTGATCGGATCGATATCGCGCTCTCACGGAGTATGATACGTACATGAAACGATTAATCTTGAGCTAATCGTGTTTCACGCAATGAATTTATTTAAAATATTCATAAATACATAAAATTATTAAGGCCGTCTTCACCGGTTGCAGGGACCCCGGGAGCGTAAGCCGATCGCCTTATACCCCAGTACCCTTTGTACACATATGCGTAATTGGGTAGTTTTTGTAACAATGGAACAATTTTTTTTGAATTTTTTTTTGTCGTTGGGAAATGGGCAGTCTTAATTTCCCACCTCAGCGCGCAGTATACCATATTATTGTATGAAATCCGCGATACAAAAGAAGTCCCACAGACACGGCGCTACAATCGCCGTACTTAATCTTGCCAGAGTATTTTTTTTCTAATACGTAAATCGAACTAGGTAATTACTGAATAATTCATACAAAATATTTCATAATTAAAACTGATTTTATTTTCTGGCCCAAAATTCTTTCAAATAGCGGTGCTGCCACGTTTAGTTCTTTTATTATCCGTGGGACTTCTTATGGCGCGGACATTACAGTTTTCCCCGCGGCTACGTCGCGGGTCTAAACTGGTTAGTTAGCTCTATTTGACTTACATAAAACTTAATTATGCTTTGATATATAGCGAGCAAAGCCGTGTGGAAAAGCTACTTGAAAAATGATTTAACTGATGCACGTGAAAAACACTTAAAATCCGTTGTGTGGTTTAGGAGTAGTTATACTATTTCCATTTCTTTATTTTCTCTATGACAGTTCTAATTTGATAGTTGTAGTGTTGTGACCAAATAAGTAATGATATCGATCGCATATATTTATTATGTTTTGAACAAAGACATTCAAATATATTTTTTCAAGCTGGGAACACTCAATGGCATACCGCCATTTTGTGTTTGTTTTAATCTTTAAAAAATCGGACAAACGTAAAATATTGATGGAGCGTCACGACGTTGCTTTGGTTCGCTGCGAATTTTTGATCGAAGCCAAAAAGATATCAGATTGGTCAAATGTTATTTTCACTGACGAGTATTAAATAGTTAAAAAATTTGTACAAAATTATCCAGCAATAGTTTAATTTCTTACACTTTGTAAAAAAATATCGGGTCTGTTATCGTGTTACGTTTATCGATAGCTCCATCCCTATCAGTTTCTCCGACTCTGCTATGACCTTGTACGTGCGTAAGCGTCATATTTTTATTAAATAATGTATACATAACGTAAAAAAGACGGTCGTTTAAGTTTCCACAGGAAACTGTCATCGAGAATATAAACAAATGGAAAGAGTATAACGGATATATAGATAGACGCGGAAAGCGACTGTTTTATACTATGTAAAGATCACTTGCACACATTTTTTTTTATTCTCCTGACGCACACGCTTGTCAGGGTATTATTTACTTCAACTTCTTCCTGTCAACAGGTAGGTTTCTTCTTGCCGATTCAGATGAGCCCAAGGTTGGCAGACTTAGGTTTAATAGCTGCTGAGGAAGGTGACTTTAAAATTTCAGCCTGGATTCTAAAAAAGTTTCCTGGATATTTAAAACCTGTTTTCTTGTCGTATTCTTGCTCCAAATAGAGCGTGCTTGGGCTCGTTATGATGGGCATCTCGAAATCTACCTGATGGCACTCTTCGTTACACAAAAAATTTTGGGCTATAAATATAGTCTTTACAGTCACAATCGATAGCCCTTAAGTAGGCCTTCTGTAAACTCAACCGCAACTTCTTACTCCTTATAATTACCATGTTATAGGGGGTCAAAGTTTTTCAAGATGGCGGCCTATCAATTTTTGATGTCCTGTATCTTCGTCAATTAAGGTCTTAAACCTACTGTGTTTGAGTTCCTTATGCTTCCCCAAGTGTCGTCTATTCCTTACGCTATATAACGAAATGTCAAAATTTATGGCGCTTTTATATAACGCTCCTAGCGGAGCTGATGTCTGTAATTTACTCGAGATGTGATGGTCTTCTATCGTAGTACTTGTTCTTACTTCTAGGTCTTGAGATGACGGAATTGACAATTTTTGAAAAACCCAAAAAGTTTAATAACTCAGGAAATAAAATCGGCGCGCGGACGTGCTATGTGTTGATAGATAGGTCTTGGCGAGGCCTATCTTCCAGTAGGTTAAAATTAATATACCTTAGCGATCTATTTCCTGCGTTATGAATTTTAAAAGTTTATATCAGTCTGTTTTTCCGGGTTTTCGCTTCGTAGCTCCTCGGTCTTGCGCCGGATCTCTGAGATTGTTATTGGAGTTTTGTCAGGCTCGTCGCCCCGCGTCTTCTGATACGTTGCACGGCGAGATCAAATAAGAAATGGAGAAAACGGAAACACGTGGCAAGCACGTGTTGCACTTTCCCACGCCCAGATCTCAGCCGTTTCTTGTGCGCTCGCAGGCAGGCTCGGTGGACAGTTGGTGGCGTATGGGGCCTATCCGGCGCCCACGAAAAATCCACTCCTTCCTCGTCTAGTTTCCAAGCGCCAGCAGGAAAACTACTTTTGCAAATGGTTTTTCGTGTCCCACTATTTTGTACGAACTGCTGAGTATGCACTGTCACTTTAGACATATGCGCCTCACTCTTGCGTACAATTTAACGTATCGCACGGTCGTATATTTCGCGAAAAACTTATTTTTAGGATTTTTCGAAGCGGGAGCTCTCGGAATATCAACTGATCTCGAGTGCGGCTAGTAAGATCTCTACTTGCATACATTACAAGATTACAACACAATCGAGGCGAATACGCAAGCGAGCCCACATCCCGGACAAGCGACATTCGAGGATCGACCAGGGTACCGCAAACCGTGGCGTGGCAATAGCATTCTTACGGGGATGCTAGTGCCACCCCGATGCGGTGAATCCTAAATAGCTCCGCGACTGTTCGCCTCGCTATACTAATAATTTTCTTATGGATCTTCTGTATCTCTACATGGTTAGTCCTAATTTTCTAGAAAATGATCAAATACAATACTATAATGAGCTCTTTGAATGGGATACCTACCTATATTATGTATGTTAAGTGAAATACGCAATAGGTTTTATTGAATGGACCCTTTCATTCGTTCAAGTCCGAGGACATTTGAGGACAGTGATTCTTGTGTTACCGGGTCACAAATACGTGACTACCACAAGAAACAACATGGACTTGTTTAAATGAACCAATCGCAAACTGTTTTAAGTTGTCATGAAATTGAATATATTAAGCAGTTACTACATTTAGTTGAACATGTAAAAATATGTGTAATCATGAAAGCGCTTATTCTATAGTGTACTAACTAGTTGTTGAATAACGGTCTATTTATATTGAGTTAGAGCACGTTTGAAAGCTTCTTTAAGAACCATAAAGAAGCTTTCAAACTCGCTAACTCAATATGAATAAGACATTTACATAATAACAGAAGTCGAAGCACCGAAATCAATGCGATTGGCGTGATACCACGCTTTCACAGATCACTAATAGGCGTTAAATTGTTACGTGGCGCCGAGTTGGAGAGGCCTACGTCCAGCAGTGGTCTGTCAATGGCTGACGACGACGAGATTGTTACTCTTGAGCTAATCGTGTCTAACAGGGTGACTTAGTTCCGGTGGCCCTTTCCCCTCTCTCCTCTCTTATCTCGCTATTCCATCCCTTATAACCAATTCCTTTTACCCCTATTCTTCCTTTCTCGTCATCCCTATACCATCCTGGAGGCTGGCAACGCAGTGGCATCGCACCTGGTGTTGCAAACGTCCAAAGGCGACGGTAACCACCATCCATCAGGTGGATCTTGTGTTTCTTTGTAGGTTATAGGGCATAGAATAGAATTAGAAACAGGAAGTAGGATAAAAAAAAGTTAATAGCAAATGTAAAACCTATTTTATGAAAGTGAAACGTATTAATTGATGTCCGTAGTTGGACTGATTTTCATGAAATTAACATTTCTACTTTGACTCCTAAACAGAGAGTGATACATTCTTAATCGGGAGTTGTTGCGAATTTGTAATAATACTTGATACGCACTTCCATACCTACATATTTAATATATAATCGACGTATATTATTCGAAAGTGATAATTCTATTTTGAGATAATAGAGCATAAACATCATGTTTAAATTAACAGTATAAATGTGTATCTTCTTTAATCAGGATTCTTGATATATCCAATGCAATATAAAGGGCAATAACCAGCAGCAAGTGTTCGTAATCAGTATCACATATTCCACATAACAATTCACTTCAGTCCGCTGCTCTCAAGAAAGAAGGTAGGTACTGTGTTGCGTTGTGTTCATATTATAATTAATTTCTCTTATTATATTAATGTAGTTTGTGGTTATATTTATCGTATGACAACGACGGTAAATAGATCCAAAAGAATTGGTTGTTATTTTTAAAATTCACGAGTGTTTGTGATCTTGTTGCTGCAGTAAATTATCGTAAGTATGGTTAATAGTTTTTTAAATTTTAATAGATTAGGTAACATAAGACGTGTTTGTTGTATAAAACGTACATAATACTTACATGATCGCAATATTTATGTGCGATGTACGTTAGAAACATATTTTTATTCTGTGTAATATGGAATATGACAACATAGGTACTTATTACTCCGATTTACTCGCGTAATCTAAGGTTATGTATGCCGTGGAAATTCTTGTTGTAGTGTGTACAACGACTCTTAGTAGTTTTTATGAGAAAATACGTCGTATTCCAAAATATATATGCCTCATATGAATTTTGTAGTGTGTACAACGACTCTTAGTAGTTTTTATGAGAAAATACGTCGTATTCCAAAATATATATGCCTCATATTTCATGGTAGTTGATAAATTGTCAAGGTCATGACAAAGAAATGACTAAATTTAATTTTATATTTATTTTTAGAACATACATATTAATAAGCCAATACCCTGGTTAGATGGGTCGGTATAGATATACTGCCGTATATCTATACCCGACCCATCTAACCTTGATTTTAACTATTTGGAGGGGTGGAGGGGGAAGGTAGGGATGAATACTTACAATATACTGTCAAGTAAATGTATAGTTCTTGAGATATTAATGTTTTTGTAAATATAACCTCACTATGTTTTTCACTTTATTTTTTTATGGCAGGAGTTCAGCAGACAGGCAGACGGCCCACTTGATGGAAAGTGGTTACCATCGCCTATGGACATTTGCAACACCAAAGATGCTACAAATGCGCTGCTGCTCTCTTAAGCGAGACTAGAACCCGGTCACTAATGCCGGAACACAACACAAGGTTATTATGGCGGCATACTCTAGACCAGTGTTGGTCGCCATCCAGTCGAGCAAATACCCTACCACCTGGCTGTGGGTTGTTTTGTCGCCTCTTACGACAGGCCGCCCGGCCGCAGGAAATTGTATTCTTTCTCCGTTCCTGCACGGATGATAAATTTAAGTACTTCTCCCTTCTTCAACCCCTATGTTTGGGAAACAGTACACAGACTAAAGCTCACAAGCCGAGCGTGCCACAGTAGCGATCAGCGAGTGTCACAACCGATTTGAAACTATAATTTAAATAAATATTAATGAATAAATGGTGACCTATCTATTCTGGTACTCATTGGTCGCTACCGCGGCACGCTCGCTGGGCTCGTGCGCTTTGGTTTAAAGTCTAACCTAACCTAACCTGTATCCAGAATACAATACTTGTCCAATTTGAAAACCTGCCCGTAAAACTTTAAGCTAAAATTTTGTTGTGATTCGTTTTTCCACCTGCCGCTCCTTCACGCGGCCGTAACACTTTTTCTTGACAGAAAAATCCTAAGACCTCGTCTATATAGGAGTTTCACTTCAAAAATGACATCGATTCATTAGTGATTATGATCTTGGCATCTAGTTTAGTTTTAGTCAAGACCTTATTGCCAACTATACACTTCTTAAAAATATATAAATATCATCTATAATTTTCATGTTTCTTGTTTTTGCTATTTACGTGAATTGTTTAGTTGTGTTTATTTTATTTTTCAACAAGTTTCTTGTGTTTTTGGAGTATTTTGTATCTTTTTATGTTAACTATTCTAAACTTTGGACCTATGATATAAGTGCAATTAGTGAAAAACATAAGTAAGGTTACTTTTACAAAAACATTAATATCTCAAGAACATTTTCTTGACATAGGGATTGCAGAAAGGGATTCCTCCCTCCCCTCCCCCTCCAGCCCTCCAAATACATGAAATTAAGGTGCCATATATCTATACCGCACCCCCTATGTGATGATTTTTCCAGATGAAAGTAGAACAAATAGTAGGACCCGTCCTCCTGGGGGAAGGACCTCATTGGGATGAAAAGCAGCAGTGTTTATTCTTCGTCAGCATTTTGGATAAGACTATCCACAAATACGTCCCAGCCACTAAAAAACATACGAAAACTACCCTCGGTATGTAAATAACATTCTGCGGTTTTTATCGGTTATGTGTCTACCAATAGTAACGTAAAAGAATTCCTAACTTCACTGGTCAGGGTCTTGTATACGATATAAATTATATAACATTGACGGTCTCTGTGTTTGCGTGGGCTAAGCCTTTGCCGGCCTATATCACTGCAGCACAAAGCTTCCGGGGTCTAGGTTTAAATTTCGGAAACTTTCCAATATTTACTGTAATCTGGGAAGCTGGAATAGGCCCCAGATTGGTCCATTGTATATTACCCATAACTGGGTGGCTCTGGCATTAAGAATGAAGCACGGAATCCCGACGAGTTTTAGAGGGTATCCCCAACTGGGGATTCTGGCTAGAGGTGTTAGTGCCACTCCGACCTGGCAAGTCCCACACACCGGCCACATAATTCCCCATATGCGCAGCTGATGGCCCTTAATCGGGTTTTCCCTAGTTAAAAAAAAAGGGGAATATACAAAGTATGTGTTTGTCGGCTGATTATGTAATAAAAAATACTAGTCTACAGTGTGCAGGTGGTGTACTCAATGAAACACCCCTTAAATATGGACTTTATTTATTATAGGCGCTTATAACTGCAATAGGTATAATTAGCACTACTGTACTAAATTCAACACAAGTTAGCACTAACCTGGATGTTCGTCTAAACACTGATAGCACTAATTGTATCGATTTCACCGATCAATACTAGTTGCACTAAACAAACACGTATTCACAAGATCCACAAAAGTCACGCTGGGAGTCCAAATGGCTGTAGTGTATAGTTGACCAACTGACTATATCGGTGGCTCGCACCGTACTTGCTAAGGTACTTTTAAGCAGACGCTTAGCTGTTAATCGAGCGAGCTACATATTCGCGTTAAGCGGGGTATAGGGGTTCCGGGGGAGAGGTCAGGGGGAGATTCTGTCCGCAACAAGTAGTTAAACCTGGCCATGCTTCTATGTGGCTTATATTAGGTCTTTACATATGAAATTGGCGCTTTGTAAGCGAGGAAAATAAAGTCGATTTTTTTAAATATATTTATTTAATCAAAGTATGTACCATCTCATAGGTAGTTCATTGATCCCTTATCCCGCTATCTTTGAAGGCGCTTTGGACTGCCCCATCGGAATTGAATTTTTTCCCTTGCAAGAAGATATCCAAATTTCGAAAAAAATGGTAATCAATTTTCAATGATAATTCAAAAAATTAATCATAAGTGTTATTGTTCAATTTTAGCTTCTTGTTTTGTGAAGGTATGGCGTCTTCACATAATATTTAAAATAATATTCCCGGTTGTATGATTTTTTTAACAAGCTCTTCATGACCATAGACAAGATATTTGTATTTACATTTCGCCTATATTGTACATACTTTTCGTCGAACGGTCCAATATACGGAATCCTTTGATGTAACTACTGCGCCGAAAATTTCCAACTAACGCTCATTTGCCTTAGTCGGTTCAATGTGTACGCGGCCTTGGCCAATTAACCATTAAAATAAAGAAGTGATCTCTTATATAAAAATCTTAAATTTTTGTACTTAGTACTTAATGTGACGATAAAATATCGAGGGTAGATTCAGATATTAGAATCTTATAAACTTCACACTTCAGACGGTCGCCCGGGCTTCATAGTTCCAGTGGAAGGTACTGCAGACCAATTCGTAGTAGGAAAGGAGAGGAAATTCGTGGTGATCCAATGGGATGGCGAAGAAGAAAGCGAGGCTACAGTGGTGAAGGAACTGGGGGAAGTGGACCACAGTTTCTCAGAAAACAGAATCAACGACGGCAAAGCTGACCCAAGGGGACGATTGTTTGCTGGTACATCATCAAACTAAACGCTTTCTCTTAAACGCATTTCATCGTTCGTTTTTGTCGAATTTCATCAATTTTTTTTAAGTAGATTACACGAACAAATTGAACAACGAAAGGTGTTTGAGAATAAGCTTTTTTAACTAATCTTCTGAGGTATTGTATACAAGCGTATGCAGAAGGTTTTTGTATTGCCTGTAGCAGGCAGCTGGCCCAGCTGATCGAAAGTAATTACCATCGCCTATGGACGTTTGTAACACCCTCCACTGCCAGCGCATTGCCCGCCTCTTAAAAAATTTATAACGTCCTTCTTAAACATCGACCGAAACAGGCCTAATAACTGGTACTCTGCCAAATACAGCATCCTATGCACTTGTAAAATCTGGGTCTAGCTGAGACCAAAAGCGTCAAACAACGCGCACGGAATTAAGTGACTTGTAAAAATGTATAAACATAATAATATAAAATACATTTAACACAACTTTAAAAGAAAAATCTAAGTGTGTGTGTGTGTGTGTGTGTGTGTGTGTGTGTGTGTGTGTGTGTGCGTGCGTGCGTGCGTGCGTGCGTGCGTGCGTGCGTGCGTGCGTGCGTGCGTGCGTGTGTTTGCCTATGCGTATGAAGTTATATTAATATATTGTATAGTATTATATTATATGCCTATTTTTAGCAAATTGTCTACATCATAATTTAATTCTATAACCCATTTCAAATTAATTAATTCAAATTAATATTCTACAAGTATTTCTACAACCTGTTTTTTTAAATAAATCAACCAAACAAATCTATAAATCATAAAATTGTAGAAATGCCGTGCTTGACATTAAAGCTATTTAAAAAAATAACTGGAATAATATAGTTTATACTAGTTTTTTTTATTTTAAATAAAGGACGGAGAATTTCATCCGTGCAGGAACGGAGAAAGAATACAATTTCCTGCGGCCGGGCGGCCTGTCGTAAGAGGCGACAAAACAACCCACAGCCAGGTGGTAGGGCATTTGTCCGACTGGATGGCTACCACCCCTGGTCTAAAGTATGTCGCCATAACAACCTTGAGTTGTGTTCCGGCATTAGTGACCAGGATCCAGTCTCCCTTAAGAGAGCAGCAGCGCATTTGTAGCGTCTTTGGTGTTGCAAATGTCCATAGGCGATGGTAACCGCTTTCCATCAAGTGGGCCGTCTGCCTGTCTGCTGATCTCCTGCAATAAAAAAAAAGAATATTATGCAATTTTTTCTTGTGTAAGTTTATTCGGAATTCACATAAAAAACTGCTGGGCCAATTTCAATGTGGTCTTCTTTGGTTGATAGCAAATTTTTAGACTTAAAATCTGCGGTACTTTTATCTCGGGAATCCGGTCGCAATTTTTTTGAGAATGGTTTAAAGTGACCATGTTGAAAAAACAAATCAATTACATCCCATACCAGCGGCCATCCCATGCGCCAGGGAATTAAGGTCATGCCGTCAGGTTTCTTGCCATCGTATTAATTTCTCATTAGCATAAGTTTTAACATTTAGTAAGGATGATAATGAACGTTGCTCTCTGCTGGTCATTCGGAGGCTATTTAAAATTACGAATGAATGAAAACACTTTATTGTTCATCAAAAATTAAAACTACGTTCTTAAAACTAGGTACAGTAAATGTTGAACAAAGAGCGAAAAATTTGTAAGAAATGTAATCTAGACATATAAGAGCTGAAGGAATTTGAACTTCTATATGATCTTCATGAATTCCTAGGTAACGCGTTACGCTTTTTTGAGGCCATAAGACAATTGCAGACCAAATTAAATGTTCTGGAAATTCATCGGGCATAAATAGACAAGCGAAAGTTGCCCGAGACAATGTAAAGAAAGAGACTGGAAATCTTAACATTTACATTAACTCGTGTGCTTTCCACTTTAGGTACAATGGGTTATGAAGAGGTCCCTGGTGCCGAGGTAGCACCAGATGGTACATTATATAGATTGGATAGAGATAAAAATTGTAAAATTGAACCTATTGCCGGTAATATCTCCATATCGAACGGACTCGCGTGGGACTTGAATGAAAAGGCCTTTTACTACACTGATTCCTTGGAACGCAATATCAGAAGATATGACTATGACGTCGAAACAGGGGCGATTTGTAAGTTAAAAGTAAAAATTGACTTTTATGTACATATATTTCATGTTTGTTTTGTGCTCCGTCAATTGTTATTTCATATTCTGGTTATTTATTATTTTATTCTCAATAGCAGTAGCATAGAAACTTCTGTGTTTGTGAACAATGTTTATTTTAAACACTTGTCTAATTTGTGTGCCCATATTTACATAATTTTTTTTTTTTCGTAACGTTACAATATTTTGAAAATTAAACTGCATTACAAGTTCCCGCTAAAAACTCCCTCAATTGTCTTACATTTTCTAGTGTTTGTCTACAATGATGACGTTTTTGTTTACAGCAAACATGAAACATATATTCGACTTCAGTGCAAAAAATATTGAGGGAATCCCAGATGGCACTACAATAGACACCGACGGCAATCTATGGGTAGCCGTGTTCATGGGGTCCTGTATTCTCAAAATTGATCCCAGGAAGGGAGAGCTGCTTCAGAAAATCCCCATTCCAGCCTACCAAATCACTTCAGCTACTTTTGGGGGACCAAATTACGACATTTTGTATGTCACGTCAGCTAAATTAGACTTCTGTGGCGAACAGAAGCCTCCATGTGGAGCGACGTTTATGGTGACTGGTTTGGGCGCAAAGGGACATCCTAATGTTTATTTTAAATTGTAATTTGAGCAATCTTTTTAATTATACCTAAGTTTAAATATAAAATAATTTTACACAGCAGGTTTGAATTTCGAATAAATTGTGTTTAAAATGTAAAGCAGTATAATTGGTTTCAAAAAGTCTAAATATAAACTTTTCTTCGGTATTCAAACAATAATAGTTTATTTACATAAAACTTCACAACTTAAATGTTCATTAATTAAGTTTTACATTAACATTGGGATGACCTTTGACACCTAATCCCGTGACTTTGAAGGTCGACCCGCAGGGCGGCTTTTGTTCTTCACCCCGGTTCATCCTGGCAGAGGTTACATATAAGATGTCCAGGTTTGGCCCTCCGAAGGTTGCTGAAGTCGTTTGAAGGGCTGGAATAGGCACCTTCTGGAGTAACTTGCTTGTCCTTGGATCGATCTTTAAGACCTTGGAAACAAAAGAGAAACGTGACACTTCAACAGCATTCTCTAAAAATTCCATTACAACTCCACCCAGAAAAGAAGGTATTCGAGATTTTCAAGTAATATTTAAGCAATCAAAAATTTGGCACAGATAAACAGCTTCGAGACGCTATTGCGTTTGTATTCGTGTACTGTCAGCACATAAATAAATAAATAAAGTAATTTTTTTATAGGCAGGTACTTAATATGAAACTAATAATATTAAACGATATTAAAATAAATATTAAACATAATTTTTAATACTAAATTTCAAGTTGAAGTTCAAGTCCTGTAAATATACAAATACTACTATAAACGCAAAAACATCTCGAAGCTAATTTACCTGTAGGTCTGTGGTAAAGGCACTTGCATCCCTTCTGACACACGTAAATTCTAATCTTAGTCCGAGAAAATATCGCTTAGCTAGTGTTTTAATCTAACGGTGAACGAAAAGCATCGTGAAGAACTTGAAATAATCTGAACATAGAGACTAGAAATGAGTTTTACGGTTTAACATAAATAAATTGATTTTTTACCTGATATCCGTCAAAGTTGGCAACCCACAAGTTGCCGTCGGTGTCAATGGTCATCCCGTCCACAATGCCATCCAAACCGTGGTCTTGGTATTTGAACACCATTTTTGGGTTAGCTGGTAAATAAAAAAAACATAATTATGTTAAAACAGCGTTTTCCACGCGGCTGCGCCGCGTGAATAATTGTGCATGTCAGCTCTATATTACTTGTGTAAAAACTAAATTAGGTTTACACACACACACACACACACACACACGCACGCACGCGCACGCACACACACACACACACACACACACACACACACACACACACACACACACACACACACACACACACACACACACACACAATCTCACACACACACTAACATATATATATATATATATATATATATATAAACCGTTTTTATAAATTATATATCAAACAAGACTTCTGTTTCTTGTTCAATTCACTACAATAATAAAAAAAACTAAGTCCATATAGTCTAAAAAACCAGAATTGAGATTTGAGAATAGAATGAATGACTTGTTTCCTATGACAATGTAAGTATTTGTTAGTGAATTGAAAAAACGCGATTGCAACGTCATCTATTTCTCTAATTCATCTATTCTATGAAAACGATAGAATTTATCGGGATAAAAAGTGTTGATTCGGGATATAAGCCAGCTTTGTGTCGACTTTCATTTTATACGTTCAGTAGTATAAAAAGGGATGCAATCGCAGCGCCATCTTTTTCGGTATCGTTATTTATAACGCGGAAACGACGCCATTTATCGGGATGAAAAAGCATCATAAATTACGGCCCGGGTTATGAGCCAGCTCTGTGTCGAGTTTCATTTATATCCGTTCATATTGGGAAGTTATTGGTTTCATGCCAAATTAAAAATGGAGTTCTCATTGGGTATTAACGTTTTAAAGTCTGGTTACAATGCATAGATAATAGGGCGGTATTTTTCGCGGTGCCCCAGGGCGGCATTTAAGGTAAATTCGGCCCTGAACGCAACAGACTCGAAATCATTTACAAATTTATTATAGTATAGATAGATCGATGAATAGATTAGTTAAATGTTGAAAACGTCTTCTTTCTTTGCACACATATCACACGAGATGGCAGTCTAATCACACAATCAGAGTAAAATAAATATTTTGCGAAACGTTCAATACCTATAGGTTTGTCAATGAACACCTAGCTCCATGTATGTCTTAAATCTTAATGGCGTAATTCAAGCATGCATTTTTTTTTATTGTAGGAGTTCAGCAGACAGACAGACGGCCCACTTGATGGAAAGCAGTTACCATCGGCTATGGACATTTGCAACACCAAAGGTGTTTCAAATGCGCTGCTGCTCTCTTAAGGGAGACTGGAACCAGGTCACTAATGCCGGAACACAACTCAAGGTTGTTATGGCGACATACTTTAGACCAGGGGTGGTAGCCATCCAGTCGGGTAAATGCCCTACCGCCTGGCTGTGGGTTGTTTTGTCGCCTCTGACGACAGGCCGCCCGGCCGCGGGAAATTGTATTCTTTCTTCGTTCCTGCACGGATAAATTTACATTATTGTATCAATTAATTTGTTCTAGGAACTCGTAGTGACATAAATGATTGGAAAGGCTATTTACATTTTTTATTTTTTTATTGCAGGAGTTCAGCAGACAGGCAGACGGCCCACTTGATGGAAAGAGGTTACCATTGCCTATGGACATTTGCAACACCAAAGGTGCTATAAATGCGCTACTGCTCTCTTAAAGGATGAGCGTCATAGGATTATTTAGTTGTAACTTAATCACTCGGTTATTAGGTTGTACTGCTAGTGACACTGGAAATTCCATACTCCCAATATGGAAAGAGACTATGGCTCCTACTGTCGCATTAAGTATATATATTTTTTAATTTCTTTATCCAGTATATTCGTATGTTATTTTATTAACCCAATAATCGTTCCACTGTTGGGCTCATGCCTCTCCCTTCTTAGGGGAAGTGAAAGTATACCTGCCAAGGTTATCCAAGGCAGTTGTGCGAGCTTGACACATGGGTTATATCAATGTGCAAGTTTCATCACGAATATTCAAGAATATCTATATAACTTAGCTCTTGCTAATCTACTTACACGATTTCAGTTAAATAATAATGAACTTTTCATTCATTCGTACCAATTAGGATGTGATAGAAGTACAGGCAGACTGGGGAGTAAATCTTTACAGTATCATGATAAATGACCGTGGCCACCTGTCGTGGCTTTACTTACATATATCGCCAGTTTCGACGTCGTAGTCGTATCTCCTGATGGTATATTCGAATGAATCTGCAAAGTAGAAAGCTTTCTCGTTGAGGTCCCAGCAGAGCCCGTTCGAAATGTCGATGTTGTCGGCGAGCTTAGTAGTTGTTCCATCGGCGTCAATTCGATACAAGGCACCTTTCTTTAGGAGGAACTTTCCAGGCTCGTATTCGTGGCCCATTGTACCTGAAGCAATAGCAAATCGTAACTATTGGTATAGTTGTTGACTTTAATTAATAAATCCATACTAATATTAGAAACAGGTAAAGTTTATAAGTTTGTGACGTTGTAGAGGGTAATCTCTGGATCTACTAAACCGATTTTAAAAATTCTTTTACTGTTGGAAAGCTACATTAACAGGGAGTGTTATAGCCTATATAACATGCCGGTATATACCACGGGAGCGGGACAGAGCGCGGGTGAAACCGCGCCAAGCCGCTAGTTAAACATAAAGCTATGAACCAAAGCTGTAGTAGTCCAAGCACGATGAAGGTATTCGTAGAAATGATAAACGTGAATTGCTTAGTTATGAAAATAATTTGCCGTTAGGCAAAACGTTCGTGTACATATAACTTTTTAATTAAGGCAATAGACAATAAGATATTAATTTCCAAAAGTTTCAAGAATTGTGTGTGTTCTTCTAATATTTGAACTACAATGTGGATAATTTTCAAAAAATCATAATCATAAAGCGTACAAAATAGTTTTAACAATAATTGGTTATGACAAAATCTAATGACTAAACAGATATACAATGCAAAAGTGGATGGATGCAGAAGTCGTGGAAGGCCACGACACACCTTCCATGATCAAATTGATCGTGTACTAGCAGAAGGTGATGTCAGGAGCCTTAAGAACAGACGAGCTTGCATGACAAGAACTATGAATGTCAAAGAAGCAAGTGAGGTGTGTAAGAATAAGCCTGAATGGCGCTCTGTTGTTCGTGCCTACCCCGCAAGGGAACTGGCGTGAAGTTATGTATGTATGTACAAAATCTATTATTCAACTCCTTACATATTGTTTTGCATGTAACAATTGTACACGATATCCTTGGTATTAAACACGTTCTTATTAAGTGTTAAATGTTACAGCGGGTAACGCATTACTGTTTCAAATGTTGAGGGTTTGAATCGTTCCGGGAAGCATGCACCGCTAGATAAAGGAGTTTCTTAAAGTTCTGTGCATATTATTGTAGCGTATACACGTGTTGAAATTGAAGGAAATCATTAGGATGAAACTTACACATTGCGATTACCAATGTACTAAACACGCTAATCCGTCCTACCCAAGTGTGACAAATATATTTTCTAATACCCCAAATATAGGGGTGGCCCAAACCCGACAGTGGACTGAATGGGCTGATATCATTTTAATTACTATACGTACCAGCAAATAGCCTGCCCCTCGGATCAGCTTTGGCGTCATTGAATCTGCTTTTGGGGTTATCTTGGTCCACTTCGGTGACTGTTCTAAGTACTTTCGCGGAATTCTCGTTCCCATCCCACTCGATCTCAAGTACTTTACGGTCCAAACCCACTACAAAGTGGTTTCGTTTACCTTCCACTGGAATTATAAATGTTGGCATGCCATCTGAAAATAAAGATTCGTATAATATTATTATATAACATGAGTACATATAACTATGCATGTAGATTAGGACGATTAGATATACCTAGTAGTGTATGTATATTCTTAATAAATATAAAGTTTAAAGTACAAGAAAGTTTTAAATAATGAATATGAAACATTTCTTTCCTTTCCTAAAAGATTATTTAAATATTTAAATTGTAACCTCACCCAGTTTGGCCCTAGTGTGCTTCCCTGTACTAGGCACATACTTATCCATTGTGTTGTCGAATATGCTGACGAAGTACAGAGCCTGCTCCTGATGATCCCAATGGGGCCCCTCACCCAACCATACTGGCTCGGTAACTGCTTCCACCTTAACTGACATCTGTGAAGAAGGTTATTAATAAATCGGTATCAGTTCGGCTGCGATGTTGATTGATTTATGTAACGCCAGTAGGATGTTGTATATCGACATCAGTACCATAATGGAGAAGACACTTTCCGTTTATGGAATTGAATGACCAACAGTACTCCCACTCAACGCGAATTATTATTGTTATAATGGGCACACGTAAATACCAAAACGTTTATTGTAAGCACTGGTATGTTTACGGAAAACTGCAAATAAATAAATGCACAGAAGGCTTACTCTTAAACTCCGTCCATCGTTTGTTTTCGTCCGATCAGCCCGAAAGAGCCAATGAAATTATAGATAGAAAAAAAGAACAAATATTTCTTTAAAACCCCATTAATATAGTCTATATAATACAAAAATGAGAGAAAGAAAATATTTATTTCCAAATGGAACATACAATAGAATGAACAGAAAATAAATAAATAGAAAAACAAAAAAGTTCTAAAACGAAAACGAGAGACGTTTGAGAACAAGCCCTTAGGTTGTAGTGCCCGCAACTTTGATTTTAGCTGAGCACACACACATTTACATTTCACAAACATTTTCCTTAATCTGACTAAAATACTGACATAATTTTCCTCGTGTGATTGCTGCTGTTAAAACATTCTTCTTTTTATTCTATGTTATGTGCAATACCTGCACAATTTCAAATTCATTTAAACACAACACAGCATCTTTAAGCTAATTGAATTTCTGTACCCAAAATTTACTATTTAAATTGACCCGAAAGAAATAAGATTAATGAATAGAATATTTATTATTCTTAAACAAGCCGTAGTAACTTAGTAACGCATTCGCTTCTCAATATGGGTTTGAATCTAGTTACATATTGCACTTGTGCAATATCATATGTGAAATTTGCCAATCCGCTTTGGACGAGCGTGGTCGGGTATACATACTGTCCGTTCCTCTTAAAGAGCAACAGCTCTGCATATTTTTAGAGAAACGGACCTATAGAAACGTCCCACAACAATAGGACGTTTCTATAGGCTAATATTATTTCTAAATATAGATATTTTATATATCACTCACTTCACTTGTATGAAACTGTCTTCGAAAATAATTAAAAATATGACGTAGCATTTGTAAACAGGTTCTACGATCGCAAGTCTTCAGTATACTGGTATATTAAAAGGCAAATAATGCCATACATAATTAGTTGTTACTCATTTGGAATAGTCAAGGCCTCGTGGCTGACTCAATAATTCACTTCAGTGTTATATGCTAGTTGTCAAAAGTTTATATGTTCACATGTTTTTAAAGATTACGGAAAATGTTATGGGGCATACATTTTCCTCATACTGATTACATATACTGTACAAGTTTCAAATATACCTAAAGGTCTTGAAGTTGGTCAAAATAAATAACAGGTAGGTTACTACTTACGAACTTCCAAAAGTTCCATATGGTTGCACTGAGTTGCTTAGTATATAAAAAATTAAATTTAAACTTTGTATTCATATAATCTTAAAATTCTCTTCTAATTAAAAAAATACTAGTTATTCGCGCCACTTTGTTCGTGCAGGCTTTGATTATATTTTATCTTTTAAATTAAAGCCTACAAAATATAAAATTACACATAAAAATATAAGAAGAAATTCTAGTTTTAGCCTTTACAAGTTTTATTGAAAACCACTGAGCCCTTTCATATCTATCCGTGCAGGAACGCAGAAAGAATACAATTTCGCGGCCGGGCGGCCTGTCGTAAGAGGCGACTTAACAACCCACTGCCAGGTGGTAGGGCATTTGCCCGACTGGATGGCTACGACCCCTGGTCTAAAGTATGTCGCCATAACAACCTTGAGTTCTATTCCGGCATTAGTGACCAGGTTCCAGTTTCCCTTGAGAGGAGCAGCGCATTTGTAGCAACTTTGGTATTGCAAATGTCCATAGGCGATGGTAACCGCTTTCCATCAAGTGGGCCGTCTGCCTGTCTGCTGATCTCATGCAATAAAAAAAATCATTAGAGATAGATACACTTTCAAACACACTGATAGAAAAAAGTTTCAAAAACGGTATTTATAATTAGACTTCGTATAAATTGTACTTTTCACTTAAATTTTATATAAGTTTCGGCCATCAAACCCTTTATAGGGACAAAAAAATAAACGTTTCCTCATTAACTTCTATATTGTCATTATAAATACGAGGATTTAATTAAATTAGATGAAACATACAAACAAAACCTATTATAATAATAATAATATATAATAAATCTTTAAGTAGTTCGAGTTTGTACAATACGATAAGAACGTGAAAAAATCAAGGGGCATAATTCCGACCAGAAGACTCCGGAAATGCAGTTTTTAGAATTTTTGTCTGTCTGCCTTTTTGCCTGTTAGAGCATCACGTGAAAACTACTGTACGGATTTAAATGAAACTCGAAGAGCTAGGTGATATCCCGGGGCGTAACTTAGGATACTTTTTATCCTGATAAATAACGTCGTTTTCGTGGGATAGACGAAAATAGCGAAAAAGAAGGCGCTGTGATCGCATCTTTTTTGAAAACTACTGAACGTATATAAATGGAACTGACATAGTCTTGGTTTATACCGGAGTTAACACTTAGGATATAATCATTTCATCCCGATAGATGAAATCGTTTCTTTAGAATAGACGGATTAGCAAAATAGATAGCGCTGCAATCACGTTTTTTCAATTCTTTAACAAATACCTACGTTGTCATAAACAACAAACATGTCATTCATTGTATTGCTTCAAATCAGGTTGGCTTCGACCAGTGGCGGATACAGAGAAAACTCAAGGAGGGGACGCTAAAGATATCTTGAGCTACCTTTACATTTATCGTAATAAAAGAATAATCAAGCCACATGCAAAATTTAAGAAAGATTTTTTTAAACTGATTATATACATATACAAGACAATGCCATATGATATAAAAAAGTTACTATTATGGTTCTCTTCCTTTAATGGATTCCGTGTGCCTATATTTCAAAATACTACTCGATAACTCGACTTTAGTCGAGTCATATAGAGTCTATCTATGAGTCGAGTCGACTGACGAACGAATAGCGTGCGGGCTGACTGGCGGAAGCGGAGCGGGTGTCGACGCGGGCGGCCCCGCAAGGGAGAGCGTGCCCGTCCCCCAACAGTATTCGCCGCTGGCTTCGACTCATCTCTATGGTTGCTGGCCAAGTTATTTAGAATATATCGACTTAGTTTTTTTGTCATTATTATTTGTAAAAATCCGAGTTAAGTTTTTGTGTAAACAAAGCTATTGACACGCGACGCAGCCGCGGTGCATTCTCTAGTACATATAATTTGATATAATAAGATTGAAACTAAAATAAAATCCACTAAAAACTAAAATATGGTATTTTCTTAAGTCTTCGCGACTACTACCTAACATAATTAAAACGTAACTAAAGTATAATAAAGCTATAGGGACCGTTGAGTTTGTACAATTAATTTAGAGATGAGAAAAGTAAAAGATGCTAATTCGGACCAGCACTTAGGATACTTTTATCCAGATAAATAACATAGTTTCTGTAAGATAGATAAATATAACTAAAAAGGAGGCTCTGCGGTCCTGCTTTTTTGGCGCCTCAGTTGCAATTCACTAAAAAAATCGATGTTATCGTGGCAACGCGAACAAAACCTTGCTGCCACTGCTAGAGTATTTATATACCTGACGCAAAAAAAGAATTTAGAGAAAAGAATTTGGAAATTTAAAAGCGTCACTAATGGTTTTATGCATAGATAAACGTGCCTCAGAATACTAACGTAACTGTTAAAGATGTTTTTGAACTAGACTTACTTTTATTGTATGAGAGAGCGGCACAAACGTATTTCGGCGATTTACAAATAAAACTTATTGTAAATACATATCTTGTGTTTTATAGGAGTTAGGTGGTATCTAATCTAATCTAATCTGCCGTCATGTAACGTAGTGGCAAACATTTGAAAACATCTCAAGTGAGACCTACTTGTTGAATTTTACGATTATTATCATTGTGTCAATCTGGATTTGCATAATATAATAAAAACATCGTTTTTCATGCACTTTGTTCATTACGAAATTCATAGACAAAACTTCTATCCTTTTTATCTCAATTTAGCAAAATCATTTACATTTCTCATTATGAGATTACCTATATGAAGTTATCCCATTGTTTCTTCGGCCTGCTCTTACAAAATATAAAATAGTCATTAAGTATATAGAGGTGGCACACGTAAGAAAGTTAATGGATACGATATGGTAACATTATGTTATAATATTTTCTTAAGTTTTCGCGACTTGTTTACATAATAAAACTACGTTTTAACGGTTTTAAGCGCGGTAATTTATTTGATTTTTGTTTTTCCGACGTTTCGGCCGCATTTCAGTGGCCGTGATCACGGAAGACAAAGGTGTCAAGTGTCAACGAGTATTGATAACATTTTATTTAGCCTAGTTTTAATTTTGTTTATGGTTATTATTTACTCTATGGGAGCCTAATCTAATTTACTACCGCTTCGCAACAATGTTATGGCTTGAAGAGAAGAAGCGACGCAAGAAACTCTTCAGCAAACATGCCTAGCTCTTAATCTATACATATAATAAAACTGTAGAGGTCGAATTTCTGTATAATGAAAAAAAAATGCTAAAAACCGAGTCAGGAGGATGTAAGAAGTGAAATAGAACTAATTTTGATTTTTTTTTAATTTTTTTGTTTCTCTGTTTGTACCGGCTAATCTCTGAAACGACTGGACCGATTTAAATGAAATTTTGTATGGTGATAGCTTATATACCTGGTCAACATATACGATACTTTTGTTCCCGAAAAATTAAAGAGTTCTCGTGGGATTGTTAAAAAACCGCCTCACGTGGACGAAATCGCGGGCATCAGTTAGTAATTTCATATAATATTAAAATGGGTGGAAGGAAAAATAAAAGAAATTATCAGTCAAGTTGGTTTGTGTTCCGTTGCACGCAGAAAGAGCTCAGTGTCTTGAGGTCTGGCAGCTGGTTTTTGCTGGGTTTGGGTCTTAATAGTTTTGATGATCGGATCCCAAATAGGTGGTACTTGCGATTAATAGAGAAGATGGTTGGCAAGTACAAACCAACTTGACTGATAATTTGTTTTATTTTTCCTTCCACCCATTTTAATATTATATAAAATTATTAGAGCTAGGCATGTTTGCTGAAGAGTTTCTTGCGCCGCTTCTTCTCTTCAAGCCATAACATGTTGCGAAGCGGTAGTAAATTAGATTAGGCTCCCATAGAGTAAATAATAACCATAAACAAAATTAAAACTAAATAATTAAAATTAACAAGTTGGTGGTAGGCTAAATAAAATTTTAACAATACTCGTTGACACTTGACATCTTTGTCTTCCGTGATCACGGCCACTAAAAAGTAGCCGAAACGTCGGAAAAACAAAAAAACTATGTTATGTTCGGTTTCTAAAACAATAGCATTACAATGATGCAGTAGAGAATCGGGGTGGTTCAATTGGTAGGTTCGAGCATGCCCTCGGTAGTCCAACATTACCATACTGTAATCCTGGGAGTCCAGAACGGATTATACCACGAGAAAAAAAGCAATAAGAAAATATTTATGTAAATAGGTTTTAACATAGGTGCATCATGAATAGTTTAAAAGAAAAAGATGCCTTCTATAATTGTTTTCTTGTATGGGATTTTGGTTGCGGCATCCTTGGCAACGGCAGCATGTTGTGACCGAGATTTGTAGTAGGCGCGATTTTCCTATTACATGGCAACAAACATTCTCGTGCCTCTGCTACACCGGGAATAATATTAGTGTTAGTTAGTCAAGAGTTAATGCTATAGTTATTTGAGATGCGACAATATTAATGACGTTATACTTTGAAAGATATACACTTATGTAGCTAATTATCAACGGCGTTAATTTTAACGCTACATTATCGCAGGTGTAGCAGGGGTATATTGAACATACTTTGCTATTGAGTACATTTAGGTCATTCTTACAGTCGTCATACAATCATTACCAATCGCCTTCTGTCACAGTCAAGGACTAACAGATAACCGCAATCAACGAAGGTTAAACAACTACTGAGTGAGATAAAACCCTTCTAGAATACCGATAAAACATTTTTATATATGATATTGTGTTATTATGTAATCTGTATTATGTACATTATCTTATCTGGTATGCAATAAAGATCTAGGTTGTCATGGTATTTTAGCTAGTTTAAAGCAGACTCGTTATAACCAAGGGAGCTTTTCACAGTATACTGACATACAATTCGCGGATTTTTTTTTAAACAATTTGTTATGTAGTCAAATAATTTATATACAGTTTTTAAGGAAATAACTCATAAGTGTTTGTCAAAATATTCAAACAACAATATAAAATTTAGATAGCTAGCTAGATTTCAACCAAAGGTTTGCAACTACATTGATGAATGAAAAAGATAAACCATTATTATGACACAAGTACATAAACAAACAGTTGGGCAAGACGATTGTCTAAGCATTATATTTTTCTTTAAATACTTACGGAACTCTAGAAACATAATTCCTCTGTCAAGCGTGAATTATTACTTTTATTCCATAAAATAAAAATAGGTATTTAGTAAAAAAAAATGTATTCTATGAACAGTAATAACAAAAGTTGCGAAGTAATTATTTACAGAATTATAAAAGATCATTAACAAAACTTAACTATTTACGTTGAATATATTTTTTCAACATATCCCCACAGTAAGTGGGCATTGGAATTTTTTCTCCTGGTGACAGATAATCCAAATTCTTCAAAATCCAAATATGAAAAGATCCTAGGGACTTTACCTTCATTACCACAGTCTTTGTCATTAACAGCAATAGTTGGATGAGGTATAGAGATACTCCTTTTCTTTAATAAGACAGTTTTAAATACTTGATTTTGGCCCTAGCTTTTCTTAAAGTTGCTCCAATTGTGCCTTTCTACCTAATAGGTATCGATAGTACTTCCATTCCTTTCCCAAAAACACATATCGTTACGGAATCCCTACGAACAGACAAATAAATAATTAATACCACAAAAAAATGTAGATTGACATTCAAAGTTTGCACATAAGGTAAGTATATAGAGAATTCACATAGTATAAAACCGGAAAAGTTTGTACTAATAGCACGGTAGAAGATTACCAAGAAACTCCTATCGCCCAATAAAAAACCAAGTAGTCTTCCCGGGTTTTACATATATTAAAATTTGGGGGTCGATCATTAACATAAAACGAGGACTTACCCACAAAATTTTATTAAATCGAGACCATGGACATCGGCGATATCGGTCCAATGTTGAGACAAAAAATTGCACTGTATGCCATCCTCAGATATCTTCCATTCAAACAAAGTAACCCTCTGGTCTACAGACACTGACAACAAGTATCTGTCTAAGAAACACAAGCCAGTTATCTGAGAGCTGTGATTCTGAGAAGACGTCCATTGCTGGGTAACTATGGTTGATGCTAAATTATTTTGGTCAGCAATTTTGAGCAAATTTAAATGTATAGCATTGTCATCACCCCCTGTAGCTATTAGAAATTGAATATCACTGATACAAGTGAAACTAAAACTGTTAATACCAGACTTATTTGTCATTATTATAAAAAATGGCTCAACATCATCTGAATTTAGATCTGTTATATCCCACAAAGTTACTTCACCTCTAGATGTGCAAATAACTAATATATTATGGTTGGATAATCTTAAGCATTTTGTTTTCAGTATACAAGTTTTGTGGTATTTAATTTCTTTATCAAACTTAAATTTTCTGTTGCTTTCATTAAAATTGTATGTAAAAATGCGAATTACTGCATCAGAACAACCGACAAATACATGAAAAATGTCTCCATGCTTAATTAAGTCTATATCCATAACTCTCGTCTCAGGATCAAAGTCAGTCGTACATTCTCGCCAGCTTTTATCACCTTTCCTCTCTTTGTCTGTGCCTTTTATCATATAGTTAACTTCTTCACGAATTTTTATATCAGGGTAACTTGCAATACTAACAGTCTTTATACATATTTGCGCACGACCACCTGCACTTAATACTAAAAAAACTCCAGTGTCTAATTCATAAACACAAAGTGCTTTTACACTAGATAATTTTTTAAATACAGCCCTTTTTCTAAAATTGTACCCTTTGCTAGATTCTGTTATTCTCAACGTAGTGTCTTCAGAGCCAGAAACATAAAATATGGTGTCTAATATATTACTTTTAAAAGTCTTCAAACAATTAATTTCTTTTGAATGCCATCCATCAATAACATGCACTGGTCTAATTCTAGACATATGAATAGTAGCTGTGATAATGTTTGAATTTTTAATATAGACAAACTGAATAAATTCTTCATTGTTGTTGTTATAGGAAATAATATCCCAAGACCTGTGGCCGCCACCGCAAGGAATTTCCACAATATTTGTATTACTCTGTAAATCACAAATTATAAACAAACGCTCTCGAAAACCACACACAAGTTCTGAGTTGGATCCTAGAAATGTTTCAATCCATTCAAATTCCAAATCCTTGCAATGCATGTATTTAAAATAATTTGAAACCAGATTATTGTCACTAAATGCAAAATATTTAATAGTTCCATCTCTTCCTGTAGTGATAATTTCACTACAGTTAGTACTAATTGAAGTTGGTCCATATCTGCCATGGATCTTACTAAAGCTTTGTACAGGGTTTGCCTGGCCTGTTTTATAAATATGTAAATTTCCACATCTATCACCAAAAACATATAAGTCCTTATGCGTTTTAGTAGCTGCTGTAAGCCACCTTTCCTTGCATGGTGGCAAAATAAAAGAATCATAAACTTTTGGTTCTTTATTTTTGATGTCTATTATATTTATAGCACCATTATCTGAGCAAAACCCTAAAAGATTATCTGTAATGAAATGCATTGAATATATCCTACCAATATCTAATTTAGTGTTTATAGTTTTAACCAATTTAGCAATATTTTCAGTGCCTTCTTCATATAAATCTAGTTTACCACTCATATCTACCACGGCTATTTTGTGTTTACAATCAAAAATAACTAATATCTTGTATGTTGTTTCATGTGTTAGTTCATATTTGGTATATACATCATTAAATATATCGTAATATATTAAATGCGCCTCATTGAGTATCACTAAGTTTTTTCTTTTTGTGAACTTAAGATTTTTGGGTGTACCCATTTGAAAATGGATAGTCCTATTATCACAATAATTAACGGAAGTTATTACTGGATGACATATTACACCACCGTCAGCACCACCAGTTACAACTAGCTTGTTATTAGTATCAACACACCAGATTTCACCATTTTGATGTGCTATAGACTTTTTCAACAGGTTTCCTTGAAAATCCCAATGACATACAGCTGAATCCTCTCCTACTGATATAACATTGTGATCTGATATACAAGATCTCATAACCCTGGCTGTATGTCCATAAAGAATTTTTTTACAATCAATGCTAACATGTGTCCAAAACTCAATTGTATGGATTGAATATTGTGGTAAATCTCTTGGGCTCCAGACACGTATAGATCGATCATCTGATGTTGTAACAATTAGGTGTTTAGCTGGATGACAAGATATTGAGAATATTACACCCTGAAATAATAAAAGAATATGCATTTCCAAAATAAATGATATAATTTTCTTTATAAATTTCATATATGTCCGGTTTCTGAGGTTACCAATTATGAGTTCAATAACATATTCTATGAAGTTATGTAATAGATAAACTTATGTTAACTTTTATTGAGTGTCTGAATACATGTATCATATCAATAACTATGAAACTGATAACTAGTACCAAAACTCGCCACTAGATGGATCTATTTAAGAAAGAATATCTTATATTTATTTTACTATTTTAACTCATCACTAGTTCATTACAACTAGTAATATACCAAATAATTTCTATTTTAGCGACTTAGTCATTTTGGTCATTTTAAATAATATATCTATAAAATTTCATAGATGTATAAATGATTATTCATTGTCATAAAAAAACATTTGTGATATTTTGTCAAATTGTGTTTGATTTTTCATAATATTTGGATACACTTTGCCGTATAATTGGCATATAAAATGTGCCTTCACTTCTCTGAGGTGTTCTGGATTTGGCATGCTTATGCTAGTTCTGGATATTTTTGGTATTTATTTACTTAATTTAAATATCACTCTTGATACAGAGGTTTTATGGACATTTATATTATCACCAATACCTACCTGAAAAGTACTAGTTGCATAAAGATATACAAATTTGCTCCAACATGGAAAATGTGTATTTAAGATTAATAATAGGTGCTAATGCAGGTTTTTTTTTTACATAGTTGCATCACAGTACCCTTGTTGAACCGACATCTCATTTTAAATTCTTCATCTGTAAATAATTCGAATGGATTTCTATGTATCCTTAAGTTTCGAAGTATAGACATAGTAGAAATAATCTGCAGTATTTCCATACCCAACTCCGAGGAACTGCTGTCCTTACAATTCAATACAAATAATTATGTTTTAGGTTACTTTTGAACTATGACTTGGAGAGATAAACATCAAAAAAAGATATGGAACAGATAAACGCCCAATATAAACTACAGTTACAAGTACCTCAGAAACCGGGCATTAGACTCCCAAATTTTTATGGTGAATGTAGGGGCTTGTAACATTCATAAAAATAATTATAAATGTGTTGTTCACCAGAAAATGTTTTCTTTACACATGGTGTCACATCAAATGAATATGATATCACATAAATTAAAAAATGAACTGCTTAATTATCTTATAACTTCCACCAGAACTTGAATTTAAGTAATTGTAGCGAGATACACTATAGTCTTAGCTACTATCACTACTCTTATGCCTCATTTACAATGTGCCTATTTCCATGGTAGCAAATGTGAAAGTGATGAGAAAGTGGGCAGTGTGAGTATTCTATATTTGTAAATGATGTGTACATATTTGTGCTGCCCATTTCCCACATCATTTTTATGATTGTTGTTTTGGAAGTAGGCATAATGTTAATGAGACATAGAAATGGGCTAAAAGCAACGTTTTGCAAAATTTAATATGAGCATATCATTTATTGCAATATTATATTAATATTACATTTGAAATAGCAAATATTATGAACAATATTACATGCAGAATTTAAATGGTATAACTTAAGCTAGTTTTTAGTAGATAGTAAATATAAAATAATAAAATTATATTACTTTGTGTCCTTTTAAACAATGTAGAGGTTTATCATCACTTATGTGATGAATGATCACCTCAGAAAAAACAGTTCCGGCCATTGCAAGCACATCATTTTCTAATGGCAGCAGCAATCCACTATATAATATTGAGTTGTTTTTACTTGAATGTTTGCTAAGCAAAGTTTGTGATTTTATATTCCATTTCTGCAATGAGAAATATATAGATTAGAGAATTTATTTAAAGAAAATTAAAGTTCAAATATAATTTATGTACTTAAATAGTTATTTAAGTATTTTTGAAACATATTAAAATGTTTGTTACATCTACAAGCCTAACATTTATTAACTGAAGAAAGATTAAAAGTATTTATACCTTGGTGAAATGATGTAATTGAACAAGTAATTGTACTGTAGAGTTAATATAAACCTTCAGGGCCACATGAAAAACTATATGAATAGTGTATTATTATATTGAAGACAATTAGTGGGCCAATTTAGATAAAAATCAGATTTTTTTTAATCTGTCAGTAACAAAGCTTATGTATAAGAATAACATTGAGCATAATTTATGAAAGATATGGTAAATTGATATGAAATGATGAATTGGCCAAAATAGAAGGATAAAATATAAAGTAGAAATGCTGCTGCTATGAATTATGTAGGGAGATCTTAGTGTTATACCTGGCATTATGGCAAGCATTTGTGGGGCAAACACAATAAGGTCCAAATTGCAAGTTTTTTAGGGCACATATAGAAAAAATCACAGTCAGGCAGCCACTTTTGTTATATTCTGAGTTCCTTTATTTCTTACCTGTACAACATTATGAGCTGTCAAGAGAACAGCAGTATTATCACTCCATATGGCAGCATGCAACCAATCATCACAGACTATTGGCTCAAATAATTTAATGAACTTATTACTTATATCTCCATTTGTATTAGAATCTACATTTATTACTGTTAACTGTTTGCCACCATAAACTAAAATTTTACTGCCACATTCATTTGGTACAACACCTAAAATTTTCTGTCCATTTAGTGCATGAATTCTTTCTATACAAATATTAGGGTTTGATTGTTTGTATATGTATATTTTGCTGCCAACTCCTGCAAGATAAAATACACATTTGAGTAACATTACTTAATTTTTTTAAAAATTTCAGGAATATATTTTTGTTCCTAGAAAACTATAACAATCTCATTTCAAAGTTACTAAAAGGAAAACAAATACAACGAAGAAAATGTTAGGGAAAAAATTGTAAAATTCTTTATTCTGCATATTTTCCTTTAATTTTTATATGACATATTCACTTTTTCTATGGGTGAAGTGTCCAAAAGGTGGCCCACTATAGTTTCTACCATGTCCTCCACTAGGATTCTTAACCTGACCACAACTTAAGTTTCTCAAGAGTTTTAGAATATAGGTTAGGTTAAATGTGTGTGCCTTTGCAGTTGGATCATATTACATTGGTTAATTGTGATTACCCTTTTAGCATGGAAATACCCATTCTGTCTATCATATCTTTACTTTGAATTTTATTTTTAATTATTTTTATTTATGTAATTAAAGTTCTTGATGGTCACTTGAAGATTAATGTTTTACAATTACAATGCACAATTTAAAATAATAATTTAAGAATATATAAACTTTGTTAAAAAAACAATGGTTACATGAAAAAAAATGTTTCTGTGTGGAAAATCTGAATTATATGTGATTTTTGGGCTACCACAAAAACTATTATTTTAAAGACAGGTAAAAGGCTAATATGTTACTTTGATGTTACAAGGAATTATACTGTCTTATATTGTAACACACAATGTTTACAAACTTTCTGAAATCAGATAAAAACTTATCCTTACGCTTGCTGATCACTCAAGATCTATACTGGAAACAAAACCTCATCGAATTACCCTTCCTATAGGAGGGGCCTGTACCCCATAATAGTTAATTAGTCAGTCTAACCAGGTATATAGAAAGCTCTCAACAGTGGTTAATTGGCAATAAAGTTAAGCGAGGTCTACTTAATTGCTAGTTACTGATAGATCAAATTTGTGTAAATTATTAATTCTTTTTTATTGAGAATAATAAAGTTGAATAATATATTATTATCTTAGATCATATAAACGTCTAGATCACGCATCAATTGCACAAAAACGGCCCAAAAACAGTGCACCAAAATTGGTGCACTGGCTTCAGTGGCTTCCCACGCCTGTTAGTGTCGTTTTGATTACTTTACTGGTTAGAGCTCTCGCAAAAAAAAATATTATGCCGGCCTGCGCTATTAAAATGTGTCGGAACTATTTTAAAACGGGAAAGGATAAGGATGAGATGTCATTTAATCGGAAAACTTAACACTTTTCTCATGATTTCTTTGTAAAAACATGAAATTTAATTTCGACATTTTCAAGGTTATCGAATTGAGTGATGTTTTCAGGTGATAAGTGTGACTTATTTTCCAAAATTTGGGGACTTTTGTTACGATTTTTTTTATATATTTATGAAATATGAATAATTGAAAAAATCTATAGAAAACAGACATGTAATGTTTGTGTGTCCGGTTTTCTTAAACTAGTTTATATTACGTTTTAGACTTCCTACGGATCCAATTGTAGTATATTGTTGGACAAAGAGATGGATTTTGAATCATTTTCGGAGATATTTTTACACTATGTTTTTTATATTTTCTTATCAACGGCACAATTGTATTGAAATAAAGTACCTAAAATAATTATATATGATCGTGACCGATAAGATGTAAGTTGTGTGAAGGATAATTAGAAAATTTAAGAATACTTAACCATCATATAAAATTATTTCTAATCTAACCTTAGCGCTTTGGACAATATAAACTTTTTAATTTACCTTATGACGTTTGACATAGAATTGACAGAATGCGTGCTGCAAATATCGTTAAAGAGGATGTAAAAAAAACTGAATATCGTTTAAAGCAGATGCTTCGGTCGGAGTTATCTGTACTAATATTATAAAGAGGTAAAGTTTGTTAGTTTGTGACGTTGTAGGTGGTAATCTCGGGATCTACTAAACCGATTTTAAAAATTATTTTACTGTTGGAAAGCTACGTTAACAGGGAGTGTCATAGGCTATATAACATGACGCTTTATACCACGGGATCGGGACAGACCACGAGTGAATCCGCGCCAGGCCGCTAGTAATATTATAGATAACTCTTTATTCTCATAATTAAGATATTAATTTTGTCTGTATTCTGTTAGCTGCATCTCCATTAATTCCTATTAAAGAAATAATTTAATATATTAATATGATAAAAAACAAATTTTAGTTCAGAAAATAATCAAACTGAATTAGTTTGAATAAAAACTTTTGGATATGAATATTTTTATTTCTATAATAGCCCTTTTCAAGTGGTTTAGTTGCTCTTAAGTCCCTACATTAAACTATCCCGTGTACCTACCTCGTAGTTCCTACTACTGATATAAACTTTGGATTATACATAAAGCCTACTACCCAATATGAACCTATCGAATCGTTCCAAGTCTACTATTACAAATGATTTCACTGACTTTTAGCGCAGGATAATCTTTGGGCTATAAATAGTCATCTAATAACCTTCGTGAACATGATGTGTAACACAAAAATAATTTACCATTATGAATACCTTTTTTTTAATTATTATATTAGTATTGGTAATTAATAGACTTATAAATATGTACTAATATCTGTACAGACATTTTATTGCGAATTAAAATTACTACATGTGCTATGAATGTGTTATGAATATATTTGTGCATGTATTTTTTTATGGTTCGTTCCAAGACACACAACTTTTGTTGCTAATACTTTATTAAAAAAAAAACTGAAACCTCTGAGTAATATTAAATTATAACACATAAAGCGATTAAATCATAACGATTATTTAAACTTTTCACTTACATAAAAAATATTTCATTATAAAAAATGGGGTAATATTTTTTTCCTGATATCCCGAAAACACAGAGTGAATTTAGCAACGCTTCGCGTTTTTGATGCCGTTTTTGGCGATGTTGTTTGTTAGCAATGCTCTCTCTAGACATGTTATATCTAATGCGTATTTTTGTATTTAAAGACTATAAATATGGTTTGATCTATGGTGTAATAAGGACACTAAAATTGTCATTCGGAAACCCGTAAGCATTTAGGTAAAAAATTAAAAATTCAACGAATACAATTAATTACGTAAATAAAAACCTGCATCATATAAATAAAAATAATGTTCAATTTTAGCGTCACGACTCACCTAGTTGTGATAAAAACACAATCACTTATTTAATTTCGGGATTAGTCTGCAAATGTAACATATATGACATGACCAAAATAATTAATCATTATAAAATCAACTATTACGGCATTGCTAAAAAACCACCATATTTTGTAATTGGTAGGTGAAACCTCAGATTAATAATATTAAGAGACAAAGTTTTTACTTCACTTTGCTACTTGTTAGGCAAAGACACTAAATCCATACAGCATGAATATCAATATTATTCAATCAATCTGAAGATCATTGAATGACATGAAAGTATGGAATTTTAGATTTTTCACATTATTGTAACTAAGATAATTAATATATTTTTCTAGTTTGTATATATAAATACCGACTACATGCAATACCAATGTAAGCAGAACAAAGTATAGGTGTAAGGGGTGGTCGAAGGTGTAACCAGTGACAAGGACAGTGGGTTAGGTTAGGTTATCTTTAGACCAAAGCCCACGAGCCGAGCGAGCGAAGCGAGCGTGCCGCGGTAGCGGCTGGCGAGTGGCAGAACCAACTGGTTTCCATTTATTCGTTGATAATTTTGATAAAAGTTAAAGTCGGTTCTGCCACTCGCCGGGCGCTACCGCGGCACGCTCGCTTCGCTCGCTCGGCTCGTGGGCTTTGGTCTAAAGATAACCTAACCTAACCCACTGTCCTTGCCATAACCTTCGAACACCCCTCACACCTATATATTGTTTGTCTAACATTAGTATTGCATGTTGTCGTTAATTATATATACAAACTACAAAAATATAATAATGATCTTAATCACAATAATGTGAAAAATCTAAAATTCCGTATTTTTATGTCATTCAAAGATGTTCAGTTTGATTGAATAATATTGATATTCATGCTGTACGGATTTAGTTCCTTTGCCTGACATTTAGCAAAGTGAGGTAAAAACTTTGTCTCTCAATATTATTAATCTGAGGTTTTACTTACATATTACAAAATGTCGTGATTTTTTAGCAATGCCGTAATATTTGATTTTATAATTATTAATTATTTTGATCATGTCATACATGTTACATTTGCAGATTAATCCCAAAATTAAAGTAATTGTGTTTTTATTATAATTAGTAGGTAAGTCGTCACGCTAAAATTGAACATTATTTCTATCGATATAATGCACGTATTTCGTAATTAATTGTAATGTGTATTAATTTTTTGTCTAAATGATGGCTTACCGATGATTTTAGTGTCGTTATTAAACCATAGCAAACCATATGTAAAGTCTTTGAATACAAAAAAATGCGTAATTTTCAGGTTCAGCGGGACTCTGACCTTTAGGATGACGCAGATACTTACCGGGCACGGTTGCTTCGATAATTAACTGCATCAAACTGTGGGGTGTCTGCCTTCCCCTCAGTGCCGCGAGTGCGGCGCGCTAGACACTTCGTTTCACACGCTGGTCGAATGCTCTGCATGGCAACCTGAGAGGTTCGAGCTCGAGGCCATTGTAGGGCCGATCGATTCACTGCGGGACTGGTTGAGGCCATGCTCCACAGCGATGATCACTGGTCAGCGGTTTCTTCCTTTTGTGAGGCAGTAATGCCCCGCAAAGGAAGCCGCTGAGAGAGTAAGGGAGAGAGCTGCGCACGCGCTCCTCAGACGCCGTCGGCAGACTGGCCTCCGGAGCTCTCGTAAGAGAGTAATATATTCCTTGCTCCGGAGACACAGGTATGCAAAATCTCCTCCCATGATTCCATCGCAGGGGTCCACGCATTGTGGGGATTCGACGGGTCCAGCCTCTGTTGGTGAAGTGGGTCACTCTGCATCCTTGGGTGACCTAAACTTGTTGCGCGGTTGAACAATGGGGGTAGCTTCGCTCGTTAGCTCATGTTCTTCCACACAAGTGCCGGGTATGGGACGTAGGTTTAGGTTTAGCGGAATAGTTGGTTCCGCCCAGAGTCTTCGCACACGCTGCGCGGCGCTTATCGGTCATACGTAGTATTCATAGTAGTTTGTGGTACGGTTCCACCCCCACAGTCAAGAGAGACTCAGTATGTTATGAAATGTATCACCCCTGCTCCTGCGCATCAAAAAAAAAGTCACAGACCTTATATAATGCTATTTCTTTATGTTTATGGCTTGGCAACTAGAGATAATACTATATACAACTCCAATTTTTATGCTGGGGCCCACACCTGCGATAATGTGAATGATATTGAATGTGGCCCAATTAGATCACAAGTAACGTATTACACCCATCGTCACATCTGCGTGAAACGGTTTATATCTGTAATGTTATCCCAGAGGAGGTATTACGTCAAACATCGTGCAAGGATCAGTTTGCTTCATTTACGACATGCGTGAATTTTTCAACATAATCTATTATGTTCATTTTAATAATAATGACTACAATTTTATAAGGAAGAACTGTAATACCTTGGGATAATTAACAGAACAATTATTTTATTAAAAGAAGCTAAACGAACCCTTACAAACCCGCAGTGTCGGAGTTTTTGGCGGGAACTGAAAGGGGACGTTGTGCTGTGCAGTTTCATTTTCTAAAAATGTGTAAAATTACTCTAAAATGAACAATAGTTGTAGGATATTGATAGTTTTTGAGTAGTAATTATGTGTTTTTGCGAGAAATGTGAACTATATAGCCAAATGTGGCATTTGAGTTTTTATAAGAACTCCTTGAATGACGTCGATTGTAGCCTAAAATACAACGGCGCCTGGCTTAAAGGCCTAGTTTTCAAGCCTTAAATAAACATAAAAAAACCCGCAGTGTCAGCTGTTCTTTGGTAAATATCGTTAAAATATAACGAAAATATTTTTGTTTAAATTCCGATAGATATCCTTAGTAAGGTATAAAATGACTTTTCGTATGAAACGTAGCATTGTTATATCCGTATTACTTTTAATGGATTTTAGAGTTGGACAAGCGCTAAAATTAAAATAACGTGTATAAATTCGCATTATTATAATTCACTGACCTTGACTACAAATAGGATAGAATATTCCCAAAAGGAAAAAAAATATAGTTTATGTTCTCGATCATATAGTAAGGTCATACACAAAGTTTACAAAAATACAATCCAAAAACCTTTATTTTAATTTTATTTGACGTTAAGGCGTATGTTCATTTTAGTATTCATTCAAAATTCCCGTAAATAAAAAAAAATATAGGTATTATTTAGTTATACTTTATTTCAATAAATCTTCATCTAAATATTCTATCTCGCTAACTGCTTCTACATCCATGTCTTGGTAAGGGCTGGCCGCAACATCATCTTCGTCGGACTCGGATTCAAAAGTACTGCTATTGTCATTTGTCATCCTCAAAATTTACAACGAATCACTCACACAGAGTAAGTTGGCACAAATGTTTTCAGTCGTTTTTTAGTGATATCACGAAATGCATGCTCAGCTACTTCCTAGAATGAGAGAAAATGAGAATCAATTTGAATCTTCATAGAAGGAGAATGTAATTCGACCAAAATTCAAAGTAAAGGAAATTATTACGTACATTTATTCAAACCATATGGTATATTTATGTCAACCGATCCCATATTGTGATAACACACTCGCAGTCACGCAGATGTGGCCCCGGTACAAACAAATACTAGAAAACCAAACGTAAACGTAACCTATCTGGTTAATGATAACTGTACAATATTTTCACATATATCTTATACGAGAGATCCAAAATAGCTTTTTCTTTATCAAGTAATATGCGTTTGAACTAAAAACAACAATATAAACTTAAATATATCTGTCATAGCAGTGGTTCTTTGGCAATCATAGTCGAAGTCCGAAAGAATACTTTTTGCTTCATATTCCGCAAGATATCGTAAACATGTAAACATATTGTGGCGACCGAGGGTAGAACTTTCTGGCAGCGTAAGCCGGTCTCAAGACTTTTAGAAAAAGGTAGAATATTCTGGAAGGAAAAAATAAGGACGGAAACATTTTAGAACGAGATAGACAATGAACGAAAGTTCTGGAATAGAAGGATCGGGAAGGAAAAGACAGAGATAGATAGCTGTTTAGAAAGGCACAGGTAGTAAATAAATTAATAACGAAAATAAGATCGAAATTAATAAGGGTTCCAGAAGATTCTTCCGAATATAAGCTGCGTAGGGTGCGCCTACGAGGCAGTTTAGAGTTCAGCTTCAGTCCTGTTCAAGACAGCGAGGCAACAGGTGCGATACGAAAGAGTTGGAAGAGAAGTTTATTAGACGATAGTGACGAGTTTAGTGGTGAATTTAGTGAAAAGTTTAGTGGACAGTTCAGTGAAGGAGGAGTGCAGCGTAGTTCGAGAGAAAATGCGGAAGCGAGCTATACGCGGTAAATTCGGAGGTGAGCACTGCAGTAGCAGGAGGTGGCCTACGTAATATCGGCGATAGTATTGTGATTGAGACATGTTATCGTCGGGACAGTGCGTCGTTAGTTGTGCGTGTTGGGGTAACCCTGCGGAGAAGAATTACGTACAGCTATGTAAGTCAATAAAAGCATTTAATTAATAACTGGTATTTTCTTCCAACCTAAGTGCGTACTCCCGCTCGCACTTAACGCAAAGCATACCAATTGTATGAATTGGTTCCTCCCTCACTATGTCACTATTTTACCATCGGACAAGCAGACGTACGCGCTCACGCCACCGATATATGGTGGAAATATCAACAAAGCAGATGAAACGCTATGCTTCCACTTTTATCATACGTACCGCTGAAGAGTGGAGCTCTTTACCTCGTCTGTTTTTCCTGAAGAATACAATCTAGGTATCTTTAAGTCTCACATAAACAGGTATCTTCTAGGTAAGCGTGCTTCACCTTAGCATGTCCACCTGATATCAGGGGCAATGTCAGCCAAACGAGAACCCCTTCAACATAAAAAAAACTGAATCACAGATTAATATTTTCTTAAGTTTTCGCGACTTGTACACATAATAAAACTACGTTTTAACGGTTTTAAGCGCGGTAATTTATTTGATTTGAACTGAAATGAATTACCGCGCTTAAAACCGTTAAAACGTAGTTTTATTATAAATCACAGATTAGTTAGAAATGCCGCTAGTAGAAAAGGAAAAAAAAAGTTTTAGTTTCAAGACAATTATACCAGAATATCATAAAAATATTTACCACAAAAGGCACTCTGCAAGATTTATTTGTCAAACGTAAAAGGGTACGTTTAGTATACATTATTGTAATATGTGATATATTTAGGGAATTAAAAAGGAAGTCACGCCGCTATAATTGTGTTTTTCTTGCTGAATAAGTAGCTGGTTAATAATAGCTCTTTTACCTATCTCTTAAATTACTATATTATCACCTAAGCATTTTATGTATCACATAATAATAATGACAGCCTATAAAAGTCAATTCAGTGGTGTGCTTGGGCCTCCCTTATTACAGTATTGGGGAACGATAATGATATACTCGCCACGCTCGTCTAAGGTGGATTGGCAACTTTAACACATTGTTTCGAGTTGCAGGTATAATCCATGGACCTCTATTATAATCACAACATGCAGGGCGTTCCATTAGTAGCTCACAACGCCCAAAATACTCAGTTAGCCGTTTCACAAGGCGACCGCAGTCGTTGTGGTCGTGACGAAAACGTCAGTAAGGACGTCATAATTTTAGATCACACAACGCTCACAACGACCCATGTCAAGAGCTGGGTCGAATAGCCGTTCCACTTGGGTTTACGATTGTAACGCCGGCAAGCAAGTGGAACGGGATATATCGCGGTCGTGAACGTGGTCGTTGTGAGTCCCTTTTTTTTGGATTTTATGGCTTGGTTTCTAGACCTTTAAGCCAAGTCTGTTTTGGATATTCGGCACTTCACAGGTTTGTGAGTCCCTATTGGAACGTAGCTATAGAGTAACGATATTTAAATTCTGAATAAAAACAACATAATATTGAAAAACCGATTAACAAAAAAATACTTTTACTTTGTTTATCCGTTTTGTAAATATAATCTAACCGTCACAACTTGAGCACGTTATTTTAGGTACTGTAGTAATTTTAACAAAACGCTATACTTATGTGCTAATACTATATATCTTTGTATATATCACAGTCATTTGAATTGGAATGTATACGTTTTGTTTGTATTCAAATAAAAAAAATACACGACGAATTGAGTACCTCGGTCTTTTTTTTAAGTTGGTTAAAAAAATAATGATTGTTTGTCGCCTCTACGAAATCCGAGTGAGTGATCCGTTACACACTTGTCCAATTTTTTCATCCATTAATCATATATGTGTGGAACGTTTCTGAAAAGTATCATTTTGGGTTTTTCGCAGAGTGGGTTTTGTTAATTAAATCTGGCGACCCCGAGTAAGTAACTGTCATAGTCATAGTCATTAACTGTCATTTTTGCGATGGCCGCAATGTTGTGAACGTGAATTTGTTTTTAATGTATGATTATGTTTATTTCATCTTTTTATTAATTACTTTCATCTATTTATATTGTGTAACTAAATAAAAATACTTTATTTAAAGATTTTTTTATATTGGGAGTGTGTTGTATATAAGGAATGTGTTAAATATGTCTGGAGCGTAACGGATATATCGTTTCCTACATTCCATCACCATAAATGTAAACGTAACGTTTAATCCTATGTGATGATATTGCATATAAGCGGCAGGTAACTGAGGAAGATGCCTTTTAAGTTGAAGCTTAAAAAAACAAGGCAGTACAACGTTGCATCGAAGAGTTTATTCGTGATAAGTGTTGAGTTGCTTGATGGGGGCATTGCAGACTGTACCCTCTCTGTAGATAGCACTGGACAAGAGTGCTTGGACAACGTTTGCCAGAGACAGGCTATTAACCAGCCAGAATTCTTTGGTTTGCGATACATCAACCGAAGTCAGCAGCCACGATGGGTGCAACTCGAACGTCCCTTGAAGCGTCAATTGGACAAACATGCGTCGTCCCATCAGCTCTACTTACGCGTCATGTATTATATTATCAATGGAGCAAGCCTAATAACAGATGAAGTCACTAGGTATCATTATTTTTTACAATTGAAAAATGATTTAGTTGAGGGGCGGATCATATGTGATTTCCAGCAAGCTGTGGTGCTGGCGTCGTATAGCAGGCAGGCCGAGTATGGCAACCACGATAGAGAAAGGCATACTGTTGAGTACTTGAAAAATCTGTTGACATTTCCAAAGCAAATGTTGGATGGTGGCCAGATCATTGATGGAAATACATTGGCTGAAACTGGAAGGCTAGAATGGCTAACAGAGGCTGTGATTCAGCATCATATGGCCCTGCACAATATGTCTCAGGTGAGGATAGTTATTGCCATTTACAACATTTTGAATTTTACATTATGTATACTAACATTAGTTGTATGAAAAAAGCAAAGCAATATTCTATATATTGCCACATACATATGTGTACATGTATAACTAATGGAAAAAATGTTAGTTTAGATAGGTGTTCTGCCCCCTCTGTAACTTATACTTACTTTTAAAGGTGCAATATATTATATATATACCTAATGTACATGTATTATATATACATATATACATATATATATTTATTGGGTGGGGTATATATCTATACCCCATACCTACCCAATGTTAATTTCCTCTATGTAATCTTTCTGATATCAATTTAATTTTTTTTTTGTTTGGATTAAACCGGGTATCTGGTATTGTAAATATATTTCAATAATGTAGTTTAATAAAGTAACTTATATCATATATGCTTTATATACACACTAATTATTTTTTCAGTGAAAAGGCGTGTTGCATAAATAAATATTGTAAAACTCAGCTGATATGAGTGATAAAAATTCTCCTATCAGAAAATAAATATTGATTCAACAAACAAAGGAGCCTCATTTGCTAAATTTTAGTTCCATTAGTCAAGTAAATGTAAAATGGAGATACTATGAAAAGAACCTAAGGTTTCTATTATTGGAGCCAAAAAAGGGGTCAACTTATTAAAAAAAAATCCATTAAGTAAAATCTATTTATATTTTTTTAATACATTCTAGGTGTGATTTTATATTCATTTCTTTGACACACTGCACAATATTGTAAAGAATATATACAAGAAACATCAAATTCCTTTTTTAATCCCCAAAATTTCACTGAATTGATTCTGTTTTGGAATCAATACAAGAAAGGCTTGCCCAGGTAGACACAAATTCTACAAAGGATAATTTGTAATAAGCATTTTATAAATAGCAGTTTTCATTTATAGTTATTTTGAAATCTAAAAGAGAAATAGCTTTAATTTATTTTTAATATAGATGCAAATGTAGTAATAACAGTAATATACTTGTTTGATTTTTTTAAATAATATAATGAAATACATACATTTTTCCACCACATATTTTATTAGATGTAAATCTTTTCTGTTCCAATTATCCAAATTCCAATAATATACATACAATACAAAAAATAATAATGTGTATGAATTTCTACCTATTGTTCCCTAAGATCATAAATATAGTATTGAACATAGTACTCTATAAACAGTGTCCCAAAAAGCAACTATATTTTTTCACTGCATGCCCAGACTGATTATTTTATTATAGTGATGTATAACAATGGGTGGTCATTATGATGTGATTGCTAATTAAATATGTTAATTAAGAATTTTAAATCAGCCATGGTCAGATGTGTAACTGTAAATCATTTCAATCATTCACCTACTTTTCAAAATCTGGTTCAAATAAAACCTGCTGTTTGCTCACTGTACCATTTCCTATTGCCTAGTTTTTCTACCAAACTGCTTGTAAATTTTAGAAAAACTTTCACCTTTGTTTTTAAGTATAAGAAGTTATAATTTAATATTTCTATTGAAATTTACTAAAATCTCACTTTGATATAGGTTAACTATATCAATAAGGTTGAAGTATGTCTGTGATTTTAAAATAAATGTAAAAATGTAAGTGAAATCTTTTTTTGACATCCAATTATTATAATATAAATGATCATTTTTAGGTTTTTTTGTACCTCAGTCTGTTTGAATGTTTGTCTTAGATAGGATCCCTTAAATATCTTATTTCTAAAACAATATTAAAAAGCAAAGCCAATGTAACTGTACAGTGAAAAAACGAACAGTGTAAAATTATTGCACAATAATTGATTACACACATGCTATCAATTAATATGAATATCTAGAAGATAATAATAAGACATTCACCTCATACTATAAATTATAGTTATTTATGATACTAGTGCCATCAGTTTTTACAAACAAGATGAAGAATAAATATAAGGGCGAGATGAAGTCAAGTGCTTACCATAGTCACAAGTTTGTAAAAACCAACAAAATTAGAAAGTGTCACTGAAAATTAAAACTATGTCTTTCACCTCATTTTCTATATAGTATTAAAGTGAGACAAATGTACTGATGGGTGCGATGTAGATATATAGGACACCTTTATTTTAAGTAATATGAGGTGTGTGGGGGTGGAGAAGAGGGTAGAGAGGCATACTTACCCTTTCTGCAACCCCTATGTCAAGAAAATGTATAGTTCTTTAGGTATTAATGTTTTTGTGCAGTGGCCAGGGAGTGTCCCAAAGGATTTGTAACCATCATTTAAATAGTTATTAACGAATAAATGGTAACCAGTTTGTCTTGGCCCTCGCCGGCCGCTGCCGCGGCGCTCGTTTCGCTCATTTGGCTTGTGCGCTTTGGTCTACAGTCTAGCCTAATTTAGATGAATTCACCGTTCTAATCACTTGTTGCAGCTTGTGCCAGAACAGAATGTAACCATTTATTCATTGATAAGTAATTAAATAATGGTTACAAATTGGTTGTGACAGTCATTAACCTGAGGCATTTACAAAAACATTAATAGCTTAAGAACTATTTTCTTGACATAGGGGTCGCAGAAGGCGTAAGTATTCCTCCGTATCCTCCCCCTCCGTCCCCTTCCACCCATCCCATTAGTTAAAATAAAGTTGCCCTATATGTATACTGCATCCCCCTCTCACCTCGTGGTGAGACCCGAGGTAGTCGGAGAAGTCCAGTTCTCCAGCTTACAATTGAGGGGCCAGCCCACGACCGGGACGGCCATCGTCCGTCAGGGCTAGAGGTGAATGCGTGAGCGAGCCCACACCCCGGACATGGGACGCAACGAGGATCAGCCAGGGGTGTTAGTGGGTATCCCCAATCGCGGTGCGGCAATAACATTCCTGCGGGAGTGCTAGTGCCACCCCGACATGGCGAATCCCACACGCCCCACCGCGCTACCCCCGCGGCGGTTTGTCCTCAAGCAGACTGTGTGATGCGTAATTTATTATTTTCGAACAATGTATACAGGTTTCGTAAATGCATTTTTAGAGCAAATGTGTTGAAAATATGCTTAATGTAGAATTGTAGATACTTAACCGTCCCTGTAGTATTTACTTAAATATTTTAACATTTTAGATGAATTTTTTTAAGAATAATATTTCATGTAGTGAAAATTGTCTTTCACATTTTCAGAGTTTTGCTATTTTCAAAGAACTTTTCTCCAGCATGTTTGAGATCTATTACAGTTCATAATCAGCTTTATAACAGTGCACATGAGACTTTAACGACCTCACAAAATTCACTTCGAAAAAACATTGAAACAAATTTTAAGTGAATAAAGACTCGCACTGCTTTTACCTATGTGTAAAGTTATGATTTCCACCATTAAAGTAAAATAAGCAAAATCGGGCGCCATGCCGAATGTAAACCTGTAAAAGATCCTTAAGATGTATCACACTGAGTGACTGAACCTGTTAATGTCGTCTTTATAGGTAGGACATTCAAGATTTTCTGAAAAAAATACAAAATAGCAGTAGTATTGACAGAGTTCATGGCCTGTACAATCCAATACTTCAATCCTATTTGAAATTAACAAAACCTGTTCTTGTGGCGAGATATATATAAAATTCTGCATATTGATATCCTATTCAGTACATGAGGTGAATGCAAATCTGTGATACTAACTTGAAGGCACCTTGAATGTTTTAGGTTTACAGTTAGAAATGTTTTGACTGCATATATTTATACTACTGGTTGGTACCTTTCATGTGGTTTCACTCTTATTAATAAAGATCAGAAATCGAATATTATAAGATAATATCACTGATCTACCCCTTTAATGATAAATTCCTGCATGCTTCATATTTTATTATGTTTAAAGTTATACAGAACAAAGGCTTTAGAGAATAGTTAAACCTGTTAAACATTGATATTGTTTTTGTTTTATTACTGGAGTACAGCATACAGTGCTATAGCTCATCTGATGGAATGTGGTTCTTGTCGCTTATGCACATTTGCAGCACCAAACGTGCTATCAATGTGCTGTCGTCCTCAAAGAGAAGTGGAACCTGGCTACTACTGTGCATCAGTAGTCAGGTTCCAGGAAGGAACACAACTCAAGGTTATACGGCGGCATACTCTAGACTCGGGGGGTGAGAGCCATTCAGGCAGGTAAATGCCCTAGAGCCTGGCCGTGGTTTGCCTTGTCGCCTTTTACGATAGCCGATAGCCCACCGTAAGAATTAGAAAGTTTTCTCTGATCCGATCCCATTAAAGATTAGTTTCTTTAGCAGTGCGCGCTGTAACAAACGAACCCTTACAAAACAATCAGCCTGACACGCCGTAGTAATAGATAAGATTACCAGCAATTGATTTTTGCCGGATTTCCTAGGCGTTTGAGTGTGCATTTAAGATATCACTATTAAATGATAAAATAAAAGCTATCATGTGAAAAAGATTATTGGTGACTGTAATTATTTTCACACAGATAGCGTATTACGGTTGTAAGCGAAGGAATGTTACGTAGATACGAATGGGTGTTCGGTGTAGCCTTTTGTTTTACAGACTACCTTAATGTGTATCGTAATTTTTAAAAACATCCTTAATATTATTAAGAAAGTTACTGTGGTCGTCTTCACAACCTCAGCCAAAATATAAACTTGTTTCAAAGCTTCCATTTTATAATACTTTATCATTTTGAGGTAGTAACTGTTAGTTATTATTTTTTGGGTTCCTTAGCTATTTTGTCAAAAACGGAAATACAGGGTTCTGTACTGACGCCGCCGATATACTGGCTTTATATATATGATGAAACTAAGGTAATTAACTAAGGCATTTTGTAGTAAAATTCACGCATTAGCCAGATTTTTTATTTTATTTCTGTCTCTTTAACATAGGCTCAAGCAGAGGAAGGTTTCATAACGACATGCCAGCAGCTAAGAGGATACGGCCAGGAGATGTATAGCGCCCGGGACCAGCTGAATCAGAGCGAGGTGACCATTGCCATATCGCTCACCGGCATCAGGGTGCTAGCAGAGACTAGCGACACGCCGCATTTCTATCGGTGTGTTCGTATATTGTACCTACATAATAATTCGTAACTGAGTAAATTTTATTTTATTGCCTGAAGCAAAATAAGGAGATGTCTATTAGTTACGTGAGGTGTTTTTGACGATTTTACGACCGTCTGCCCAATCTCACGTGAGATTTTTCAAAATGTGTGTTTCTAGTCTAGTGTAATTTGAATTTATTCTAAAAAAATAAACATTATTTGCTTAACATTTTTATTTAAGTTTAGTTAAGACTAGTACTATTTAATATTGCGTATAACGCAGGCTACAATCACAATGAGATAATTGAATAATAAAAATTAAATGCCGATTACTAAAATTGAAAAAAGAATATTTATTCCAGTTCAGTTTATGCATGGTCTGAGGAGTGACTCCTCGAACCAACATATCCATGTAATCTTCATTAAAATCATCAGCTCGTTCAACTTCGCTCTTATTTAGTTACTTTAAGCCTCTGTCGCTTGCGCACAGAAGACTGATGAAACATGTTTTATCTAATTTAACTCAATTTCCTCGCAATTTAACATATTTTCTTGCGGAAAAAATTACGTGATATTCGCCGAGACCAAAGATTAGACGAGATTCGGCTCGCCCCCCGTTACCTTTGAAACGCCTCACGTAATTAATGCACGCCCCCTTAACAGGCAGACGGCCCACCTGATGGAAAGTGGTTTCTGTTGCCTATAGACGTTTGCAACACCGGGAGTGTCGCTAACGTGTTTCCTATATCAATAGAAAATAGACAAATAGTGTTTCAGCCAGCGATTTCATCTTTACGTTCATCACGAAGAGTCGTAGTGTGGGCACAAATATCAACGATGTGTGCACGTTTTCGGGTCTGGCATCCGACGATGACGGGTATTATTTGTCTTGATCCGTCCCCATTACGTGTCGCCGGACACCTAGATAGCGGTGCTACAGTATAGTGTATAGCGGCGCTGTGTCTACTTGACACTTATCGCTCTATTTGGGCAATTGAAAAAATATCTTTATATTTTTATATGTATTATTTTGATGTATGTGTGCTGTACTATAAAGTTTTATAATATATATCGAAATGAGTTTAATTCTATTGGCAATAGGCAGTATACCTGCAATGCTTGTTCAAGGCGAATGTTCACACATTGGATATTATTTTGATGTGCATCATTATTTTTCTACATATTCAGCACTTGGCAATTGTAAAAATACGCACATCGAAAAACTGCCTAAACAAGACACGCTTCCCGGCAACGGTTCGAACCCATGTCATTGCTTTATTATTTTATTTAGGTTTATGACTTGGCAGCTAGGCCTTTAAGCCAGATCTTAGATAACAATGTGGTTTCTTTATTTTCTTAAGCCTATGTGTAGCACAGCTGAACTGTAGGTTATCAGCTGGTGCCATTCAACGGGGTTTTTGTGACAACTCAAAAGGCCACATTTGACTATACAGTTCACATTTCTCAGAAAACCCATAATTACTACTCAAAAACTATCAATATCCTACAACTATTGTTCATTTTAGAGTAATTTTACACATTTTTAGTAAATAAAACTGCACAGCACAACATCTCCTTCCAGTCCCGCCAAAAACTCCCCATGTCATTGCAATGAGACAGTGTTGACAGTAGTCAAGTAAGACTACCACGAGTTTTGTATCTTAAATGATTTTTTTTTATTGTATGAAGTCAGCAGACCTGATGGAAAGCGGTTAACATCGCCTATGGACATCTGTAACACCAAAGGTGTTACCAGTGTGCTACCACTCTCTAAAGGGAGACAGCATCCTGGCCACTAATGCCGGAACACAACTCAAGATTGTTATGCCGGCACACTCTAGACCAGGGGTATTGTATGAAGAATATAATAATCTTTTTATTGTGAAGCTGGCAAGTAGGCAGGCGGCCCAGCAAATGGATAGTGTGTACGGTCGCCTAGAGACGATTACAACATCAAATGTGAGGCCAACGCGATGCTTACACTATAGAATAGTATAAGAGGGTTTTTTTTATTATAATCGCCAACTCCTCCGTCATATGCCAAGACAGTATTTTCTTTTCGTGTCTTGTTCTAGCTAAATTAAGTCTATTTCTAACATACTAGGGATAGTAAGGGGGGATCTTTTTTATTTTTATTTTCTTTCTTTATCTTTTCTTCTCTTTTTTAAGTTACAATTCTTATTTTCTATTACATTTTATATTTACTATTACATTTATGTATTTATCTTATTAATTAATTATATGTATTACAGTGTGTTTATTTATACTCTATTTTTCTTTTACTTTTTATCTATACTCTATTTATTTATTACATTTCTGTTGTCACAGGGGTGAACTGTCTTAATGCTATTTTTACGTACACTGTGTAGGTATATACAAAAGTATAAGAGGGTTGGTATAGAGGAATTGGATAGGGAGAGGGGGAAGTAGCCCATTGAAACACCCATCTAAGAAACACGATTAGCTCAAAGCTAACCTTTTCTTGCCGATATTCTGTGAGAGCGTGGTGTCACACCGATCGAGCTGGCCCTAAGTTTTACCACTACAATGTACGAGTTGCGTTTGACAGGACGTAAGCCAGAATAGAGGAGTATGGAAGAAAAGACACTACGCCGACCCCAAATTATTGGGAGCAGTTGAAAGAAAAGAGAGAGAAATTATAAAGAAATACAATGAAAATAACACTGGTCCAATTGTCTTATATTATTGAAGGTGGATGGATATAACAAACGTGATAAACCACAAGCGCACGTTCAGCATCGAATGTCAGAAGCAGGCTGCATCCGCCTCGTTCACGCTGGCCAACCCCGAGGACGGCAAGTACGTGTGGCGCATGTGCGTCCAACAGCACACCTTTTACATGAGGCACAGGACGAAACTCAGCGAGGCGCCAAAGGACGAGCACACACCAAACTTCCAGGTAAGTACTCAAATCTAGTATTCTGCGCTGTTTTTAGGAGATATTAGATAAGTTGTAACTTTTGAACTATGAATTGGAAACTAGAAAAAAAATTAAGATGTAGCAGTTTAGAAACACATATATAACTTCACACCAGTTCCCTTGCGGGGTAGGCACGAACAACAGAGCGCCATTCAGGCTTATTCTAATTTAGAAACACATTAAACAATATTCGTGAATTAGCTTTTGAGATATAATATATATTTAGCCAAAGCAGTAGTTTGTCACCTTTACAGAACCCTTAGTTACTCGCGGACTGGCAAGCACTTATCTATACAAATAAATAAAATTTAAGTGTATATTTGTAATATCAAAATAATAGCTTTTTACTAAATGCGTATGAAAGTATATACAGTACTTGTATAAAAATATAATTTTTTTAAATTTTTGTCTGTCTGGATGTTCTGGCTAATCTCCGAAATGGCTGGACCGATATTGACGGGATTTTCACTGGCAGATAGCTGATGTTATAAGGAGTAACGTGAGCTACTTTATTCCTTGTTTTTAAAGTTCCGCAAAAAATTATCCACGCAGACGAAGTAGAGGGCACAACTAGTCCTTTAATATAATAGATCATCCTAAGAAATCTTTTTAAAATGTATTTGTCTTTACGCCGCCATTCCTAAGTGTTCACTTTTAAAAAATCCGTGGCAATTATTAATTACGCATGCGCTGCAATGAAAGCGTTATAGGAATCTCGATTGATCGATCAGCAATTACTTTAAGGCTTGGTATTCACTTTACTTTTAATCGCTATATAAATTGAATTGGTTTAGCAATACGTTTAATTAAGTGGTTCAGGTTTATCTATTGAATTTAGATGTAAATAAAGCTTTACAATAGATTAAAGTTCACTCCGGTATTTTAATAAAAATCTTTATTATTATTATCACATTGTATAATTGTATTAGATCGTCATGACCATCCATCTGTCGTTGTATATCATAGTAATTTCAAGAGGGAGCTACTAGGTTTATATGAATAAAATTTGACTGGGAGACAGTCTATATGCAATTACACAATACTGTAGTGAAATCGCGAAAAAAACGTATATATGTGACTGAAGGTTGAATTTTTCATTGTACATAGTCGTGTGCGAAATGTTAGTCGGATTTTAAAACATCATAGCGAAGTTAATTAATTTTTTATTTGTGACAATTGTGTCCATTAAATATTACTGTAAAATAAATAGATGGACAGGGAGGAGACCAAAATTAAAAATAATTTTTGTCTTCGGTGAATTATTGTAATAAATGGACGTGTTTTATCACTTTTGTCGAATATTATATTATATTTTATAACCAGCGTATATTACAGTCCACTGTAACGACGAGTACGTTCTTTTTTCTTGTATATTTAAAAAAAACATCATTGTTTATGAGAGGTAAATCAGATGTGTATAATTGAAATCTTTATACGTCTACATATGCCGATTTATAATGACTATCTCGCCTTAGACATCGAGATAATATCAGTCTAATACTGCGATCCTATGCGCTCATTGAAGCACAGACAGACACTGGTATAACTGCGCTATAGTTGCGTTTCGACTTGGCGATAATTATATATAATAATGGTTCAATAACACGACATGTTTTGTGAAAGTGTAATAATTGTTATGGTGGATAAGAAGAATTTTGTATTCGTGCGTTTCGTTGGTTAGTTTAGCTGTTTAGTATTCAAGAAATTAGAACACTTGATACTGCCTTTTTACTGTTCGATAAAAATTCCATTTCGTGATCACGGAAGACGGCTATTGTAAAGTGGCCGAAACATTGAAATAATAAAAATGCTGCGTTTTAAACCGTTAAAACGTAGTTTTGATTGTTTATTAATCTTTTAGTAGAATGGAAGATAGTATTTTATAAATTATCAGTATGACTCTGATAAATTCTATTCATTCATTGCCTCATTAGGGGCCAATTTTTCAATCCTTGGGTAAAAGTTATCCATTGAACAAATTATAACCTGACTGAATTTAAAAGTGAAACAATTCAACTGTTTTATTAGCGCAACTGTAATGTTTAATTTGTTTATGTTCTATTTTATCCTATGAAAACTTTTATCTAGTCATTGAAGAATCTGCCCTTACAGATAGATGCATACCAACATTTCTCTTGTCGTTCTTGTTCATTGCATAATATTAACATATATTTTATCGATAAAGATATGAAAGAAATTAATTTATTAAAATACTGAAATAATGGTATATACACAGTTTACCAAAGTAATTTATATAGTTGCTTCGAAAATAAGGTTGAAGTTATGATATTCCTTAAGGCGTATGAACCACGCCTTATGCAGACTTTCGAAACTATTCTTGAAAGAAGTCTTGGTTTTATATTAATTTTAAAATTTTAAAACTCGTCGATACGTGAATGAGTAGAGTATCACATTCGCAGACCGAGGTTTTATATTTTAATCTGTAAAATTGAAATGTTGTACTCTCTGATAGAGCTTAATAAAACACTTTAAACGAGATGTATTATAATTTCAAGTTTCTGTCATGAGTATGTATTGTTTAAAAATTGGGATTAAATTGTTAAACCATTAGGAACATGGGCTTTCGGAGAGCCGAGAAGAATTGGATGTCCGGGAAGTGGGCAGTGTGTCGAGATTAGAACCTTTGAGCGCCGCCCATAGAGCTCATTCGACCTCATGTCTAGAGCTAGCGGACAGGCATCAACAACCCCAACCACCTCCCCTACAAAGAAACAGGTAAGATATCATGAAATAATTTCACTAGGAGATATAAGAGTTATAAAATACGCAAGGCGATACCCTGTTCCATATCCACACCTATCCAGAAACAGCTAAATTTTTGGTCTTTAAATGACTTCAATCAACAGACTTCTCGTGATAACTTTCACACCCAATATCATAAACAAATATCACATTGCATTCATTACCATAGATCTCACTCAAGCATATATTGTAAGTCGTATTAACAAAATATCTCACTATCGTGAATATTTTCACTCTCTTAGTTCCCTGTAAGTTTCAATCAAAAAAGATTATAGCGTAACATTTAAGAGTATTCGGTAGCATAAAGTTGTTTTATTCAGTTTTAGCCCGATAGTAACACGAGGAATGAATGAAAATATATTACTTTCCAGAGCGCTGTTACCACAGTACAGGCCGGCACCTGACTACGAAACTGCAATACAGCAGAAATATCAGCAACAAAGGGCCGAAGCACAACTTCGGTACCAGAATCACCATCATTCACAATTAGTGAGCAGCGCTAAACCCCTTATATACGGCTCCCATCCAGACATCCACAGGATACACTATCCAGACATCACCAGGCATACAGTCCCGGTTAACCAAGGGGTCGCTGCCACCGACGACTATCCTTACAGCAGATTCCTGAGTCCAAATTACCCGTTCGCGGTCAATCCCAATGTCCAAACAGAATTAAACCCTCAATTGCACTATGTAAATGTATATAAACCACCCCCACCATACCCTTCGAATGGGTTAGCCTCAAATTCAACCCCGGACCTCGCAGTGGCGAGCCAAGCTTTGAACTACCATCGTGGCTACATAAATTCTCACGTATCTGGTTCTAGTCCTGACCTAGTTTCCACCAGAACGGCCTTAAGTCGACAGTTCCTTAGCCATTTACATACAGGCCATGTAAATTATGCCCGAGTTATGCCAGGCACGCATGGCACTTATAATAATTTGGCATCAGTTTTAGACCCCAAACCTCATATATTAATAGACCCCCACCATATATCTGATAACATTCAAAAAGTTTACGACGAAAGAGGGAACATTATGTATTCTATGCCAATGCATAGGTTGCCATATCAAAGGCATTTGGTGTTGCCACAACATGGTGGTAATACACAAGAACCTATCTATGAAAATGTCCCACTGCCCTGGCAGAATGATGGGAAAATCATAGTGAGAGATCGAGCTCAAAGTCTCACTACGACTGACGAAATTAATAGACTAAACGAGAGAAACGGTAGTCATGCTACTATTGACAAATACACACACGTACAATCTAGTATGGCAAATTATGCCAAAGTGGGTAGTCCTGACTGTCATTATGTAAACGCTCAAATAATAAAATGTGCCAGAGAAAGTAGTGTTCCGAAAGAACTAAATATTTCAAATAGATCGATTAATAAGAAAGAGAAAGAATCCGATAATATAACGATATCTGTCGATAGATTATCGTTGCAGCACGACGAAAAGGACTATGACGAAACACCTTATCAGAGTTTATCGACACACAAAGTATCGACAGTATCAAACGACAATATCACATCGATATCGGTACCCGATATCAGGACGAATGTATCACAAATATCGCAGACTAGTGTTGCGAATAGTGCTTTATCTAATTCAGTACAGAATTCGAGTTATAGCACTTCGGTGGAGTTGGATACGAGTAAATCGAGTAATGTGACTGGGAAGGAGAAGAAGAGGCGGCGTTGGGGTGTGTTTATGGGAAGATCGGCGAAGACTGAGGTGAAGAGTGCTACTTTGGGCAGGGATAGACAGAAGACCAATGTAGCCCTACCGGTGAACAAACACCGGTGGTCTACGGGTTTGCCGAAGTTCCAGCCGCTGCCACCGAGTATTACCAAAGAAACTATGGTAAGTCAATTTAAATACAGTCTTGAATTCTGTTGTGACAATTACTTGTTCGTATTTCACGAAAACTGTCATAAGTCGTAAAAAATGACTCTCCTCTAATTTTGTAAAACTGTTGAGTGAACAACATTTTAAACCATCTAATTGATATATCTGAATAAATAAAATTGATTGGAAAAGAGTCTTTTTAGTAGTTATTTCAAGATATAGGGTACTATTGTAGCCCATCATTTCTAAAACTGCTAGTCGCGGTTGTTATTAAAGGGGGGTCGCAGACTATTGAAAAAATAATACCTATATACAAAAGATTCAATTCAATAAAATGTATAAATAAACCATTAACTAAAATATTATTGTAATTGTGTAGTTAAGGGGTTGCAATACTTAATACGCAATTTTTATTTAATTTTTTGTTTTTTTCGTGGGTCGCGACATAAAAATCGTTGAGAAAGAAAGAAATATCCGTGCAGGAACGGAGAAAGAATACAATTTCCTGTGGCCGGGCGGCCTATCGTAAGAGGCGACAAAACAACCCGCAGCCAAGTGGTAGGGCATTTGCCCGACTGGATGGCTACCACCCCTGGTCTAAAGTATGTCGCCATAACAACCTTGAGTTGTGTTCCGGCATTAGTGACCAGGTTCCAGTCTCCCTTAAGAGAGCAGCAGCGCCTTTATAGCACCTTTGGTGTTGCAAATGTCCGTAGGCGATGGTAACCGGTTTCCATTAAGTGGGCCGTCAGTCTGTCTGCTGAACTCCTGCAATAAAAAAAAAAGAATGTTGTAGCGAATGTAATGAAAAAAACTGCATGGACTGACACGATCTTGGCCAAATTTTAATTATACTGCTATGGTATTTTTAAACATGAGTAATTAATGAAACAATAGCACTGTAACGTGTTATGATATTTATCAACAAATGTAGCATGCATTGTGAATTACTAATTTGCAATCAAAACAATGGATTAACTTACATTGAATTATAATTACTAAGCATGATTGTTGTCGTGGTAGCGTAATGGCCAGTGCACGCGTTTCAAACTCCAAGGGAGCGGGTTAGAATCGTGGTCGGAACGCATGCACCACTTAGGCAGATTTAAACTGACCTTATGTGCATATTGTTACAATTACCACGTGCTAACAACGGTAAGGAAAACATCGTGATGAAACATACACATCGAGATAACCGATGTGTCAAACCTGCCGAACCGCCTTGGACACGCGTGGCGAGTATACTCTCCGTTCCCCCCTATAGTGGGAGGCCCGAGCTCAGCAGTGGGACGTTTATGGTTGTTACTATCTATAATATTATAAAATTCTAACTATGCCGTATCTGTACATTGAAGCTATTAAAAAAACAACTGGAATAGACTATATAAACGATGGAGAACACGATGCATTTTTTTTAGATTTCTTGTGTGTTTATTCGGGATTCATGTAAAAACTACTTGGCGTATTTCGATGCAGTTTTCACTGATCGACAGCGAATTCTTGAACTTAAAATCTATGCTACTTCTTGTTCTGGGAATCCCACGGGATTTTTTTGGGAATGATTTTAAATGACCAGATTTAAAAAAATCGAATTCCAAAGTGATTTTTTACTGATCGATAGCAAATTTTATATAATATAATACTGTGTGATATTTTTTATCCCGGGAGTCTCGAGAATTTTTCCAGGAGTGGTTCGAAATTGTTCGGGTGCATAAAAATTAGCTTATTCCGACACAGTTTTCACTAAAACGATAGCTTATGTTTTTTTTTTAAAACGCTGCGATACTTTGTGCCCCGGAAATCCCGTGCGAATTTCAAGTCAAGCGTGGACGAAGTCGCAGCCATATGGTAGTCTATTATATGACTGTTGTATAAAATTGTACTGATCGGGAAGTGGGTAGCAGTCCACTATAGAGTTCAACAGAGTAAACGAGCCCTGCATTTAATTGATATATAAAATACTATTGAATATTGTTCAATGAAAGATCATTAACCTTTAAGACGGAACCACATCACAAATTTGTTTTCGAGTGTCACACACGGAAAATTGGGAAGCACCACAAATTTGTGGTCAAATACACAAAATTAAAATGAACGTTGAACTGATGCTTTCTCCCTCTAACTACATAGAATTTGTATTAGAGTAAAAGACGATATAATTCTCTTGGTTTTGGCACCACAATTTTGATGGCAGCGGGTAGCTTTGGACAAAAATAATATTAATTTTGTACCCTCAAAAAGGTTAAAATTATTTTTAAGCACTACAACTTCAATTTTATTAAAATTGTTTGCACTTTATAATATCATAAACTCTTCAGAACTGCATGTTATATTTGCCCACAAATTGACTTAAATGAAAAAATCTATTTATGGTTTAATAAAAAAAAACAAAATTAATGATACATCACACAACTATATACATTAAAAAAATTGTTTCAATTCAGTTACTTTTATGGCACCTATTCCCAATCTTTACTATTCGCGGTTTCCATACAGCATTGTGTAGCGGCATAGAGATTACATATTCCTTCCAAATTTCATCTACGTAGACATAGTGATTGATGAGAAATAACACAAAGATAGACCGACATGAAATAACAATTTTGCCAAAATGGCTACAGATGTCCAAAAATTTGACAACCGGTACATATAAATTAGGAATTGTATAAATTTCCAGTGCCAAATCTTAGAGAGGAAGATGACAGACGAGCAATTGTCATTCGCATTCGAGCAAATACCGAAGGGTAGGGAGAACGGGGGTGAATACAGAACGGCTCTGCTGCCTCAGTACGTGTCATTGAACGGACACAGTGCGGACCACTTGCCCTACGAGGACAACAGGGTGCGGCTCCATCCCACTCCCAACAATCCTCACGGGTACATCAACGCCTCGCATATCACTGTGAGTTCAAATATTCAAACAAAAATCTTTGAGGGTAGGTTGTAATGTATCGCTGACTTAATCGCATTATAAAGTATTTTTTCCAATACCAATTTTATATAATTTCAGCTTTGCTTGTGGTTATCTTAATAGTCTTGGTATATGACGATAGACATATTATGAAACAGGCGATAAGGCGTCCTAATTGATTTAATATTATAATGTAAAAGAAGTGTTTCTTTATGTAGATGAGTGTGAATGAACTATTACAGTAGAATAGTCTAGGTGCTATTTCTGTTTATAAAACCAGGGAACAATATTGGTATGCGAATACATATACTAAGCTAGTTTACTCAGACCATAAAGAATATTCATACTATTTATTTTTTCAAAACATATGTACGTATTATTTATATAAATTTTAATGAGTAGTAGAATACTAGTGTTGTTGTTGTGTAGTGCTGTTTACATAAATTCAGTCGATATTTTGATAACGTGTACATTGCATTTAGCAAGATAAAACGAAAAACCATAAATCATCATTATAATAACATTATAACCATTCAGTCAGAGGTTTAATAATAATAGTTCACATACAGAAATAATTTACTTCCTTATTTTTGAACATAGAAAAAATGTCAACGTGTTATTTCGTATTTTTCTATGTGACAATTTTTAAAAATTTTATAAGACCATGCTTTTCAGATGACAGTGGGCAGCACTCAGCGGTTTTACGTGGTGGCTAAGATAGCCAATGGCAAGGCGCCGATTGGGGGCGGCGCGTCGGGGGTACCCGGGGGGCCATTGGGGGCCCCCTGGTGCTCGTGTGGTGCTCCCTGCGCCTCGGTGTGGGAGTGCGTGTGGCAGGTGGGGGCCCGCCTGTTGGCGCTCGTGGGCGGCGAGGCGAAGCCCCATTACCTGCCCCACGACAATACCACGGTCGAGTATGGAAAGGTCAGTGGTGGTTCTTGATGCTTTTATGGATAAATATATTACGGGAGCTATATACAATCATCCCATTTGTATCGTTATTTATGAATTAGAATTCACCAGCGACTTCGTCCACGCTGGATGGGTGGCAAAGATTACATTAGTTTTACAGAGAGAATTTGAATCAGTGAAAATATTGCATTGAATTCAGATTTTTTTAACCTAGCTACTTTAAACCAACAAAAATTTCCGCAGGATTCCCGGTCTCTAAATACTGCAGATTTTTAATTTCGGGAGTTTGCTGTCGATCAATGAAAACTGCATCAAAATCGGTCTTCTAGTTTTTGTGTGAATCTTAAACAAACAGACGCACACGCAAAATATACGCAACAAAAGTCTACACTTTTATAATATTGTAGATAACGCCTTCAATGATATAATAATATATAGATATATCATTCAAGGCGTTATGCATAAATTACGTGGCTTTATAGAAAGCCACGTACTCGTGCGAGCCGTAACTGTAACCGAGCGGAGACAGCAGCATGCTCGAATGAATGTGTACGGTGGAAATAAGCCGCCTGTGACCGCGTACTCATCAGCGAGCTGTAACTGTAACCAGATAGATACAGTAACGAGGTTCTAGGTGTATGCGGTAGAGCTTCCGAGCCACATACACACTATGACTTTTGGTTACAGTTACCAAAGTAAGTTTGTGGTTACTGTTGGCTAGTTGCGAGCGCGTCCGGTGCCCCGTTGCTAGCCTTTAAAATTAGATATGAAATTTAGTGACACTCTTTTAAAAACACCCATGTTGTAGTGCTCAGAAAAACCTTTGCTGGGAGCTTATGCCGAATTCGCAATAAAAATGTTCTTGAGGACCTCAATATATAAAGTACTAAGATATGCCCGCGACTTCGTGCACGCTTGAATTCAAATTCCCACGGGATTGCCGGGACATAAAGTACTGCAGCTATCGTTTTAGTGAAGTCTGTCGGAATAAGTAAATTTTTAACAGATTTCCAAAAGGAGTAGGTTCTCGATTCGTCTGTATGTTTTTTATGTATCCATAAAATTACAAATCGCTCCCGGGAAAATCCCGGGATGAAAAATATGATGGATTCCCACAATAAAAAGTAGCGCAGATTTAAAGTCGAAGAATTTGCTGTCGATCAGCAAACACCGCATCGAAATCGGCCCAGTAGTTTTTACGTGAATCCCAAACAAACAGAAAAGAAATCTAAAAAAATTGCCTCGGGTTCTCCATCGTTTATACAGTCTATTCCAGTTGTTTTTTAAGTGAAGCTTCTATATAGACTAGAGAAAAATCCTAATACCCTCCGTATTAGGATTTTTTTCTGTCACGAAAAAGCGTTACGGCCGTGGTGAAAGGCGGTATCATTTCAGAGTAGACGTGATGAAAGGCGGCATAATTTTAGAGTAGACTGGATATTTTAAGTGAATTTCAAACAAACAGACAAACGGACAAGAAATCTAATAAAATTGCATCTGTTCTCCATCGTTTATATAGGCTATTCCAGTTGTTTTTTTTAATATGGCATGTTTAGAATTTTATAATATAGATAGATAATAGATATGCGTGTGCCTGTGTATCAGTTCCAAGTGACGTCGATGTCGTCCAGCCGCGCCCCCTGGGGCGGGTCGGTGGCCGTGGTGGTGCGGGCCCCTGGCAGGCCCCCGAGGACCCTTTGGCACGTGCATTACCAAAAGTGGCCGCCGCACCTCACTGTGCCAACTAACCTCGACGAATTCCTAGGTAAGAATATGCTGTAATGCTCCTCCTCCACCTGCGTTAATGTTGGTGACTATTTTCAAATGCATCTTATTTATGGCGTAAAAAAATAACGCGTTGTCGATTAGTTAGATTAGTATTAGTTCACTACAGCCACCTGATTTATCGGTTAATATGTGTAACATCACTAACAATGTCGTATATGAAATAATACATTAAAACCTTGAGTACATGTGCGTTATGTCTACATTAGTGTATTAGTTATAGTAGCATTACGCATCAGGTGTAACGGAGACATAATATGTATAAAGCTTCGCTGATACCGTTAGTGAAAAGTTTCAGAGAATTTGTTCAACAGTTTTAAGTGTTTCAAAAACGTGGGTTTTTAGTAATAGTGTCTTTAATCAAATCAGCTGTGCAATTTCAAAACCTAGTTACTGACATTGTTTTTTAAATGAATGTGTGTTTATTTATATTTACTAGGCATTTGCTGAAATATTGTGCTTACCAAAATATGTGAAGACTGAATCAAAAGGTGATATAATATTATGAATGAATGAACCTTTATTTGTGGAGATACAGGTAGAAGTATGTCAACAATAGTTGGTAAACAATGTGACAAGTAAAGTCTGGCCAATGAGTAGTGTCACAAGCTATTTAGTAGTTGCATTAACATAAAAACACAAAATTACCAAATTGTGTTTTTCATGTTATAATGTTGCCAGTTGAAGATATTTTGAATTTGCAATCATTTAGTTGTGCCACAAATGAATGGTTAGACTCTATCACAGTATCTGGCATATGGTCGTACAAATGTATAGTAACTAATGAATGAGCCTTCATGAATAGTTTTAAAATGGCATACCATTGAAGTTATGGGTCCCCTATACGATGAAGTACACTAGACAAGTTTCACATGATTGGCGATTTCACTTGATGGCTTGACGCCCTTTGAAGGTGCCGTCAAGTCCAGTCACGGCACTCGCCTACCGACCTGTGCCGCAGAAATAAAATTGATTTCCAACGCAGATATGGCATTCTTTGCCATAACTTTAGCGGTATCTATTAAAAAAAAGAAAGAAAAGAGACGGTGTAAGGAATTTTTGTCAGCATACTCCTTATTAACTTTCCACAGTACAGAAAAATCTCTGTAGAGAGATATTTAGTAATAGGACAAAATCACGCTCGGTAATTATTTCGGCACTTTTCGCCAAGCCCACGTCTAAGTCATGTTCGTCGTCCGCCACCTTTGATGTGCGGCCGCAAATGAAAAAACATGTCAAGTCTCCCGTCAAGTAGCGTTAAGCGCGAGCGCATCAAGTGCTGTCAATCAAAATTTCTATCAATTGCGATCAACTCACGAAACGATCAATATTCACCTCAATCAAGTAGACTTGTCAAGTCCACTTTATCATCTCCGGGACCCAGTAATGATATTTTTCGTGCTGGGGTGTAAAAATTTTTGGAATAATTTGCTAACATCTGTGTGTTTGTCCGGTATAAATAAATAATCGGCAGACAAACACACATATTGTATATCCCCAAATTAAGCAAGTTACGCTTGTGTTATGGCTAATATACAATGGACTACTCTGGGCCCGATCCCAGACACCCAGACCATAGTAAATAACGGAGAAAATACGTTTGCGAAATTTAATATACCAGGAATAGAACCCGGAGCCTCTGCGTCGCAGTGAGGTAGGCCGACAAAGGCTTAGCCCACTGAACCACACAGGCCGTCGCCGTATGTGAATGAATAATAAGTAAAATATAAATAAAGTTGTCAGAATACTCCCGTTAGGTTTCCTGTCGGAGTTGAACGGGTTGAGGTTGGCGTGCGAGGCGGAGGGGGGTGGCAAGACGGCGGTGGGGGGCAGCAGCACCCCCATCGCGTTCTGGTGCGCGCAGGGGGGCGGCAGGAGCGGGACAGCGTTGGCTGCACATCTACTACACGACATCCTGGATAACAACCAGGTGCGGCCCACTATAATTTGTATTTTGTTTAAAAAAAACACTAGCCCACCTCACACTTGACAAAAATAATGTAGTAGTATATATAGAAGAAAGAAGTGATACCCGTGTCGCGGAGACAACCGCATGTAGAAATAGATATAAAAACACAATATACATATATATATAAGAAACTACCCTATAAAAAGTAAAAATATCCTGTCAAAAAACTTTCAGGAGAGGGACAATAAAGTCAAAAAAGTAAAGACAAAAAAGTCTTAAATTTGGAATTTTTGGTTGTGCCCTACCACTTATTACATCTGACTCCAGTATTGACAAATCGTAGTGCGTGTTACCCTTACAGGCTTCCGCGATCAAAACATACAAGTGTAAGGCTGGGGCTACAAATCCTTAGAGGTGATTTGAAAACTACTGTCTATAAGATTCTTGATTGATTATTTATTAGTAAAACTACAATAGATGTATCCCGATTGCATGATTTATTCGACGAAAATGGTCTGCTGATGTACTAATATGAGCCCTAATGAAATAAGTAAATACAAGTGACTTCAATTAGAACCTTGCAAATAATGTTATGTTTCTTTCAGGAGTTGGATATCCCGCGCACGATCAGCATGCTGCACCAACAGCGTGCGAATCTCATCCAAAACGTCCACCAGTATAAGTTCTTGCACCAACTTCTTCTGCAATACCTTCAGCAGTCCAGGCTCATATAATAGAACAGAGGAAATGGCATATTCAGAGAAACGAAGGTAATGTCCCACCATAAAAAAGTAGAAACGGGCTTTCTGCCAAGCTTGTGATATATATTTCCACTATATTGTGAAAGGGGAATACTGAATAATACATCATGATCAGCATCCGAGTGTTAAATCCCAGTTGCGCTTGCTTCGAAGCCTGGGGTCTGCTTTACTATTATTTCTTCTCCACATCGCGCGGTATTCAGCAAGGGTGTTGTGAGATACATGCCACCAACTGGCTGAAGTGGAATGGCTGAACATTTGTTCCCCACATAACTAGCTGGTCTATGTAAAACGTGGTCATACCAGTATTCGCAACTCTGTTCTACAGGAAATACTAAATACAATCGCCCATTAAAGAAATAACTTGAAACCGCTCTCCAAACACATAATTAAAGCAAAAAGAAATATTAAGGTACGATATGATAAGTAAATCTAAAAACAATAGTACATGTTTTATGCCTTGAAATTGAACCCAAGTCATAGCTATGATGGCTACGTTGTTTGAACGAGATACCGCTACTGCTCATTGTTATCTCTAATTTCAAAACTAACCTATTAAAATTATAATATTTGATTTCTAAGAAAATGTTTTGTATAATAAAAAGCCAAAAAAGAGTTGAAAGACCACTAGCACCATCTAGCTCTTGTCGTTCTTAATTTCTAGTTTTTTTTACACCATATAGTGGAATATAAATATATAACAGCACATCGGAGTTAACCACCTAATTCACCGGATTAACAAATATAATTGGAGTTCACAGAAACTATTGTATTTAATCAAAAATCATATATACAGTTTGATGAAACAATATGAATTGACATAAATATCTGCAATTCTATCGAAAATCATTTTTTATGTAATTTTAAATTCACATGAGATTTAAAAACTTGACTGAGACGCTGTAAACATCCACCTATGTCTAGTTATTCTATATTGTATTGATTTTGTATATTTTTTATAATCAAAAAGTATAATTTGTATAAATTGAGCATTTTATAATTAACTTTTGTATGTTAAGTATTAATTTATTGTTTAAGCATTAATTATTGTTGGACTGCGTCTATAAAATGATTTCATGTAAGATTATCGGTAATTTTGTTAATTTCTGTTTTTATTCGGCGGCCTCTGTGGTTTTGAGCGTGATCTCTTAGCTGCCGAACTCGCTGGAACGCAGAGGCTCTGGGTGCGAGTCCTGGCATGGTAAAAGTGGTCTGGGTGTCTGGGATTGGCCCCAGAGAGGTCCATTGCATATTATCCACAACACATTGGGGATATACAATGTGTGTTTGTCTGCCTATTTGTATAATAAAAAAAATATTGTAGATTAATAAAGAATTGAATGAAGATCACTGCCTATCTTTTATGGAATATAAATATGAATGTAAATTTGATCAAAGCAATATCTATGATAAATAATTGTATACATAGAGACGAAATGTATTTTATAACCGTTAAACTGATTTTCGTCATATGCTATTTATTATGGCGAAGTATCGCCCTTGCTTAATTAAGATCTTCGAAAACTGTATTAATGTTACGGTTTAGTGAATAAGTGATAATCATGTGCCTTAATGGAGATTACTCGATCTGATGTTTAACACTACACGTGCCTTCGTTAGGTTTTAATGTTTTATTTTTATATTGTATACAAATTATGCTTAATTTTGATTTTTTTGAAATATGCGTTGATAATAGTATTCATACACATTCATTTTGTTGTACATGAAATTTAATATAGGCCTTCAAATTTGTACATTTCGCTTTCATGCACTCGGGCGACTGGGGATGGATTACAGCCTGGCTGAAAAGATGTGTGACTTGCTACTTACTATACATCCATTTGCTTTATAGTTTTTATTCGGCGGGCTTTGTGCTTGAGCAGGTTAGCTTCCGGGTTCCATTCCTGAAATGATAAATTTTGGAAAACGAATTTTCTGTATTATTTACTATGGTCTGGGTTCGGACCCAGAGTAGTCCGATGTAGATTATTACTTGTACAACAAGCGTTTTATTTTTTTTATTAAGTTTTGCAATTCAAGAGGGCGAGTGGACTTTACTGCTGGTTGAATGTGTTCCGTTGGCCATTTGTGGCGTCCGGTCGTTTTTCTGTGGTATTAGCGGTGACTTAATTAGGGCAAGGGTAGATTTGATTGGCGGAGTTCGTCAGAATTCCGAGTTCTCGTAGTTCATACCCAGGCGTACTTGGATCGGTGAACCTGGCTTTAGCAGGAGTGTCAATTTTGGTGTTTGGTTTGCTGCTGCACTCACACTCTTTTTCACCGCCTTTTTACGTATCCCCCGTCGCCAATCGACCATGCTAGTGTCGCATACGAATTTGACAGCTTATTTAAATTCTTTGTTCGGCTGGCGTATTGTCATAGTAAAATTGTATATTTGTACATAATTCATGGAAAAAAGCAGAATGTCATAGAAATGTATTCAATAATATTGTTACGAGTCCCGAAACTCGAATTAAAATGCCGTTAGAATTACTATAGAGTTTATTAGAACTATACAAACACTTATAACACAGGTACAAATATAACCGAACACAAACAAACGTAATTCAGAAGGTCGTCATTCAATAAAACGCGCAAAGTCCGTCACTTATTAGATTCCCGATTGTAGTAGACACGTCTTGCTTCGCTCGTGGTTATCGCTCGACTACTGCTCCCTCCATTGGGCCATTGCTTTATACTGCATAGATGAAATATGTCCGCCCGGCCGCGTGGACTGAATTTACTAGAATCAGCTTGTACTTTAAATCCGTAACACCTGGCTAATGATCACAATACAACAATAGGCCGTATGCCAATAAGTAAACAAAAGAAGACGACCATAAAAGAATTTAAATGTTATTAGTTCAAATGCCGATGGGCGATGGTAGTAAATGTGCTTTGTTTCAGATATGCAGGTGGGTTTGGTGTTTGTCGGGATCTGAGTTGTAACAGTATGGTTTTTGTCAAAATTATTTCTATATTCTAATTTTTAAATACCTGGACTAATCCACCCACCACCGCCTAATTACTCTGAGTTGCAATTTTATAGGATACAACCCACAGTGATGAGTTGCTTCAAGCTTGCAACATAAAAAGAAAGGTCAATCGCAGATGTCATTTTAGTCCAGGTAATTAAAAATCAGAGTATAACTCGTTCTTTTTTTTAGCATACGTGATACGTGCGCCTATTGCTTTATATTCATACATATACTACGGATACTATCCCATTGGCCGAGATAAAAGTATTCTAATATGTTTATCGCGTATATTGAAAATACATAACAAATATTATATTAGTTCATTGTGAGATCGTGAAAAAGGGACAGTAATACCTTCCTTGTTAAACAATTTTTAATGTGATGTATTACTATGTATTTACAACATATCTAAGAACGTAAAGAAGGAACAAAATTACAAGAATATAAGAAAAGTTTAAAGATGTTCACTGTCAAGTTTGTTTTTTATAGCTGGAGTATAGCAGATAAGCAGACGGCCCACCTGATGGAAAGCGATTTCCGTCGCCTATGGACGTTTGTATTCATAGATTTTTAAAATATACATACATATTTATTTTTACGGATTTAGTTTTTGTAGTTTGACTATTAAAGTGAAAACAATTGAAAAATTATCTTTGAATTCATTTGTACATTTTAAGTTGTTCCATAAGTCACAATATAAGATGATACGCCTGGCGAGTTTTAACATTTTGACTTTTTATTGATTGATTTAATAAAACTTGTTTTAAAAGTTATATTTTTGAGGTGCGGACGATGTGTTCATTTTTATTGTATATTTTTCGTACTAGTCTAGTCGAATGGCAGCTCCATATTAATTTTATTAATTGTATCTAATAATATTCCAATGCACAATTTATTCAGTTAATTTTATCTCCTGATACATCTGCGTGAAATACTGCATTCTCAAAGATATCAGATAAAAATAAGGGGTCTTAAAACGATCTTCGTCCTGATAGTATTTATTTTCTTATTATCTCTAACCTAAAGCTTTTTTCGCTTTTTTTTAACAAATTTCTTTTTAAATGATTAATATAGGATACTAAAATATCAGACATTGTGGTATATATTTTTTTATGATCATCAATCATCAAAGAAAGGATGCTAGGAATGACAGCCGTAAACTGTGAAAAGCTTCTCTAAAACCCTACGGGACCAGACGGCGTCAAGGGAATTCTTGTTTTGATTTTTATTATTTAAAATATGTTATGTCAAAAGGCGTATATTAAAATGAAATCTTTAAATCTCTGATGCCTAGTTTCTGAGGTTACCAGTTATGAGTTCAATAACAATTGATTCCATAAAGTTATGTAATAGATAAACTTAAGTTAACCGTTAACCTACAACTGGTACCAAAACTCGCCACTAGATGGATCTATTTAAGAAGGAATATCTAACATTTATTTACATCAAACAAAAACGTCAACAACAAAACGTCAAATAAAAGATATGGAATAAATATACGCCTAATATTGGTCAGTTAAGTTGAACCAAGTTTATGTATCGTACGATGGTGTGTTCAAAACCGCAATTTTATATTTTATTGAACAATAGCGCTAACGAACAGATAAACTACAGTTAAAAGTACCTCAGAAACCGGGCATGACTGCTTTAGGCTAATGGTGCGGTTTCATCTTGAAAATGTTCCAGATAGGCCGTAACATGCACTTATGGCGATGGGTTTAATGCTTGCACTTAAAATATATATATATATATATATATATATATATATATATATATATATATATATATATATATATATATATATATATATATATATATATATATATATATATATATATATATATATATATATATATATATATATATATATATATATATATATGCTAATGTAGCTATTCGCTAATGGTGTTTTGTAATGCATTTAATAAGACTCATTCGGCCATAGTTTAAATCTTTAACATTAACGAAGATGAAGCCGCACCAGAAAAATGTTTTAACTAAAAGTAAAATATCAAAAAATGAGTGAAGTGAGATGTGGATGCCAGCTAGTCATGTGAGATTTAGGAAATTTTAAGAAGTTACGTTTTTTACTAGGCGGTCGTTATTTCTAGTAGTAATCTTCTATGATATCGATGATTTAAAAATGTAAACAGCATTTATAATTTCTAGTATTTCGCACAAATTGTTATGAAGTGGTATGTTATGTTATTATGTTAGTGAGAATGCATTTCAAAATTTATTTTGTGATTCACGAGTATAGTATATAATATATTTAATATGAAATTCATATTGTATAGTAATTTTATTTGTAACCAACGCTCAGTATTCCTATATGTAAAAAATGTGTTTAAATCTTTATTAATTGAAAGGCGGTTTAAGCCAATCGTTTATCTGTATAAAATGAGTTGTAATTTTTTTTAGTGTGTTATACTGACAATAAATTTTTTAACAAAAGTATTTTCATTGTTTCATTATAAAGTAATATATTTTTAGAAGCTGTACATTTAGTTGTTTAAATGAAACACTCACGCATTTATTAATGTCTGATAGGTGGGAATGGGACAAAATTGATGAATCATTTTATAGAAACAAAATGCCGCTAACTTCTGTTAGCGGCATTTAGTATCTCCATCTAAATCTGTGTAGCATAATGGCAAAAGGAAACCATGCATCACATCTTTAATTGTGAAACTATTATTTGGAAATGAATAGATTGATATTAAGTAAGCTCTCATAACTGTAAACTATCTATCTAAACTAATTTAAATTATTTTGAAAATTATAATAACATTCACAATATAAATTTAACCGTGACATGCACATATGAAATTATAAGCAAAGTAAATGAACTCAGTATGTATGTATATATATATTTTCGATGCCGAGGATGAACATAGGATATTTTATCCTGAAAAATGGGATAAAAATATATTGGACTCTCAGTTTGTTATGCTTTTACGGAAAACTATTTGACCGATTTGGCTGAAATTCGGTATATATGTAATTTTAATATCGAGAGTAGACCAGGGATACTTTTCATCCCGGATTATGGAATAGATTTATGTAAAGGTTATCCCAGAAAGTAGGATAGGTTTTGTTTTTTTTGTTATTTGCCATTTTCGTCATTTCGGTCTTTCGCCCATTTCGGTGATTTCGGCCACTTTCGTAATTTACAGATAGATAGATGGGGTATAGATAAATATAACTAGAACGGGTTGAAAGAGAGGATGTAAGTTTGTATGGGAGACCAATAATTTCTCAAGTTTATAGATATAAATAATTATAATCTATAAAAAAAAGCGATAGTAACACGATCGATCTGTCTGTTAAGATTTCACGGAAAAACTACTAGTAGTATCGGATCGATTTTGCTATAATTTTGTAGAATTATATAGTTGTGAGTAGATGGGATAGTTTGCGATATAAAATAAAGTGAATCGTCTCGGGGCAAATATTACTAACATAAAAGTTGAATACAATGTAACCTGTATTAACGTCTGCTCTATAAACAAGAGGTACGCACTGAGTTGGCCCCGCGGTGTCGCTGCGTGGTAAACTCTAATTTATAATAAAATCGCATTTGGCATTCTATACTCTTGTGATAATTATGATATAATAATGTAAATTGTAATTTATGATTAGATTATAATAATAAACAAAATTAATTGCGTGATGGATATTTGCACGACAATCCGGCAAAAACATGTTGTATACTTTTTTAAATTGTAACATCCATGTAAACCATGTTATCAAGCAAATAAATGAATTTTAATTTAAAACGATAGCTTACATTATTTTTTAAATGCTGCGGTACTTTGTGTCCCGGGAATCCCGCGGGAATCTCAAGTCAAGTGTGGACGAATTCGCGGGCATATCCTAGTAATATTATAACTACAAAATAAAACAAAAAATACAGTCGTATTAATTATTATTATATTTCAGTAAAAAATTATATAAGTTAACTTATAATACTATGGTGGCGGATAGTACGGTCTAGGAGGCGGCCCGGGTGGGGGAGGTCCCCGTCCGGGAAGGGGAGGGAAGTAGTTAGGAGGGGGGACATTAACAGGGGGGAAGCGGGCAGGGGGACCTGGGGGAGGCTCGGAATAAACCATTGGGGGAGGTCCTGTGATGGCAAGCCTAGGGGGAGGGGGAATACTAGGTGGAGGGGCTGAATACACGGGTGGGTACGGTGGTGGTATCCCAGGATACGCTGGATAACTCTGATATCTTATTGGTTCCATTTTCGGAGGTTCTACTTTCACGTCTGCACCATTTTTGATCGGGGTGATGGCAGGTTTACTTGGGATGGGGGCGACAGGTGACACGGAAGCTGGCGGTGTAACGGAGGGGGGCTTCTTCTCGTTTTTTGGAGTCTTCGGTGTGTTGAGGGGAGGTGAATCTGCACCTGATGATTGAGGCTGGGGCGAGTATAAATCTAGCACCTGAAATATAAAGATATTTATTGAAAAAATGTAGAAAGAATGTCCTTCAAATTAAACAATGGTGCCATATTGGGTTGCGGAAACCGCTAGCTGTAGAAGAAAGTAATACATATAAAAAATGTGGTGATTCAGTGATTAAGGTACATTATACTGTATCCTCAAATAAAGTGTTAAAATCTATATTCAGTTTTGCAGATCAGCAGCTCATAGCTGGTTCATAAACCATGATGTTACTCTTGCCAATGGTGTGGGTTTAAATGCTCTTTCCTTCCTTCTAAAGAGTGCATACACTGCTTGCGAACTAAGTTTATTGTGAAAGAATATATCATGATGAAGAAATTTGCACATTGGTTTGGTGAGTAAACCTGCATTCTCTTGAAATAAGATTCAATTACAATGGTTATGAGCCAAAACTGTAATTCCTAGTATAGTTAATTATCAATTCTATATAACGATCAATCCTATTACACCAGTCTATTTATAATAACAAGTGAATTCAAAAATGTTGTTATTTGTCAGCATCAAAATGAGTTTAGTAGTTTGGATTCTCCACATAATATAATAAAAAATGGGCTTTTGGTCATCAATGTGATGTCAACATTATGGATGGCGATCCGAGATCGATTAATAGAATAATTGATCTTTCAGGTAAAAAAAAACGATTTTGTAAATCTATATGTAGCACTGGATCAATTCAGTGAATCAATATTTCACCCTAGAAAATCGACATTGGATTAATCATAAGATGAACTCAAACGAGAGCTAGCCTTAAATGCCTCTATAGAGCTCATCACAATGAGTTATATCAATTACCCCATAGGTGTCCTTAGTTATGATGTAGCCACTCTATTCTCCATAATTTTATCAATTAATATTAGTAACAGAAAATGGTGATCAAATGACAGTTATAAATTATGATAGCTGACGACTGCCGACAGTAAAACAGCAGGTTTTTTTTAAAGGCACTACAGTTTTGTGCATTTGCCAATTCCCAATTTCAAATTAATTTATACTAATAAATAAAATTGATGAGTTCCTTTTAGTGAGTTTAAGAAGAGTGAGAGTGAGCAAATCTTTGGGACTGCCAGTCAGTACCTATTGCCTTAAGACCTCTAAATATTAATTAAAATATCTATAAATAAAATTATATCTGTGATGTCAGATGAAGGCCAACAGTTTCATTGTCATAGTAATTTACTAGTTTTTACTTCTTTGCTCACTTACAATAACAACAGTACTTTTTCTGGGATGAAAGGTACCCTATGTCTTTCTCAGTACACCTAACTAAAGAATGGTTCAGTAGATAGAATATAGAGCATGAAGAAGTTACAAACAAATATATGAACTCACTACTCCATGGTACTCAACACATGTTGCCAAAAACAGTTTTTCATTTAATTACTCAAAAACTCATGAGATGGCTGTGTGCTTAGTTTCCTTCGCCTCTCTTTAGTAAATAAAAAAAAGTTATATTTGTAATCTTTGACTTTTTGGATCTGTTGATATTGCATCATTTTTTACTGGCAAGAACAAAAAAACTCTATTTATTTTCACCTTCACTCAATAGCCATGATGTATATGATATTATGGCATCATGTGTTTCTTGTGAGCACCTTTTTTCAATTGCAGACAACATTGCAAGTGGTGAGCGGAACCACTTGGATTCCAGTAGACTTGACAGACTGTTGTTTTTTAAAAGCTCAAATATTAAGCCTTGGGAACTATAAGTTATTTTATCTATTTTCTGTGACTATGTTTTTTTTGCACTTATGTTACAGGAACTTGAAAACGCAAAGACCAATTTGGAAAATTCTTTTTTGTTTGAAAGCTGGTGCTTCCCACGTGATCCTATTTAAATTTCATCAAAATCTGTTCAGTTCAGAGTTACAATTTGAAGTCAGTTTTTATTGTTAACATTATTAATGTAACAAATACATTTATAAAATAAATCTATATATAATCTTTTATACCTGATACTTTGATATGGTCATAAAAAAAATTGTAATTATCTAATTTCCTGAACTAAAAATTCCCTGATTTTACAAATAAGAGATAGTTTATTATGGTATCTTTAACGGTTTTCATAAAATGGATTGAAAAAAAAAAAGATTCTTTAGGAATCAATCTTTTAGATCTGGATTTTTTTGTGAATCGATTCATCAGGTTACAATGCAAATTGATTTAAAAATTGATCTTTTCAAAAAGAATCTCAATCCCTAGTTCAAATTCAAATTCAAAAGTTTTTATTCAAAATAAGTTCCACTGGAGAACCCTTTTTGAAAGTCATACATGTAAGTTAAAATTTAATTTTACTTCCTATTCTATGTACATCGCTTCGCAACATGTTAATGCTGTTAAGGAGAAGAAGCGGCAAGAAACTCCCCAGCAACATGTCTAGCTAAATATTGTTTTTCGTTATATTTCATATTCTATTTATATCTCAAATTCTTTTTTTTTTATAAGTTTTGTACAGAAGTATGTTACAGAATTACTTTTTGAAGAATTAATGGAGTTGTAGCAAACAATGCATACTCAATAAGATCAAGACAATAAAAGGAAAGAAAAATAATGTTATAGTTATAATAATGACATGACATGCTAAAATGTTATGCTGCAATATGTCTCCACAAATTCCTTACAAGCATGGCAAGATAAAAAAAAAAGTTATACAAAATTTAGTACGAGAGGTTGGAGCGAGCTCCTATGTAAATGAATTTTTGTCATTTAAGTATTCTTCAATAGTGTAGTATCCCTTTTTTAGCAAGATGCTTTTTAATTTAGTTTTAAATTTAGTGAAAGGCAGATCTAACATTTCACTCGGAATCTTATAGTTCAACATACTACAACAACTCCAAATAAAAATTGCCTACATAAATGTAAAACAATACTTATAAAGAAAATAAATAATAGAAAAAGGATGTAGGACAGGATATATGAATCAGTTTTGAGTTAATAATTTGTAACAAACAAGGTTTGTAGTTGTTGCAGTTTAAAAATATATATTTAAAAACAAGTAATAAATAAATTACCTGATGACAAATGTCTTCCAATAACTCCATTGTGATATCTTCAACAAACATGTCCCACCATGCATTGTGCTTTGGCACCCGTCCATTCCAATCAACTACTTCAAATTTGCTTAATTTACCAGCTAGAAACATTAAGGCAACTGCAATCACTTCTGGCTCCCACTGCAGGCACAGTGTTGTGCATAAACTGGAAACATTATACTTTGTAACGCCATATATTCTACACAAAATATTTGTTTATTATCACTGTTCCAGAAGTGAAATATTTCAAGAACATTTAAAACCATTACAGTAAATAATATGTATAACCCTTTATCTGTACTATAATAAATCTGTAGGCGGAAAGTTATTTTGTGCAGTGAATTTAAAAAATAGAAAAAATCAGGAGGGCTAATTCAGAGCACTGAATACCGAAAATGCGTTTTGTACATCTGTCTGTGTGTTAGGGGTACGGCACATTTATTTAATTATTAGCCTTCTAACCTATATTAAAAAAGTTTGGATTTGTTCATAACAAATAAATGTGCCATGTATCCGTGTATCCCACCCTGTGTTAGTGTCATATGAAACCTATGAAATGGATTTAAATGAATATATACCTATCATTAACAAAAGTCCAAGCCATTTGTACCATTTTCTGTAACTTTGCTTTATCACCTTTCAAACACTTGGCATACTTCAATAGGTAACCATAGGGATGTTCCACCTGTAGATCGAATTTGATCGTCTGCAACAAGATCCTCTCTAACGTCATAACTTCTTCCTTCGGATCCTCGCCAAAACTTGCAAATTTCTGCTCAGTTAATAAAGATTTTGCCACTTTTATTATGTCTTTACATTTCTTTGGTGTCTCTTCAACTTTCCCCGCAAGGAAAAGGCAACAACACGCCGTTATATATCTAGGAAATGTCCTGAACGAGTGGAACATGTAAAAGCGGTGGAAATAAACAACACCAGTCGCAACAGTATTATAACCTAAGTCCATTTTAGAGCCAGTGTCGATGATGAATCTCGCGCCTTCTTTTCTATATCTATTTTCTGTCTCGTTAGAGATTCCATCGCGGAAGGAAGGTGTATTTTGTAGATCTTTCTTATCATAGTACCAGTAAGGCATTTTTAACACTTATTACTGAAAATAATAACTACACTGACAATAACCTCTTTCACCATTTATTTGAACCGAACAACTGACATATAAATTATAACACCTTCGATTTAAAGCGCATTTCAATAAGTTTCATTTGTTCAGAAAGTTGTTTTCTTCACAATTTTGTAGCATTAAACCATAGCATGACGTTGACATTAGGGTATAAAAATAGTATTTATTTATGTTTTGGATATAAATATTTATGCTAATATTAAGATACTATAACATTACCATAAATATTTGTGATTGCCAAACATTATTGTATACATTAGACTGATAATTAAAAAATAGAGCAATATCGTTTTTAAAGGCTATTGATTGCTAATTTCTAATCTAGGTGAGCTTACCTGTTAGCCGCTTTTCCAACACTCATTTTGCAAAATTAATGCCACAACAGAGGTCAACGGTCAATGTTTTCAAAGTACATACAAGATAAATTAGATATCGCTGGTGATTCACGTGATATTAACTTATTTATATGAAGAGGTGTTTATCATCATTAACATTATATCAATTAAACTCAGGCTAATTATTCGTCTAAAGAATTAAATAATAAATTAGATATATTCTGTCTGAAATTATAAGGGTAAATATTTTTTTTTTTAAAACAAAGAAAACATGTTTTTGTGTCTGTAATAACTACGCTTGTCTGGAAAAACCTGGCTCCTTTTAATAAAAAGGATTATATATAATCCCTATTAATATTATAAATGCGAAAGTAACTCTGTCTGTCTGTCTGTTCTGTTTTCACGGAAAAACTACGGGACCGATTTGGCTGAAACTCAGTATATATATATTTTCGATGCCAAGAATGAAAATAGGATATTTTTTATCCCGAAAAATGGGATGGTTTCCGGGATAAAAATATATTTGTCTTTTTGTTTGTTATCCTTTTATGGAAAGACTATTGGACCGATTTGGCTGAAACTCGGTATATATATAATTTGAATACCGAGAGTGCGTAAGGGATACTTTTTATCCCGGATAATGGGATACATTTAGAGATAGATTTATGTAAAGTTTATCCCGGAAACTACGACAGGTTTTGTGATTTCGTCCACTGGGTCCACTCGGTCCACTCGGTCCGCTCGGTCCGCTCGGTCCGCTCGGTCCGCTCGGTCCACTCGGTTCACTTGGACCATGTTATCTATTTTGTCATTTTTGTCAAGTTTTGTCATTTATGTAGTTTACATATAGACGGGGGTGGTATAGTTTGCGATATAAAATGAAGAGAATCTTTCGGGGGCAAATACATACAAATTTAATACAATGTAACCTGTACCACTTGCTTTTTAAACAAGAGATACGCACTAGAGGTTGACCCGCGGCGCAGCCGCGGGGTAAACTCTAGTATTATATAATTATAATAATAATTGACCCTAAATTTTCAAAATCTTAAAATTAATCTTCAAATGCATTGTACAATCATTATTTGAGCATGATTAGCTGTAGTAATGTAAAGTTATCTTATCCTCTTAACAATATAGTACACATACGTTGAAACTGATTTCCAAATAATCTATATTAATCCCTATTAATATTATAAATACGAAAGTAACTCTGTCTGTCTGTCCGTCTCTTTGTTCCATTTTCACGAAAAAGCTACTGGACCGATTTAGCTGAAACTCAGTATGTACATATTTTCGATGCCGAGAATGAACATAGGATATATATATATATATATATGTAAATTTTAATACCGTGGATGCACAAGGGATACTTTTCATGTCGGATTATAGGATAGAATTTGGGATAGATTTATGTAAAGATTATCTCAGAAAATAAGATAGGTTTTTTATTTGTTATTTGCCATTTTCGTCATTTTGTTTATTTTAGTCAATTTGGTCGTTTTGGTAGTTTTAGTAATTGTAGTAGTTGTGATAGTTGTGGTAGTTTTGATAGTTGTGGTAGTTTCGATAGTTTTGGTAGTTGTGATAGTTTGGTAGTTTTTGTAGTTTTCGTCGTTTATGTAGTTTACAGAGAGATAGACGGGAGACATGTAAACAAAACTAGAACGGGTTGAAATAGGGGATAAAAGTTTGTATGAAAGACTAATCGTTTCTAAAGTTTATAGATATAAAAATTCATAATATAAAAAATGCGATAGTAACTCGATCTATCTGTCTGAATACCAAAAAAGGAAATAGATACTTTTCATCCCGGGAGATAGTTTACAATATAAAATGAAGTAAATCTTCCGAGGGCAAATAGCACCAACATAAGTATATAATGCAATGTAACCTGTGGTAACAGCTGTTCTTTAAACAAGAGGAACACACTAGTACCCAATATATGTGATAATTCTTATTATGATAATAACAAATCTTATAAAAAAAAATGACAAATCTGTATAATACATGTTAGCCGTAAGTTGGTTTAAGAACTTCAATATTCTGATTTGATTTCATATTACTCATAACAATAATAGAGCAAAACTGATGCTTGAGGTGGCTTTTTATTAATAATCCATCCAAATTCGAATGTTAAGCTCATTGAGATATAACATGTCTAGAGAGAGCATTGCTAACAAACAACATCGCCAAAAACGGCATCAAAAACGCGAAGCGTTGCTAACTTCACTCTATGTTTTCGGGATATCAGGAAAAAAATATTACCCCATTTTTTATAATTAAATATTTTTTATGTAAGTGAAAATTTTAATTTAATCGTTATGATTTAATCGCTTTATGTGTTATAATTTAATATTACTCCGAGGTTTCAGTTTTTTTTTAAATAAAGTATTAGCAACAAAAGTTGTGTGTCTTGGAACGAACCATAAAAAAATACATGCACAAATAAATTCATAACACATTCATAGCACATGTAGTAATTTTGATTCGCAATAAAATGTCTGTACAGATATTAGTACATATTTCTAAGTCTGATAATTATTAATACTAATATAATAATTTAAAAAAAAACTATTCATAATGGCAAATTATTTTTGTATTACACATAATGTTCACGAAGGTTATTAAATGACTATTTATAACCCAAAGATTATCCTGCGCTAAAAGTCAGTGAAATCATTTGTAATAGTAGACTTGGAACGATTCGATAGGTTCATATTGGGTAGTAGGCTTTATGTATAATCCAAAGTTTATATCAGTAGTAAGAACTACGGGGTAGGTACACGGGATAGTTTAATGCAGGGACTTAAGAGCAACTAAACCACTTGAAAAGGGCTATTATAGAAATAAAAATATTCATATCCAAAAGTTTTTATTCAAACGAGTTCAGTTTGATTATTTTCTGAACTAAAATTTGTTTTTTATCATATTAATATATTAAATTATTTCTTTATTAGGAATTAATGGAGATGCAGCTAACAGAATATAGACAAAATTAATATCTTAATTATGACAATAAAGAATTATCTATAATATTACTAGCGGCCCGGCGCGGATTCACCCGTGGTCTGTCCCACTCCCGTGGTATAAAGCATCATATTATATAGCCTATGACACTCCCTGTTAACGTAGCTTTCCAACAGTAAAATAATTTTTAAAATCAGTTTAGTAGATCCCGAGATTACCCCCCCCTACAACGTCTCAAACTTACAAACTTTACCTCTTTATAATATTAGTACAGATAACTCCGACCGAAGCATCTGCTTTAAACGATATTTAGTTTTTTTACATCCTCTTTAACGATATTTGCAGCACGCATTCTGTCAATTCTATGTCAAACGTCATAAGGTTACATTAAAAAGTTTATATTGTCCAAAGCGCTAAGGTTACATTAGAAATAATTTTATATGATGGTTAAGTATTCTTAAATTTTCTAATTATCGTTCACACCACTTACATCTTATCGGTCACGATCATATATAATTATTTTAGGTACTTTATTTCAATACAATTGTGCCGTTGATAAGAAAATATAAAAAACATAGTGTAAAAATATCTCCGAAAATGATTCAAAATCCATCTCTTTGTCCAACAATATGCTACAATTGGATCCGTAGGAAGTCTAAAACGTAATATAAACTAGTTTAAGAAAACCGGACACAAACATTACATGTCTGTTTTCTATAGATTTTTTCAATTATTCATATTTCATAAAAAAAAAAAAAATCGTAACAAAAGTCCCCAAATTTTGGAAAATAAGTCACACTTCTCACCTGACAACATCAATCAATTCGATAACCTTGAAAATGTCGAAATTAAATTTCACGTTTTTACAAAGAAATCATGAGAAAAGTGTTAAGTTTTCCGATTAAATGACATCTCATCCTTATCCTTTCCCGTTTTAAAATAATTCCGACACATTTTAATAGCGCAGGCCGACATAATTTTTTTTTTTTGCGAGAGCTCTAACCAGTAAAGTAATCGAAACGACACTAACAGGCGTGGGAAGCCACTGAAGCCAGTGCACCAATTTTGGTGCACTGTTTTTGGGCCGTTTTTGTGCAATTGATGCGTGATCTAGACGTTTATATGATCTAAGGTTAAGCTATAGTAAAATCTAGTTTTTACACATTTGACTTTTAAACATTCAAAAAGACTTTTTAAATTGAATGGATGTACTAAGCGCATGAGCTCTGTTTTATCTTGTACTAGCTGTGCCCGCGACGTCGTCCGCGTGGAATTTTCTTTCAAAACCCTCCGATTTTGAAACATTCTTCATTGGTACTCCGTTCCTATTGGTCTTAGCGTGATGATATATAGCCTATAGCCTTCCTCGATAAATGGGCTATCCAACACTGAAAGAATTTTTCAAATCAGACCCGTAGTTCCTGAGATTAGCGCGTTCAATCAAACATTATTAGTATATTTGGCTACAACACTAATACTTACATTTTAAATATCGCGATATCTTTTGAATGAAACGTCCGAATTGAATAATTCAAAAACTTCTAGAAAGGTATTGAATTCGTCTTGAATATGGAGTAATTTATTTTGATAAGGATTAATACCAAGGTACAAAATAAAGAGTTTTTGAAGCGACGGCATTTTAATTATTTAAAAAAATAAAAGAAAACACTTATTGTGAGATAACTACAATAGTTAGACATATATTTACGCGATATTTCTTGTAGACAATTATATGTTCTGCAAAGTGGTAGTACATTGTTTTGTTCCATAATCAATAGTTTTCGCAGCGAACGCCGTGTAATGATTTTTTCGGGTCATTTTTTTACACCTTGGGTTACATTATTGGACTTTTAGTAAGGATCCCTAATTTTTTTGAAAACATAATATAGCCTATAGCCTTCCTCGATAAATGTACTATTCACCACTGAAAGAATTTTTCAAATCGGACCCGCGGTTCCTGAAATTAGCGCGTTTAAACAAACAAACACTTCTTTCACTTCCACTTCAGCTTTATAATATTAGTATAGATTACAGGACTTGGTAGGTATGTAATGTATCTCAAGAAAAAGTGGAGCTTTTACACGTTTACATGACAAAAAAACCGACTTCAAAAACTAAAAAACTAAAAAGTATAAAATAACTTATTTCTAAAGCTATTATTATTAATATATATTATCTAAAACATCTTAAAGTCGGTGCTTAGTAATTTAAAAAAAATATAGTAATTTTTATGTTTTACTTTGCACCGACTTCAAGATGTTTTAGATAATATATATTAATAATAATAGCTTTAGAAATAAGTTATTTTATACTTTTTAGTTTTTGAAGTCGGTTTTTTTAAACGAAGACGTGACGAAGACGACGAAGGTGCCGCGCTCCTTAAAAAATATAGGTCCCAAGAAACGGGAACAAAAAAATGTGCGTAAAATGAAAACTACTGGGCCAAACTATGTTAAATTTTTAGGGGACTAAATGGCAACTATTCCGCATCAAATTAAACAAGAATCACGTAAATCGGATCATAAATCTCAGCGTAATCGGTGTACATATGGAACGGAGTGGAAAATTTTTCATAAAAAATGTTCATAAAATGAAAACTACTGGGTCCAACTATGTCAAATTTTTAAGGAACCAAATGGCAGCTATTCCGCGTCGAACAAAAAAAGAATCACGTAAATCGGATCATAAATCTCGGAGTAATCGGTGAACATACATAAAAAAAAACAAAAAAAAATCCCACCGAATTGAGAACCTCCTCCTTTTTTTGAAGTCGGTTAAAAATGATCTGCAGTCACAATCAGTTCTGTTTTCGATGTCAAAACTGATTGTATAGATAACCCATTGCCGAACGAAAGGCCGCGTCGTTTTATCAGTTTAACACACATGCTAATGTAACCACAACAAGCGCGTTATAATGAGTTAACAATCCATATTTATTACGTTTCACTCAGTTGCAACATGGCTTTAAAGACGAGCGCCGGGTTTTTACGTTTAAAACATTTAAAACAAGTAGTGCGGGTAAATATTGAAATTATATTAAATACTAATTACAATTAACCTAGCTTTTTAAGATTAAATTATGATTTTGCGATTTATTATTTGTTATTAACCAAAAAATAGCTCTAAAAATCACAACTATATGTCTTAATATAGTGATAAGACATTGTTTTGTATAAGTTAATGTGAATCAAACTTTAGCGCGTGATTATAAGATTGTTTTCTTTTTGACATTTGCGTGCGGGGTTACCAAATGAAAATGTTCCGGATTTCTTAATAATAAATAGCCTATGTCAATAATCTCTTTTGGTATAGGAGAGAAATTATCTGGTTACGTGCACTGGGTGAGTTCAGAATGTTATTGCTGGGAACTTATTTTCACCGTGTGTGTGGTTTTTTTTGTTTTATAAAAGCAGTAAGTCCAGTTTGGTTCACGCAAGTATTTACGAACGTAGCGAGCATTTTTTATATACATAGCAAGTATATGTGTCTTATGGGGTTACCATGTTGGGGTAGTAGTAACCACATAGGGTGACTGTAATAAAATGTATTTTGAAGCAAGATAACAGACGCGATATTGTCGGGGACTGTAAGCTACTTGCAAATATTACAAATTATTTTAAGAGGATTCCACCCATAGACACATCAATGCTAAGGTATCAATTTGACCATTGCGCAAACATTGCATTCGTTTTGACAGTTAGATCTTGTAATATATTTTTTGATGTAAATACAAATACATACTTATATCTTAATCAGCCCATAAACGTACATTATTGGTCGCTGGAGTCCCTATTAGGCGAAAGGATAATATACAAGGCACAGATCAGGCGTATTGCCTTGTATCCCATATCTGTATTCTCTATGTGTAGAATTCCTCACGATATTTTCCTTCATCGCGGACACCTGGTCAAATGATGCCCGAAAAGCATTCGAAGTTACGTTACTGGAATGAGACGGGGGTGCCTTGCCTTAGCTGTCATGACTTACTATGTAAAGAATGTTATACTTACTCGCATAGTCGAAACTAGGTCTTACAATTAGATAAAAAATATAACCGGGTTGTAAGAAACTTTAACCATTAATATTTTTGTCACTACAATACAATGACCAGGATACATAATAACTGTAAATTTTATTTAGTACCTTTTTTCAGTTGCTTTCAGCACACACAAGACCTGAAACAGTAATAAATGGCGGGAAACCAGCCGAGTTCCCTGGCGCGAAAGCACCTTACGTGACACAAATGAAGTTTCTAAACGAGACCAGTTATGATCCCATCCCTATTTATCGAGTGATGGAGAACAACGGGGAAATTATCGATAGTAGGGAGGAGCCAAATATCGAGAACGAGACACTCATAAACATGTATAACACCATGGTGCAGCTCAATAACATGGATAAGATTTTATACGAGTCTCAGAGGTGAGTGTTTTGAATATATTCGAGATATAAGTATTGGAGGGAACCTCCCACAGGGGTTTACCTCCTACGCCATGACACGGAGTCATTTAAAGTCTTATAAAATTTCTTATAGGCCTCCTTAACGCGTTGGCGATGCCTTTGATATTACAAAAGTTCGTAAATGGCGGTAGATCACTTTCTTTAGGTGGGCCGTCTTTTTTTGGTTGTAAAAATATAGAATGCCCGCGACTTCATCCACGCTTGACTTGAAATTCCCACGGGATTCCCGGGACACAAAGTATTGCAGCATTTAAAAAATAATGAATGAATGAATAAAAACTCTTTATTGTTCACCATAAGTTAAACCTAGACATTTAATATGAATACATTTCCATTAGAACAATGGGATAGATTATAGCGATCTCTTCCAGGCAACCCGGTGTCTAAGGACACATTCAAAAGAAAATTAAAATAATAATTGGTGGTTTAACTAAATTAAAACTAAATCAATCGTAATTAAATATAATTAAAGAAAAAATAAAACAAATAATAATAATAAACTACTATAGATATACATAATTAAGTAGATTGTAATAATATAAATGTAAAGAATTTAAGCTACTGTTTTAGTGGAAACTGTGTCGGAATAAGCTAATTGTATAATATATAACTTGATGGCTACAATTCCCGCGGGATTCCGGGTATAAAAATCATACATTTTATTACATTAAATTTCCTATCCATCAGTAAAAAAATATATTGGAATTAGATTTTTTTAATCTAGCCATCTTAAATCATTCCCAGAAAAGTTCCCGCGTGATTAAAAATAACGCAGAATTTGAGTCTAAGAATTGGCTGTCAATCAGCGAAAACCGCATAAAAATCGGCCAAGTAGTTTTTACGCGAATCTCGAAAAAATAGACAAACCGACAGACAAGAAATCTAAAAAAAGCGTGGTGTTCTCTGTCGTTTATATAGTCTTTTCCAGTTGTTTTTTAAATAGCTTCAAAGTACAGACACGGCATGTTTAGAATTTTATAATATTATAGATACATGTCAAAAACCCCTCCCGTATGTTTCTCATACTCGCTAAAGCCGATCCTAGTAACGCTTAGATTAGAGCATACACGGAAACGTTTGTTTGCGTGATTACCCCTCTCAAAACCATGGTCCTTTAGCTCCAAGTAGGTTCTTAATTATAAAAACCGCTCGGCACGCTGAGGCGGTTGATATAAGGATCAGACAACAATAGCAAACGATCTCGTTTTATGGCAAGTGGATGGATAAGGGACAGTAAAACAGTCATTGGATAAGCAAAACGGGGCTGCTACATAATCTTCCCAAAACACTCAATAAAGAGCACAAGTAGTGCGGTGAGTCCACGTACGAGTATGTTGTTTTTCCGCGACTGGGAGTTCATCCACACTCCTGCGATACTATGCAGTGGTTCTCCATATGTAGTGCGCGCTCTTTTATACCATACGTCCGAAAGTTGTGGAATGAGCTCCACTCGTGGTTTCCCTAAAGCGCTATAATATGGGGCTCTTCTAAAAGGGCGCAAAATAATCCTTAATGTCCCGACGAGTAGGTAGGCATCATATCGATATCCTTGTTGTTGCAGATGTCTATGAATAGCGATAACCATTTAACATTAGATGGAATGTCTGGCGGTTTGCTTACATGTATAGAACATAAAAAATGTATTAACTGACTAGACAATGCAAGTTGCTGCTACTTTGTCTCTTATTGGTAATGGTTCCTGCTTTCCCATCCTTTAACCACAGGCCATCAACGTCTGACTAGCTGCTTGGCCACTTTCATAAAATAATTATTATTATAAACAGGCAAGGCCGTATATCATTTTACATGACTAACTACTGCGAAGAAGGCATTCACGTCGGAAGTGCTGCAGCTCTGTCTCCGAGAGACCTCGTCTTCGCGCAATACCGAGAGGTTGGAGTATTTCTGTACCGAGGGGTGACTGTAACCGAATTGGTAAACCAGTGCTATGGAAACCACGAGGACCCTGGCAAGGGAAGACAGATGCCGGTTCACTATGGGAGCAAGCAGTTCAATCTTGTCACTATTTCCAGTCCTTTAGGTAAGAAGGATGAGTTTTAAGTTTCTATTTACACAACTGCATTGACTTTTTCAGTTGAGTATTGTCTACTGCAGAAGTTGTTTGCTCTAACAAAGTGGCGCCGTACAGCATTGTAATTAATCCTCATAGTGAATTCGATATTAACAAAAATTTATAGAGATGTATAGTGCTTTAAAAAACCATTTTGCTGTATGTTACGGTCATTGTCATTATTATCCTTTACATTTTATATTATACTCTGCTATTTTGGCGACGGAGTCCAATATTATTGTTATAACTAAGTCTTGTACTATCTAGGTCATCTGCAGTCAGTTAGTTGATTCAGATAAGCTAGAAGAAACACAGAAACAGCCTAAGATATTGCTGGCTGTAATGACGCAGTAGAAGGAAACAAGCGTAAAGAAGGTTATTATAAAGAATGGCATGACGGCCCGACGGGGACCTAATATGTTTTCCAGTAGAAAAGATAGCACCAAAAATACTAGCTTAACCTCGTTAAAGATGACATGTATATATAATACTAATGCGCTAATGATGAAGAATCTCGAAGACAGTGCGAAGTACACAAGAACACATAGGCAAGCGGAATCCGCGTACTGAATGCAATCAGTACATATTTAACGCAAGAACGACGACGATGATATCGAATGACGAAAGTGGCGATTTGGGGTGTTCCCCAAATCTCCATTCATGATTCCACCGACCGACAGGTCACGAACAGTTGGAGTTCTTCGGGCGACAGGATGTAGCTATTAACGACAAATGTTATTTGTGTTGTTAGCAACGCAGATGCCCCAAGCGGTTGGAGCGGCGTACGCGTTTAAGCGCGTACCAAACAATGACAGGTGTGTGATCTGCTTCTTTGGTGAAGGCGCCGCTTCGGAGGGTGATGCTCACGCAGCCTTCAACTTCGCCGCTACGCTCGACTGCCCTGTCATTATGTTCTGGTAACAGACTTCATTTATGTCGGATTTCTATAGTATAGATACCTAGTATTTTTTATTATGGCACAGGTTCGCATTTGACCGCTATCTCACTTGATGTTCAATGACGACGATTTTATTATCCATTCATTTGTTTTACTACTGGTACAAAACTCCATCAAAGTCAACTTTTTACTGATGGTACATTAAGAGAATTGATAGTAAGAAATAATATATGCCTTGTTTTTCCTTATAAGTTAATTTTAGTACCAGACTACGTTTTTGCATGCAATCACACTGTCTAATGATGTTTGAATGTTTTGTTCAGCGAAACACTTAAAGTTATATTATAAAGTAATATAAGTTTCCAATTAACCATATAAACATAATATTTAACTAAAAGTTTGTTCACAATTTATACCGTAACAAAAACAAGGTATACAAATAAATATATTGTATTCCCCTTTATTTTTGTATTATATAACATACTCTATTATTGAAGTTTTAAAGAAATCTTTGTTCTTTCTTTCTTCAATATAAAATTTCATTGAGTTTTACAGGTTCATAGGACGAAAACGACCGAGGAAAGGCTTTTAAGAGTAAGGCCCCTGAGCCCCGAAATCGAAATTTTACGAAAAGATGGTGATGATTACTAACATAGACTAATGATGTTTATTTTATTAAATTCGCTTCCACTATTTCAATGATATAGCTATTGTTTATCTAACTAAACTTTATTACGAAGTTTTCTTACCTGATGAGGTTTACCACTGGACTTTAGTTAACCGCCTTCCAGTAGAAACAATGGATACGCAATATCAACGCCCGCGATTGAGCAGTACCGTGGTGACGGCATCGCAGCCCGAGGGCCCTCGCTAGGAATCCAAACGGTGCGCGTGGACGGGACAGACCTTCTGGCTGTCTACAACGCCGTCAGCCGGGCGAGGGAGTACGCTGTCACCAATAACAAGCCTGTTCTCATTGAAGCCATGTCTTATAGGTAAACGACGATAGACATAATATTTTTTGTTTGTATTCTGGCAGGGCGCGGAAACAAAGTTTATGTAAGCGCAGTCACGTGGTATAACTTAGTTTTCAATATTAAAAGGTAGACACAATTATTTTAAGATTGCAGGTAAGCAAAGTGGCAAACGGCCCACCTTATAGCACGTGGTTATAATTTTTAATAATTTCGGCTACCTCTAAGTTTTAGTTTTCCGCGATATTACTATAACACCTGTAATGCCATATAGATTATACTCTTACTTTCTTGTCGAAATTTATGCATATCGATCCAGCAGTTTCTAAGAAATACATACATACAAAGTCAGACTGTTTATGTAACTAAGAAATAATAAATTAAACAAGTCTATATTTGATATTTTCAGAGTGGGACATCACTCAACATCTGATGATAGCAGCGCGTACAGGTCGCTCGAGGAAATAAAAAAATGGAATACGGACGAGAGCCCGGTTCAAAAATTCAAACTCTATTTGGAACATAAAGGTACAATAATTCGTAAATATCGGTACGATAGGCGTAGTTGGTATGGCTGTCGTCTATAGAATAGAGAAGGCTTCGTTCCCCAGTACGAATAAAATATTTACCGTGCCTATTACTTTGCGTTCGATTTTGGTCAGTAACATCCGGATCAGAATAAATGCCCAAAAAGTAATTTCCTAGAGAAGATCACTCGTTTTGATTGGATTTCGATCAAGGAATTATTTATATCGTTGATTGACTTTACTGAATTATATGATAAAATATAGTCGAATATAATGTTTTTAAAATAAATGTCAGTATTCTAACGAAGCGACCGTTTTTAGTATAATGTCTTTCAGTTTGTTTGAACGTTTATCTTGAATGGATTCGTAGAGCTTGGGTTTTAATAAAAAGAAAAATGGGGATGAAAAAGGCTGTTTTATCTCATAATATAATATGTTCATGTTATGTTCGGTTACACGATATATTCTAGGGTTAGAAAATATAAATGTGGAAAGAAAAAAGATTTTGGTTAAAATGAAATTTTAAATCAAATATGAAGTTCAAGTTCCGCGCAAAGGAAGTGGCGACCTTGGCTAATTTAGTAAAAATAGAATTGTTAATTGTACATGTATTAATTTATGCTTGCATAATTTAACAAGGTTAAAATTTTGTGCACACTGCGGTGATAAATATATATATATGCAGTAAATAGCTTTGGTATTAGAGATGCGATAAAATATCTGATCTCGCCACTAAATATTCTCCCTCCCTATCACGATTTTTTTACGATATAGGTTTTACATAATATCACGTAGCAGATAAGATTTTTGTTGGTCGTAAGTGTAATTATAATCAAGTAATCAGTACAAATCGAGATTAATTAATCAATAAAGCGAGGTCTCTTTCAACTGTGGTTGAGTATCCCGGAGGCATCGTCTCCTCGGTAGGTCCGCGAAGAGGCCGGCCACTTCAGGGTTAGCCAAGTCCAGGTAGGCCGCGGTGGTTTTCATAGTTCGTTCCAAGATCGGGAGCAGCACCGGATGGGCCGCGCTTTCCTTCTGCGAGCATGTCATGCTAGCCAAATAAGAGACAGAACGGGAGCGTGAGCGTACAAGCTAGCTCTGCTCCCACCACAGTCGGACGTCATTAGACCTCCGGCCGACGTGAGCATTCTTGATGTAGTATTCCCACCCGCCATCAATGCCGCCGAGATGGGGACGCGTCGGTGTTCCGCTTGCGCTCACCTTTCCACCCGCGGGGCGCGCTAAAAACCGCCCCACGCTAAAAAGAGAAAGTAGTCGCCGGGGGCATGCCTCCCCTCGGCAATGGAAGAGGCCTTTGGGTCGCTGCTTACCAGGGCCTGCAGAATGGCTAGGCCAAATACTTGTGGCCCTAACCTAAGAGTAAAGGACGGAACATCGCGGGACTTTAGTAGGGATCCCTGACCGTGGCCTGGCAATAGCAGTTCTTGCTTGCGGTGCTAGTGCCACCCCCACATGGTGAATCCCACACATCTCACCGCGTTTCCCCCGCGATGGATAATTCTCAAACTGATTCCCCGAAAAAGGCCGCGGTGGTTTGCCCGTTAAGATTCCCACAGCCTGGCAATGGACAAGGAATAGGAGGAGTTTTTAGGGGTTATTAATAACGAGTCTTCATATTCCGTCACTCCGTTCAGCGGTGAGAAATCCGTAAATTGGATATTACCCCACCACACAAAAAAGGCAACAAATATAGATTTTAGAACACTTTTCTTCGTAGTATTTTTTCTAGTGCGAGCAGTCGAGCCTGGATCTCATAGTGATAAAGCCATAAGCCCTCGGCTAGTAGTGTTTCACCACATATTATGGGGTTACTAACAATGAACCACAACTAATAACGTATACCTAACCCACAATTTTCTTTTGTATTTGTAAGGCCTTTGGGACGTGGAATCAGATAAAACGTGGAACAAGGAAGCGAGGAACATTGTCATTAAAACAATGCAAGAGGCCGAGAAGAAGAAGCTACCGAACTGGAAGGAAATGCTCGAAGATGTGTATTACGATATGCCACCGAGGATCCAGTAAGTACATTGAAACACACAGAATCAGATGTGTTTATAAATTAGGGTAAATTATACCAATATTGGCATCTCCCAATGACAGGGTGCCACTCTGTCAATTTGTTCAGGATATTAAAAAATCTTAACATTTTTTATTTAGTATATAATAATACTAACCAACCAACCAACGAAAAAAAAAAGATTTCTTAGCGATCTCATAAATTGATAAGGTAATAGATGTTTTAGGTGCTTGTTTATAGTTGTTTTCTTTGCATCTTTACCTTTTTTTATTTATTGCTGAAGTACAGCAGACAGGCTAACGGCTCAACTGTGATGGAAAGTAGTTACTGTCGCCTATGGACATTAGCAATACGAGAGGTGCTGCCGGCCTTAAAGGAGAAACTGGCACCTGGCCACTGATGTCGAAACAAAATTCTTTTGTTATGGCACTATACTCTAGACCAGGGGTAATAGCCATCCAGACGCAAATGCCCTACCACCTGGCTGTGAGTTGTTTTCTCGTCTATTACGACATGCCGCCCGGCCGCAAGAATGAGTAGTAATCTTTTTCTGTTTCTGCGCGGAGAATGTTACTTGTATTTATCTCGGTTTTATACAATGTGGAAAAAAATATTTTTATTGTTACTAATATAAATATACTTGTTACGTGTGTCTTAATTATTGTTTGGAATAAACTTGGAAAAACCTTCAGTAATAATTGATTTTCATGAAAGTTCTCGATAGTGGGGATAAACTTGCTTAAGTGGTTGTATACTTTCAGGCCAGGATTCGAGTTCGCGTTACTGGTATAATAATAATAATTTGCCGTTTCAGTGGCGGATTTAAGATATCTGGCGCCCTAGGCCCCGTTTGAAAGGGGCCCTTTTTAGGGTTCCATAGACATATTAGTAGAACCCTTATGTTATTGCCATGTCTAGCCATCAGTCTTTATATATATATATATATATATATATATATATATATATATATATATATATATATATATATATATATATATATATATATATATATATATATAATCGTCGTATAATATAATCGTGAATTGTCCTTATCACCTTTAAAAATTTGCCGTTCCGAAAATTTAACTGTCTTAGGCTCCGGCCCCATGGGCCTATACGCACATCCAGCATGGCGACGTTTTGAAATTGTATTAGAATATATTCATTATTCTATATTGTCTTTGTTTTAGGAAACAAATGCAACAAATGGAGGAACATTTGAAGAAATACCCCGAACATTATCCTCTAGATCAATATCAAAGCGATTAAAGAGGAATATTAAATCGGTATGGTTTTTGTTAATATTTTAGTAAATTATAAAAACAACCAACAATGACTTTTATTTCCGACTTTCGTACAACCGATGAAATAACATTATTCTGAGGTTGTGTGTCTGCCACAGGTTTCTTGTGTCGATATATCTATCACGCGTATTTTTTGAAATATTGTCGCTTGTTTTATTGAAGTGACAGAGTAGAAAGTTAACTTACAATTATAAAAGACCTTCAAAAAATATCCTCCAGTGAAACTTAGTTTGGATTTGAATTGAAATCGCTGGGCGTAAAAACGAACTTTGACAATAATAATTTATATAGTGATCTCTAATATCCGAATTATACCAAAGTGAAATAACTCACAAATTATTAAATAAAGTTTAGCTAACGAAACTAGACACTCGAATTATTCACAAACGTTTTACATGACAATACAAAAGTCAATGTCATTTACAAACTACTATGGATCACAGAGTACTTTATATATACGGGTACTATGGATACTACGTATATGTTATTTTACATAATAATATCGTCACTATTGTCATTATTTTGGTGAAATTGTGTTTTAGAATTTAGGTACGAGCTTAAAACATGAATAAAATCATTAAAAGTGAAGTTGGAAAAGTTTTTATTTTGACGAAGACGTTAAATTCAAAGAAAAATAAGTATCTTTTTTATTGTAAAAATATTCCATGTAATTTAAAAGTTGCTATATTGACTTTTTTAAATTTATCGCGATCTACTTTCATTAGCCAGACTCTAGTTGTATTTTCATAACTATTCACTTTTATAATAATAGTAAGTTTCACGTATGTATTTCTTGCGTGTAGAAAAAACATCTTTTAAAATGGGTAAAATATTTATAAAAAAATATATGAACATTTGATATTAATCACTGGTAAATAAATAATTGTATTGTTGAACTGTTTAATACTGGCTTATGCAGACGACCGAGCGGCACTTTCTATGTGCAACCAATCCTTTGGATTTCTCAGCACTTTTATAAGTTTCTCTTCAGCCGAATCTGGTTTTGGTTCATGCATATACTCCCATTTCTGAAAACAAAACATGTATTTTAATATTCACTCCGTGATCCAGACATTGCCACTTGCGAATTTTCATTGACAAACACTTTCTAAATTGATATTGTCGATCCAAAATGAATTGCAATTTGCATTATACTATAAGTTATCATATAATATGCCTTTAAATTTGATTTGTTAATTTACACAATTGTTATTTTGACAGTGGCAGATTTAACGCGGAAAGCCTGGCAGATACCTACAAGCTATAATAGAACAGAATTTGTTTATAATACATAACAAAGAATTTTGAAAACGATATGATTATAAAAGTTGTTTATTTACATAACCATACTTTAAAATCGCTTTACGCGTTTGAATAAGCCCGTTGCTTTAATAAACAACATGCATTGCTCCGACTTTTGTCTCAAGACTACCCTCATATATTATAAATAATAAACTAAATTCATTCGAATACAAAACATTAATTAATTATTACAATAATAAATGGACACATGCGCTAATAGGTATAAATGTAAATTAAATATAACTAGTTATTTCTCTGTAAGTTAATTGTAATTTAAATACACACACTCAAAATTATACTGTATTAAAAAAAAGTAACTTACGGCGTTAAGTGGCAAAGACATGAGTATGGACTCGTATCTAGCCTCGGGTGTGTGCAACCCGAATTTGGTGCCCCTGTCGTATATCAGGTTGAACTCGACATATCGGCCTCGTCTCAACAACTGCCATTGGCGCTCGAAGTACCCGTAACCGTCATCTTTGTGTTTTTGTACTTCAAAGTGTTAAAAAACAAATAGAAATAATTTAAACCCGAATGGTAGGTAATGGTTCAAAATAATTATTAAGTTAGAGAAACAGTTCTTTTATTCACGTAATGTAATGAACACATCATGTACCTGAATGTGAGTGAAACAAAAATGCCTCGGATTTCTAATGTTTCGGACGAGTCGTAAGTTCAAATTGACAAGTATTTATTTCTAATTATGCTATTAAATTAATGTTTAAAAACTTTGTAAAGTCCGTCAATTTAAGAAACTCTTCATTAGTTTGAATTAAGAAATTGGATATATTACAGTCTCTCCTTAACTATTTTGTAAGTCTCATCAATAAGTATATTGATGAGACGTATATTACACTTGATATAGGTCTTCAAATAAAATACTTCTGGTTTTGAAATATATTTAAAAGGAAGAAGGGATTTAGGATTAATAGTGGTGTTGATAATAATATCTCACCGAGCGGTATATAACTGGGTATAACCGCTTCAGCGCAGGATGTGACGAAGTTGAAGGCGGACTGCTGGTCGGGGGTGTCGATATCGTCGAAGAATATGCCGCCGATGCCGCGCCGCTCGCCCCGGTGTGGGATGTAAAAGTAATCGTCGCACCATTTCTTGAACCTTAACACCATATTATTTTATATCGACATCATTCGATAATAATGAAATAAATAAAAATTAAAAATGACATATTTAGAAATGGAAAAATATACAAGTCGTGATAAAATTATAAGATTAAATTATAGGGGGTTTTTAATCAATAAAAGGTCAATCGCAGCTGTCATTTTAGTCCAGGTAATTAAAAATCAGAGTATAAAGTAAGGTTTGTTTAAAGCTCTTCCAGGCTTTGCATATATATATATATATATATATATATATATATATATATATATATATGTATATATATATATATATATATATATATATATATATATACATATACATATATATATATATGTATATGTATATATATGTATATATATATGTTCGTGCCTACCCCGCAAGGGAACTGGCGTGAAGTTATGTATGTATGTATGTATATTGTTATTTTTGCTATTGTTAAAACATAGCTAAACTTATACGATGAACATGAATGATTAAACAATATCTATAGAAAATTTTCAACCAGACCCAATATTTGTTACTCCAACTATATTATCAATTTACAAAAATACATTTACTTTAACATCTATACTTTGTGAAATGTAGCTTGGGTCCTATGACAAGGGTCAAAATGATTAATGACTCTTGGAAAAAAACGTATTGTAGTGAGTGACCTGGCATAGAGTGTCTGGTCGTGAGCATCACAAGCGTGTTTGAGCGTCAGGTGGAAGTGCAAGGCATCTTCTTCATCCAAATAGTATGGGGTTAAATCTGTACCACCGCCGAACCACCACTGAACACCTATAAAAATATAATACTAGCAATACACACATATGTCTACAGTTACTTTCCTGATTAATATTAATTTTCTGAGTAATTCCTGATTTATCTTTCTACAATTCAAAGTCCGTTACATTTCGATAGGGCCGGCCCAATTGGATTGCAGAACAGTGATTCACAATTCATTATACTTTTTAATTTAGTAACTAAGTAGCATTTTATTCTATCTTATTTTACTGACATAAAAACTTAATTAGTTTTTAATACCACAAGCGAAGTAGCGGACTTAAGCTGTTATAATATATATATATATATATATATATATATATATATATATATATATATATATATATAATATATATATCTTCCTTGAAAAATTATCTAATTGATGGTGACAGCTGCTTAAATATTCGTTGCATGGTTTAGAAGATATACATAAACAGACAGACGGAAAGCGAGTTTGTTTTATACTATGTAAAGATATGAACTCCAGCTAGAGAGTTTCAATAAAATACATATTTCCGGGAATATAGTTTAATTAACAACTGTTACATAAAACGTGACTTTATTTGGAGGTTGGTTCCTTATACCCGAATCTGGGAATGTACCGATTGTAGTGAAATTTGGATTTTCTATAACAGCGATATATACCTATATATTATTGTTACAACTTAGCCAAATACAAGGGATGCACATCTGCCTGCCATAAAACCTGGTTTATTACCCTTCCTCTATTCGGAGTTCTTTTGTTTACTTCATGTTTAAACTTTGCAATTAAACAATAGCCTATTGTTATTGTACAGGTTTATGGCCGTTCGCAGGCATAATTAGGCAGGTGTGCAGAATTACGTTTCCTGGGAATTGCGCCGACAGGGGCGTAGGTGTGATTTGTGGAAATCATTGTTTACCCGGTCGTGACACATTGTAAGCTGAGTATAAAGGGATAAATAATCTAAATTGAACGTAATACGCAAGCGAAAATGGCAGTGTTGCTTACTATGCATTCTTAGCTCTGTTCTGCTTAGACGAGATCGAAGTTTGCCGATCTACTAAAACTGGTCTATTACAGAGGAACTTCCGAGCACTTATTAGACGTGTAAAATTGTAAGTACCTACATACTTTTTACTTTGAAAATCGGTGATTTCAGAGATATTAAGATCTGAAATTCACATAAGCAAAGCCTTGTGGGGGGAGGCTCTAGTAAAGAAATTAAATAACAGTATGCAGTAGCTTTTATAACCAACTGACCATCTTTGTCGGTGACCTCGAAGTATCTGTAGTTAAAGTGTATGGTGGGCACCATGGGGTTACGCGGGTGGATCACCGCGCTTACGCCGGCCGCAAAGAACGGCAACTCCGCATTTTGGAGGTTCTTCCCTCTATTACAAAAGTAAACACTTGCATAATAATAAATTATAATATCTGCTTACAAAGGGTATAGCAGGGTTTCTAAGTAAAAATTGCCCCCGCAGCGTTTTCTACTTTTAGTATAGGGATCGTCTTGTTATCAAATAAAAATAATACACCCAAATTTTCAGCTTTTTAAAAGTATTTTTCGAAAAAACTATTTTTCCTGTTTTTTATTTTTTTGACACTGTCCCACCACTTCAAAAAAATTACAAAATTCATGAGTAGAAAGGATTGTAAAACACATATTCGGAAAAAATTGGTGATAGATAAGTTTTCAAAAATTTGAGATAATTTTTTTTTAGTTTTATTTTATTTTTAAAAAATCCGCTTTTCATCCGGGAATCACAACAAAAATATTGTTTTATGCTTTTCGCTCCCAAGTATTAGTAAAAAATTCACCATGAGTTCATTTGTAATTTTACAACTGAAAAAAAAAATAGAAATAGATAAATAGTTTTTTCAAAAAAACACAAAATACTTAAGATAAAAAGCTGATAATTTGGGCGTATTATTTATATTTGATAACAAAACAGTCCCTTAGTACAAGAGGAAAACACTGCAGTTTTAATTTAGAAACCCTGCTATACCCTTTAATGTCTTATTGCTGGCCTAGAGACTCTCTATTTATTAGAGAAAACTCACCCGATTTATTTTAGTTGTAAAACCAAGAGTCATAGCCAACACACTTTACGCTTTTAGGATGGGTAGGAGGGATGTAATAAAGATTGGATAAAGGGATCAGGTAGGAGGGGTGGAGTAGCCGGAAGGGGATGTGGGCCATCAGATCTTTCACTCTTTATAGAAACACGAGGAGCACAGGGCTAACTTTTTTACACTAATATTCTCTGAGAGTGTGGTACTAAACCAGTCAAGCCGGCCCTGAGTGCTGTCACGAATATAATGGTTCCAGTAAGGCTCTACCAGCTGAAAAATACTGGTAATCTCGATAATGTGTATGTTTCCTCAAAATGATTTCGTTCACCGTCAGCATTTTGTATGCAGACAAACTATTTTATAATATTCAAAAAACTACATAACTGGTCCCCAACTAGTTTTCAAAACCATGTCATAGAAATTATTTCTAGCGGCCTAGTCACTAAGTTACCATAATTAACATCAGAAACACATTGCAAAATAAGCATTAGGATTAAGTAAAATTGCTAAGCAAATCAATGCATCTAAAACTAGAGAAAAAAATACCTGCTTCTCATCTGTTGTACTGCAGCTGGGGGCAAAGTGCCAGATACAACAGATATATTAACACCAGCCTTTTCAAACACTCTTCCGTCCTGCAGCACACATGTAATGCCTCCACCACCTTCTTTACGAAGCCATCTGTCCACTTTGAATTTAGCATCCTGAAAGAATTGTCTTTATAATAAATACTATATACTAGTAATATTTATTTTAGTTTGTAAGCACAACATAAAAATCTTAAACCTAATATAATTCCTATATATTTGAATTTCACTATGAAAACAATTTAGATATGCCACTCTGTAATAATTAATGTCAGTAATATTTGTATGATTTGCCTGATTGCATTCTATTAAAAAAAGTCTTTCCTATCTAAACTGAAATCACTTAAACCATATGGTGGTATTCCTAACATTAATAATATTCTTTTTATTTTACAAAGTATAACATTTCGCAGTATTGCATTTCTTCATTCATAGAATAAATTATGATTTGTGCCTTACAATACTATTTTTGAATTCTACATAATGTATGTAATTATTCATACCGGAAATGTAAGGTAGACATCATTGTCAAAATCATAATCATCCAATGTTTTCTCATCTTCCCAGGCCTACAAGAAAATAAAGCTGTTGACATTGGTGGCAATTCAGTGAACTTATTGCAACAATTATAAAAATTAAAATGTAAGCCTATTTTTCATTACAGTTATATTTAACCACGCTCTGTTGTTCATGCCTACCCTGCAAGGGAACTGGTGTGAAGCTATGTATGTATGTAGTTATATTTAAGCATGTTTTAATATTTTGATTTTTTCTCATGTTCTCCATGTGGAAGGAAGCAGTTTGGCACACAATTTAAGTAGAACAATTGTATAAAATATGCATATGCTTTAGTAACCCAAATGTTCTGTTTCAAGTTCATGGCTAGCAACAAGTTTTGGGATGTTGCCAATAATGTCTACCAATAAACAGAAAACATGCTCCAAATATAATTTAAAAACCTAACCTAACCTGATCTTCTTCCTTCTCTAAAGCTCTACAGAATTCAGCCTGTATCCTCATTATTAGAAGTTCCATCTGAGTTTTCATATCATTTGGATTCTTTTCGAGCTGTTCTAGAGGTGTTATTGGTACAGCCATATAGTTCTTTAGTTGCATGACTTCTTTCATATCAGCTTTATTTTGTTTAAGTTGATTGTGTGCAATATAACCAGCACCAAGGACTGCTGCACAGTATAACCTGAAATAACAATTCAGTAAGTAACATTTGCTAATGTCTGAATATTGTGTAATAATTCTGATTGGCAGTGTTTGCGATGTAGGTGTTATTAGAATTATAGTAAAGTTTATATAATATTGTAAACATTGTGTTGATAACCCATATTAGTTTAAAATTCCGTGACGCTCGTTTCTATTATTGATGCCGATAACGAAAACAGTAGTAGGTTTATCGTCTTTATCACTTCAGTAATTCAAGTTAAACGTGATGGCATAGAAATGCAGGCGTCATGTTACAATACAATATTTTATTAACGTTTTAACAGGACCTATAAATAATGTTCTGTATTATTATTTGGTTTGAAATTACGTGGACATAAACAAATCTATATACCTGTAAGGTCGATTTCTGATTTTCTTGTAGCTTCCAACGTAACTCAGAGTTTTGAAACTCCTTGATATTACTTTAAAAGACATATTGTGTGAATATTAATAGCGAACAATTAAGTAAGAAATAAAAAGTAATATTTTGGTTATGTATGTTGACTTAAAAACAGATGTGGTGCCACAACTACTATGGATACTACGTATGTGTGTGCCGTATGCTGAAGTCACGGGTTGACACTTGACAGCTGTTAACATGCATCACAAACGCCGCCTGCCGGGTTTCCGCGGTATATTCAACTTATCGGATCAGCTATGAATTTTCCTCTGCAAGATGCGCGTAAATACGCAATATGTGTTCATCTCTTTCTTTAACAGGCTGGGTGGCATCGATCGCTTGCGGCTCACTCTTTCCGGCCAGTCCGCGGCGGCCTCGCCATATCGTTGACTGCCTGACAGCGTGTGTCGCGAGTGCGCGAGTTTCGAGTGCGCGTGTGTACAACCTCGTCCCGGGTATCGATCCGTCAACAGAGCCGCATTGCCGTACATTCCGAAGGCGGTGCCTTCTCGGGTCCTCGGTCTCTGTCTGGTGCGTTGGGCGGTTGTCGGCGTCGGCGGCGGGCAGCGGCCTGCGCAGTGGTGGTGACGACGTGAGGCGCGACCACGCACGCCTCTTGTCCCGATCCTCGGTCCGCCAAAACCGGCTCGCTGTCCGCGGCGGACGGCTGTGATGTAGCCGCGGCCGGCGCGAGCGGCCCTCGGACAAAGGAACCGCGACCCGCGTACCGTGATTCGCGATGAAGAAGTTTACATTCAAGGGGGTGCTGGACGGGTTCCGTAGTTCGGTGCAGGCAGCGCCGCGCGGCACGGAGCAGGAGATCCAGGAGACGCTGCGCCCCGACCACTTCCAGATCAAAAAGGTGAGTGATGTTATCGCGCCTTGGGTCGGGCCGCGGGCTCCGCGGACTGCGGCGGCCGGTGGCGGCACCCGCCTCGCCCGCAAAGGAGTGGGGAGTGCTCACCGCTCACGGTTCACGCTTGAGCGCCGCTGTGCTGCCGTATTTATAAAACGACGCACCTGATAGCGGCGTTGCAATGGTCGCGTGCAGCCTCTCTGTTGTGTAAACTGACCGATAAACAAGCGTGCGAGGAAATAATGTTGTTGATCGGCAAATAGCTGCCACCCAGAGCACGCTGAACACCTGATCGGAGTGGTGGCGATGGTATTTCCGGCTAATTTGTAAATTGTTTTTCCTCATGAACACTGCCCATAAGGTACTAGAATGGTTCGTGCATGCCGTTATATGCTTACGTCAGTGCACAACCTTGTCCATATAATCTGTTCGCGTTTTAACGAATGTGATTTGCCTCTTGCCGTGGCCTTCGGGTGCGTCCCACTACAATTAAGCAATTTTCATCATGAACGGCACGTGCCGTTTGCTGGACTGCTAGCACCGGTGTGCCCGTGGGCGATGCGATTATAAATACGGGATTGATAACGGATAAGATAACGTTGTAGTCGATAAAATATTTCCCGATTGGTTACGAAAAACGCAGTTGTCGATCATAATTGCATTTGGGATTCAAAAAGAATTGTTAAGAATTATAGTTTATAAATATATTAACAACACTTACTATTGCGTTTTGAAAATAAATTTGGCAATTTAAGCATATAAGAAATTGCCAAATTTATTTTCAAAGACGAATGATTGATATCAATCTTAAAGAACATACTAGAACATTTCGGACAATTTTCCGATATTTTTGGATATTCTAAAAATAATGAAAAGTAACCGAACAAAAAAGTAACAAAACGAAGATTACGATCGTTGATAAACACTACAATCATAAAATTGTTTCAAAAGAGAAAAAATATGTCATATTTTTGACATTACATATGTTTTTAAATGTTTTGGCGTCGCGCCGCCGGCGAGTACCATCGAATTGCCGAGAAGTATGCCATTGCGTTAAACGACCTTCGAAATAACATAACTCAAATGCCATTCGGTCACATATTCAATTCAATTACGACAGTTTCTATTATAATTTTCGAAATCATAATTATATTCATCTCATAATTGAAATGTTCTTTCTATGACACTTATAATTTGTATTACGTCGGACTTAATTATGAAATATTATTTTCTATTTATCAAGTTATAAATAACAATATTTTTTAACGTTCGTTCATATATATAACTTTAATAATAAAACTGTCAGAAATCTGGATTTAAAATGATGGACATAATTAATATACTGTGTCTCTTTATTTATCATTTTTCGACATGTTATATCTCAATGCATTTTTCTTTATATTAACTAATATTATCTCTTTTAAGGGAATACTTGAACATGATGGGACCATTACTTGCTAATGAAAGAGGATTCAATACTGTTGGGTTTTCCACATATCGTTAGTGGTATTGTTTGAGATAATTTCATATGCAAATTGAATGGTTGCAAATAGTCGTTTAAAAAAAAATTGCTGAAGTACAGCAGACAAGGTGACGGCCCAACTGTGTTGGAAAGTGGTTACCGTCGCCTATGGACATTAGCAACACCAGAGGTGCTGCCAATGTATTGCTAGCCTTGAAGGAGAAAGTAGAACCTGGCCACTGATGCCGGAATACAACTCAAGGTTGTTATGGCGGCATACTCCAGATCAGGGGTGGTGGAAGCCATCCAGTCGTGCAAATGCCCTACCACCTGGCTGTGGGTTGCTTTGTCGCCTCTTACGACAGGCCGCCCGGCCGTAGGAATTAATTTTCTTTATCCGTTCTTGCACGGAGAAAATCGTTAGTACTATTATCCATTGTGATAATAAAAAGGGCTATTTACAGGTAATATTTTAAAACTTATCCCAAAGAGTAGATTATATATATAAAGCCTATCCATGCTTGAAAACGTATTTTTAAATAAGAATGGATCGAATTGAAAGTTTTTAAGGTAAAACGCTTGGTTTAATGAACATTTGTATGTATATAACTCCACGCAATATATAATACATTATTTCTACCTTTGATCATAGGAGATTTAAAAAAGGGCGTAATTGTTTTTTAGCTCAGTTACCTTAGTGTTGCAGTTGCATGCGACGGTATTTACCTACCTCCAGATGGATAGTCTGCGAATTTGCTTAGTACATGACAAAAGCAAATTTTATATTAGGCTTCTAAAGATTTCTTAACTTTATGATTTAGTTTCTTTCTGCTGCCAGTAATAAGTAGGATTTTAAATAAATTTTGTATTAAAAAGTCCAAAATAATTTATTAAATGAGAAATAAACGTTTATTACAAGAAATACAATTATTGTAAGCATTCGTTTCAACAACGGAAAGCTTTCAAACTTTTCTGTTTCTATGTTCATTTTCTGAATTAGGTGGAAGAACTAATTTGCGTCGGAATTCAGGGGTGCTGGTCAAACAATTAGTTGTGAGCTAACGTGGTTGCTTTGCACAGAAGAAGAGAAGTTTACCTTATTTTTAACCGATTTTAAAAAAGCAGGAAGTTTTCAATTCGTGGTTTAAATATTTTTGCCTTGGATTTAGTGACGCTTCAAAATGTTCCCAATAAATTGCATTTTTATCGGATACGTAGCTTAAAAGTGAAAGTGAAAAATATTTTTTAGTATAAAAGAATTGACTTCAAGAGAAGTTAATTAAAAAGCAAAAAATAAATATTTTGTACGATATCTTGAATTTAGTACCAAGCAAAATGTAAAAAAAGCAACGAAAGATAGTAATTTTTATGTTTTACTTTGCACCGACTTTAAAGATGTAGAAAATATATTTATTTTTTAGTTACTTCTGAAATCGGTTTCTTTTTAGGACATCTTTATAGATGTAATCGCCCAACGTTCGAGGTTTTTGTCTATTAAATTGTATCGAGAGGAATTTGAGATTATAATGTTTTATCTTAAAGAAAAGTTAACAATATAATTATAGTATCACAACTATAAATATAAATAAAGTTTTTATATTATCTATTTTTATATCAATAACACTTCGTGCTGCAGCGTTTAGTACTGGCGATAAAAGGGAAACAATGTTATTTCACAATACATCGTATGTGTTTTAATATGATGTAAGCATAATGACATCATTCGAAATACTTACTGCATGTTAAATTTTACCTGATTCAGACATTTATATTACAAAAGCATCTATAATTAGGTGCAAGATTAACCGGTTGTTATACTACGCTGATTTTCTGACCTTTTCTCTGAATTATGATAGTGTAATAAGAAAAAGAGAGTCGACATCTTTATCTAAGTCGCGCCCACTCACCGGATCGCTAAATCAGTGTAGTATAATAAATTTTAAAGATAAGAATCATGAAAGAGCAGTGAGCCTAGTGGCCTAACGTCTACCCGAAATTCCGAAAACCTTTGCTTCTTCTCGTGTTTCATCTGCATTGAAACAAGAAGTTTCTGGTTTTATTCATAAATAAAAGAACAAAAAATGCTGTTAATTAACACTGATAACGGGTGAAACACTATTAATAAACAATAATACTATTGGGCCCAAGACCCTTTAGTCCATAATTATTATAACCATCTGTGTTAAGTCGTAATAAAGCTGTGGTTGGCTTGGTTATAAATCAAAGTTCTTGGCAGCTGGATTATTTGCGGATCATCTCAAATTATTCAGCAAATTGTAGATCTTGGACTTTGATTAATTTGTTATTTCCGCTCTGATTGTTTCTTGAAATATTTGTTTCACAGGATAGACACATGTTTATCCTTTCATAAGTATTTTTTTTTAGTCGAGAACGCATATATTTGAATGAATATCAAATTTGGAAAAATGTTAAGTACTATTGAATTGGAAACATAATATAATGCTTAAAAGGCTGTTGACGTTACTATTAACTACCTACACTATTAATTTCCCAAAAAATTACAGAAAACAAAACTATGTAACCGAGTACTATCAGCAGATTTATTTAAACTAAACAAATGACGCGATTGTCCTACAACAACTACATTAGGCAGCTTTGACTAAAAATAGTGATTTATAATGTGATTTTAATTATTCTTGCCTTAGATTTAAATACCTGTTACCTCCTAGGTTACCACTTCGGAGTGCGGATTCGTTTTCCTACTACATATTTCGTTGCCAGTTCGAATACGACATTAAGACAGAATTTGCCCTACCTCCTTTATCTGGACCGAGCAAAGATGTAGTTCTCCGAGTAACTTACTTGTTTCCATAAAATATACATACATACATATATGACCATATTAGCGTGATCGACTGTTTTGAAGTATGTCTGCTACGTTACGGACATAATAACTATACGTTATTGTGAATGTAGGAGTTTTTAATGCTGTCCACGCATCTTCCGAAATTGCTTATCTCGCGACACGTAGTTCCTGCACGTGTCGTTCAGGCATTTGTTCTATAGACATACAAAGGTCGCACGCTGGATTTATATTTATCTTTTATGACAACTAATAAGCAAGGTCCAATATAATTTGCAATATCTAAAATAAATTGTATTAAGTACATATTGAAATTATAGACATGTTTCAATGCTGGAGAAGACAGGCTGACGGACTATCTGATGGAAAGTTGTTACTGTCGCCTATGGACATTGCAACACCACACTAATGTGCTACTGACCTTGAAAGAGAGACTGGAACCTGGCCACTAATGCCGCAACACAATTCTTCTTTTTTTTTTAATAAACCAGAGAGCTAATCTAGAGTCGCGTGTGATAAAACAAGTTTCTTTGCCGTTACAATGAGTCGAGCGATGCATGACGTATTCGGTAATTGCCTCATCGCAGCACCGTCGCGTGTGCTCGGATAAGTAATTACAGAGACAATTGAGTTTGCTGTGTTATCAACGACTCTGGGTGGCAGTGATTTATAGTATAAAAGCTTGAAAACCGGTAAAAAAAGTCAAACCGGTTACAGCGTATGTATGTATATAGCAGCTTTTCATTTCGGTTTTATTTTAAGTTTAACCTCAATAAAACGGTTTTTGGTAACAAAAGTAAGTTAAATACACTATTAATTCCTCATATTCTGAAAGTACGTACGTAACGCACTTACGTAAGTACTTGGAGTTGTGTAATCACTGGGATGAAAACAGCACTTTTCGTCCCTGCGAAACGATTCACCCTGCTGTCAAATTTTATGTTTATTTTTTATGTTTAAGGCAACTAGGCCTATAAGCCCGGGCGCAGTTGTATTGTAGGCTATAATCCACACCATTCAACGGAGTTCTTGTGAAAACTCGAAAGGCCACATTTGACTATACAGTTCACATTTCTTACAAAAACACATAATTATTACTCAAAAACTATCGAACACAACTACTGTTCATTTTAGAGTAATTTTACACATTTTTAGAAAATGAAACTGCACAGCACGACGTCCCCTTTCAGTTCCCGCCAAAAACTCCTCAAATTTTTTAGAAAACTATGCGAACCATAGAAAATACATGCGACTCATGTCCCAACTTTTTTTACAGCCACTGCTAAATCGCGGCATAAAAAAATATCAACAATTTTGTACTTATAAATTACTTTTCACTAAATTATTATGTAATTTACGTAAATTTGACCTAAATATTATTATCATCAGTAATAATTAAAAAATACTGGCTGATAGAATGCCAGAGAAAAAAAAATACATTCACCTTTAGGTGATGAGATGACGTTTCATCAGATTTAGATATGGATTTAACACCGATGTACGAAGTAGTTGTTTGCTTAACTAATCAGTTTTTATTTACTTTTCTCATATTTGATATGAAAAGCAGAGTGTTAACCTCGGGTGAAAGGCCTATTGAGGCACTAAAATTATTAGTGCTCTCGTTACGCTCATGCGCCAAAGAAATTTGTGCCTAGATAGGTTACTTTCGTGTAACAATCTACTATTGTTGAATAAACCGGTCTCGAACAATTACGAATGGTTTTTGTCGCACACCTTCAAAGCACAGCCATGTGGCACAGCAAGTTTTCAGTCCCACACAAACACATGTTGAGAGAGATAGAAAGATACTTCCTCTTCTCGCGGAATAAACTGTTTAATTTAGGTTCATATAACGCTTTTTTTAAGGTTAAGACTCCAAATGAAATAGTTGACTAAAACCGGTTATAGCCGCTTGAAAACTCTTAATTTTAACCGGTTCCAAACTTTGCTTACTATTAAATACTGCTTTTAAAGAAGCAACTTAAGAGAAATTAACCCTAGGTATTGTACCTCTAAGTTACGTACATAAAATTTTAATAAGGTGTTTTATATATATAAACCTTTAATGAAAATGTACCTAACCGGTGATGAAAATCGCTTATAAATCCATTGCGTGGTTCAGGAAGAATTAGATATACAGGCAGATAAACGCGGAAGAGACTTTGTTTTACCTAAGACTCATAAAGGTATAATGGTATAATGATCTAAGCTAATACTTACTGTTTTTTGTTACTAAGTTCACTACAATAACAAAGAAACTAAGTCCATATAGCTAGACAACTACACAGCAAAATATAGAGATGAGTCGAAGCTAACCTGATTTCAAGTAATACAACAAATTACATATTGCTTATGACAACGAAGGTATATTCTGTTAGTGAATTGAAAAAAAAACGCCATTGCAGCGCCATCTATTTTGCTAATCCGTCTCTAAACGATGTCATTTATCGGGATATAATGTATATTTACGGTCTAATACATCGAGAGTTAGATTAAGCTTGAACGCTTCTTAAAGTAGCATTCAAACTTACGTTAACTCCCTATGAATAAGACCATAAGTGTTAACTTGAATAAGAAGCCCCACTATTTCGAATTTCATTCCTATAAGTTAAGTAGTTTTCAAAAAAGATGCGATCGCAGCGCCATCTTTTTTACTATTTTCGCCTATCCAACGGTAACGACGTCATTTAACGGGATAAAAAGTATCCTAAGTTACGTCCCGGGTTATAAGCTAGCTCTATGTCGAGTTTCATTTAAATACGTCTAGTAGTTTTACGTGATGTTCTAACAGACAGACAAACAAAAATTATATTTTCGGAACCTGCTGGTTCGAATTAGCCCGCCTGATTTTTTTCAGATTTTTAAACAGATTGTCCAAACTCAAATCATTTACAGATTTATTATAGTATGGATTATGTAAACAATTTGGACATTAAAAATTAAATAGCTTGTTTATAACTTCTTATAAATTGATACTCTTTAATTATTCTTTAGCTTCCCGGCGCGATCGTACCGTTATCTCACTTGATGAGTAATTAATAGTAACTACAATATCATTACAATTTACGTAAGCATAGATAAAATGTAACCCATGAAGACGTATTACGTGTGACGTAAATGGTTTCATCACGACTCTAGTAATGAATTAAAAAATCTATTTAACAAGGACGAAATTTTGAATCTTTTAATAAAGTCGGAATCTGCAAAGCTCTTAAGGCTGATTTACATCTATCCAGGTAAGGACTTCAAACGGCGCCAGTGCAGGCGCCGAGAACTGACTTATGCCATTTACATGAAGCCAATATGAAGCCAACACTGACTTCTTTCGAATTTGAAGTCAGTAGCATAGTCATTGTAAACCAGGTTTTAGTGTGACAGCACCTATTTGCACACCCGATAGCGAACTGTTGTACTTATGAGGAATAATAACAGCATACTTTCAAAACAGGAAAAACTAGTTCTCAAAGTCGCAATTTCGTATGACATAATGACTATTTATTGCACCGTTATTTTTATTACTATCGTCATTGACGATGGTCAGGTTTAGTATTGCCTCAGATAATCGAAACTAGGTTTGTATTGTTGTGTATGTGTAAAACACTTATTTAAATATTAATATTATAGTGGACTGTAGAAGCAAAAAATTGTCAGAAGAAAAAAAAACACAAGAGAACATCTTGTACTGTACAACAACAATAGGTATATTGTGATTGATTGGCAGTTATCTTTTGTGTGCACAAATTACCAATTTTCTGCGTTGAATTAAAATTATATATAATGAAGATAGAATTCGAGGAGTCGTGACTTTTTCATCTGAAATTTCCTGCTCTTTAACGATCATTTTTTAAAATTTCTTAAATATTAATACCTAGTTTTTGAGTTATTAACCAAAAACAAAATGCCGTTTTTTTCATCTTAATTTGTTAATAACAATTGCAATTATTTATGTGCTAATACATCCTCGAGATACATTTTTCTAGATGTTATTCCGAATCGAATGACCTATCGCTCATATTTTTAGGTATTTAAGAATAAATACGTTTTTGAACTTGTTGACTAGCCTAAATCCATTCCTAACAAATATTCCACTTTTATTTATACTATTTTTGGTGTGCAATAAAGTGTTATCTCTCTCTCTCTCTCTTATTTTTATCATGTCAATATTTTCTATTTCATATTATTCTTGGCCGACCTCATCTATGTTATACTGTAGTCTTAATGGCCTCATTGATTAACTTCCCTAGATAATTTACTCATTAAAATTCATTAGGAATCTAGCCTCTATATAGAAAACATATCATTATGATATACATAATTTCATCAAGAAGTCTTTATATAAATCATAATGTGGTATTTGTTTGGCAATTCAATGCCACATTCCTTTTGTCGTTGTCGGCGTTATATTAAATGTTGTTATAGTAATTATATCGGATGATTCAATTCGGACAGTGATAAAGTGGGACAGTTTGGCGAGATTAATATAATCCGTCTGCTCGGTCAGCGGGGCTTTGTCTGTGGTAGATAGGTTCAAGCGAGTTTCATGGTGAATTTCATTTCGACACTCTATTACGACGGATAAATAGTGCCATGAGTGCTAAAATACACTAATGCGAACAAAAATAATTAGGTTTAAAATGAATGAAAAATATTTTTCTCTTAATCGAAATCTTTTAGTACCAAAGAAGTATTTCAAAGATTTTTTTTTAATTAGAAGTTACTAAGCAGCCAAATCTTAAACCACTACCAACAGTGGCCGTCATGGTTATGGCCTGGGAAACACAATCTATTTTCACAGACTTTTAGGGTCCACCGTTTGGTGTGTGTTCCGTGGCCCACTTTGGTCACTTTATACAAATAACTTTTACGACTATTACAAGGAAAGTTGATACCGGGTAGCTGGTCGAATTGGTATTATAATGTAATTTTTTTTACTATTTACTCCCACGTTTAAATTTTTACTTAACTCTCACTTTAAACATAGTACCTATATCAGGTAAGAACAAGATCGCAAAACTATTGTTATCTAGATAATTATCCTCATTTAAGCAAATATATTTATTTTTGTATAAAAAAGTAGGTATTAATATATAAGTTCTTTTTGTACAAACTATGTAGTACGATGTTTTATAGGTCTTCTATGTTCGTTTTATAAGACAAGAGGAAACCCCAAGGCAAAGGGCGTCGTACAATTGGTATTGTGTTAGAAATGGGCTGGAAACAATGAACAATTATTGAAGTAAGTAATAAAATGACACCCGATCTATATAAAATGCAGGCCAGTAAAGTAGTGAAGCGACGAGCATACTATGGACTATGGAGGGTAGTCTGTATTAAAAAATATCCGTTAGTATGGGGCTACTGTACATAAAGATTAAAAAACGCCGCGCTTTGTTACAGTCTATAATCGCTTGTACTATTTCTAACTTCGTTTATTTTTAGTTTGTAATTGTATTTTTTAAGTTAGTAAATAAACAATAAATAACATACATGCCAAGAATGAAATATTGAGTAATCAGCATGTAATAAGTTATATGATGATATTCCCATATACCCATTTCCCCATTGTCTGTCAGACACAATAGCCAGGTGTTATTTTCCATAAATGAACAAAATAATGAATGACGTACGTTAATGAAATTCGATAAGATACGATTACTATGTTGTATCGATATTCCGACCTATCTTTTTGTCCTGTTAGCGATATACCACAAAACTTAAGACGAGTAGGGTTGTACGTTTAAAGTTATCTGAAATATATACAAAATTAACTGTATCTCGTATGATTTCAAAAAATAAACAAGACGTTTAAATCCGTATTCTTTGTCGCATTGATAAAAATGGACCCCAGCTGTTCAAGTCTCGTTTTAGACTTGTCAGTCATTATTTATTTGCATTCGTGTTCTTATTTTTGTTTCAAATATTTTCTGCAATTATTTATCAACTAGCTTCTGCCCGCGACTACGCCCGCGTGGAATAGTTAAAAATAAGTTTGGTCTTAGCGTGATGATATATAGCCTATATAGTCTTCCTCGATAAATGGGCTATCTAACACTAAAAGAATTTTTCAAATCAGACCAGTAGTTCCTGAGATTAGCGCGTTCAAGCAAACGAACTCTTCAGCTTTATATATTAGTATAAAAAGTTTAAGATTATATATAATGAGAGTAGATCGTAAAAGTTTTATTTGGTTCAAATTTTAGTTTTTATCTAAATTCGGATTAGTGACTCTGTCCTACGCCAGCCCCTGTTTTTGAATTTATGATCTAGTTTACTACACACGCGTAGTGTTTACCTTTGTATTTTTGATTTTATAACATTTTATCGAATTTCCACAAATTGCTATATTGATTCAAAGGTTTATGAGAAATGTGAAAATTGAATGTTATTATATAACGGTATTAGTGGCATTAGTGCAAATGGTCGAATGAGCGGTAGGTATTCGCTATTGCCGAAATGGCTACGATATCGTAAAACGTAAAGGCAGTATTCCCTTTGAGTAATTTATTTTACCTAGAAATTCAACTTACTCAAAATTCATTTCAACTTATCAAGAAAATTTCCCAGGAAAACTAATTTAGCGGGGTTGTAACAGGAAAACTTTTTACGAAGACACTATATTATATATTTTTTATCCGCTCATTTCGTAGAGGCAAAGGCATTTTAGACTATAGTGCCGAGTTTCAAATGTATTTAATGAAAATGAAGATTGATTATAGAACATCTAGTGCAAAACTATAAGGAAACGAATGGGAGCTTTATAAAAAGGTCTTAAGGGCATATTTCGATGGACGGTGACTTACCACTCTGAGTCAAATAAGCGTTTATTAACTTTAAAAGGTAGCAATAAAGTTTCTCGTTTTAACTTTTATTAAAACTGTATTTCATTAAACTAAAGAATACATTGCGAACTTAATAACTTAGGAATATTTAGTTCATTCTCTATTGTAAATTGAATACAGAAACTCAACGGTTTTTTATGTTAATAGTCTTTTTAGACCTGTGAGTGTGGTAGTTAAGAACATCAACTTTCAGAAATTTAAAATCAATTTGATAGCTCTGCTCAACCCGCGTTAGTTTTAATGTTAGTAATTGCGACTATTATTAAAAGAAATAATTATTAGTTAAATTAAAAAAAAAAACATGTTAACCATTAGCTACATTCGTGTACATAATTTATCTGTCTATGTTTACCGTCATTAACAATGTCGCATCACAAATAACGCATTAAACCCTTAGCTACATGTGCTTGACACAGTCAATAACACTAACATTATCTCAGGTGTAGCTGGAATATAAAAGTACGTCGATGACATAAGTCTTCATACGGCAAAGACGTGTTTTTGTTTTAATTAATTCAACTCGCGAACTCGACAAAGAGGTACTTATGAGGAGCGCAAGTGCAATGACCATTACAATTTACTCACATCATCATAACGCTAAATAAATAAACTCCATTAATATCAATTAACGTATAACGTGATTCGGAAATGCTGTTTTAACATTCAAATCGCAGCGCTAGTCACTAATTACGCTCTGTGACGTCACCTCGATGATTCAACTCGCACACCCGCCTATTATTTAAACTAGTTTAATCTACATTTTTTTTTTTGGTTTTGAGGCGAGGGAAAATGCTTAACCGATTTACGCACAAACTGGGTCGTTGCTAGGGGAACGACACGCGTCGGTCGGGGGCGATAACACTGCAGCAATAGTATGCTCTTGGCAGCGCTCCGTCCGCGATCGACGTCACAGAATAGTGTGGAAGACTCCGAGCGTTGCTGCACGGGCGAGCAACCCCAATACCCACTAAAAACCCCCTCCTCCCTGACGACCCTGCGCTTTGAATGTGTTGGAAAGGCTGAGATTTAGAACATAGTTACGCCCAGCCGATCCAGCGCAATAAAGTGCCTGGAGTGTGCCCTGGGAGAACACACCCCACTTCGTTGTGCGGGGGTAGAAGGTCCTTTGCTCTTCCTAGCAAGCTAAAGGCCCCCCGCGGTAAACGGAACCTAACTCAGGGAGGGAAGTAATGCGCGTACCTGCCTCTCCGGGTGCCAGCTGAAGGCCGGCGACCTCGAGAAGACGCATTGGCACGCGCTGCAGGACTTCTCTCCCTGTCTCGTTCTGCGGCCTCCTTGAGTGACATTACTGTCTCGCAAAAAGTAACCGCAGCCCCCCAATTGTCGCTGCTCTGCAGCATGGCCTTGACTGTGGCGGTGAAGTGCATTGGACCAGACGGGTGCACCGTACAGTGCCATACTCCTCAGGATGCCAGAGTAAAGTTTCCGCGTCGCACCTCCCGGGCCCCCTACGTTGGGAAGCAGCCTCGAGAGTGCGCCCGCGGATTTGACGAGTTTGGGAACTAGCTGCTCAAAGTGCGCTTTGAACAGCCATTTCCCATCGAGAACTAGCCCCAGATATTTCATCTGGGGCCCTACTCTAATGGCCACCCCTTGGACCGAAACGGTCAAGTCCGCGGGGGGATTGCGAAATTTCCTATGGAACATGATGGCCTCCGTTTTCGCGGGGGAGACCCTCAAGCCCAGCCTAGCTATTCGATCTACGACAATCGCCAACCCGGCGTTAGCGACGTCCACGGATTCCGCAAATGACGCAGCGCGTGCCGTGAGTAGGGTGTCGTCCGCAAAGCAGATCAGCCCTACCCCGGGTAGGACCGGAACCCGAAGGATCCAGTCATAACCTACGTTCCAAAGAATCGGCCCGAGGACCGACCCCTGTGGAACGCCGCACGCGACGCGTCGACGACCTACCTCGGGATTGCCGGACTCACCGCCCTCCCAAAGGATATGTCGATCCTGCAGGTACGCGCCCAACAGCCTCGTGAGGTACGGGGGGACTCCATGCGCGCGGAGCCCCTCCCTGATCGTCTCATGAGGGAGGCTGTTAAAGGCGTTCGCTATATCTAGCGACACCGCAAGAACGACATCCTTCGCTTGGACGGCTTCGTCCGTTGACGTTCGCAGCGTCTCGAAGGCGTCCATCGTGGAGCGCCTCCGCCGAAACCCGAACTGCGTTTCTGAAAGCCCCGGCTCCACAGTGTCGAGATGCTTCACGAGCCGCTCCGCCAAGATCTTTTCGAAGACCTTAGCGACCTCGTTCAGCAGCACTATGGGCCTGAAGGCGGACGGATCGTTGGGAGGCCGACCTCCCTTGGGAATCAGGCACAAACGACCCTCCTTCCATTGCGACGGGAGCCGACCTGCGCGAATACAGGCTTCGAACAGTTCCCGCAGCTGGCCGCGTAGATGTTTAGCGGCCAGGAAGAGGAGTCGACCTGGAACCCCGTCGGGTCCCGGTGCCGTCTTCCTGCCCCGGAGCCGGTCCAGGGCAACGTCTAGTTCCCCCTCGGAGATGGAGTGAGGCTCCTCGTCCGTGGGAGTGTCGGGAACGGGTGGACCCATACTGGGGGGAGTGAAGTTTCCCGGATCCGGGAAGAGCCCGTCGATAACCGACCGGAGCACCTCGGGTTCGAGCGTTTCCGTGACCGTGGATGTGCAAGGCCGCAACGTGTTGCGAGCCCCACGGTACGGACGCCCCCAAGGGTCCCGATCGAGCGTCTCGAGGAGCTCGGCCCGAGCCCGGGCTTTCGCTTGCAGTATTGCAATCGAAAGGGCCTTTCTGGCCTCCCTAAACTCTCCCACGAGTCCATTTTCCGCGACGTAGTCCGGAGGACGGCGCGCCCTGCAGCGTTTGAGCCTGTGGCTGATGATGCGAACTGCCTTTCGCATCTCGCCCAGCTCCTCGGTCCACCAGTGGACCTGCTTGCACGGAGGCTGCCGCTTGGAGACGCGAGGCATCGCCGCGTCGCAAACCCTCGTCAGGGTCTTGCGCATGTGCTCTGCCTGCGACTCCAGGTTCTCGAATTCGACTGGGTAGGCCCAGCTTTCCGTGAGTGCCCACTCCTCGGCCTGCTCCGGATCGAGCTTGGTAAGGGCCCAACGCGGGAAGAGAGGGGGGCGATGAACAGGGCTCGGACCGGAGGAGGGGGTAAGCTCAAATCTGATGTACCGATGATCAGAGAGCGACTCCACCTCCTCCAGCACCCTCCATCCGACAACTCTGCGGGCGGCCGCATGAGTGGCGAATGACAGGTCGATGACCGATCCACCCCGCGCGCGCACGCAGGTCTGGACCGATCCCTGGTTCAATATGGTCAGGCCGGATTGAAGAGCCCATTCCTCAACCGTCCGGCCCCTAGGTTCCGTGAACGTATTTCCCCAGGAACAGTGTTTTGCGTTAAAGTCGCCCATCACGAAGATCGTTTTAGGCGACAATCTGTCTATGGCAGCCCTGATGGCGTCCAAGTGAAGCTCGAACTCCGCCAGGGGGCGGCTGCGCGAAAAGTAAACGCCTATGACGACGATACTCCCGCTCTCCGCCACCGCATAGCCCTTTCCTCTTTCAAGACATGTAAGCGGTGTGCCAGAACCGGCTCTGGCCACCACCGCTACCACTTCGTCGAGGTCGCCCACCCAATTGCCGCAAGGCGGCACGTAATAAGGTTCGCTTATTACGGCCAAGTTCGCTTGCCACTCCGCCATCGCCTGCAGGCACAAATCCTGAGCGGTGGGGGAGTGGTTTACGTTCGCCTGAAATAGTATTGTTACGGGCGTACTAGGCATTGGAGGTGTCCATTGCGCGTACTCCCGTAACACCCGTGCGTTGTTTCGTCCTCGGATGGACGAATTTGCCCTTCACGTAGGGAGGCTGGCAGAACCTCGCCAACGTGGGGTGGGCAGCGTTGAGTCCCCCCGCCGCACACGCCGCGCAGTGGGGGTTCCGGGCCGTGCAGTCCGGCATCTTGTGTCCGCTCTTACCGCAGCGGAGACACAAGTTAGTCCGGTCCGGGCACGTGTCCGGACAGGTCTGGGCGCCATGGCCGACGTTGTAACACCGGTAACAACGTATCGGTCTGGCTTCCAGTGCCTCTACCCTCGCCGAGGTGAAGCCTACCACGAGGTAGCCCATCTCGACGATGACTTTGGCAGCAGCGACGGGGCACATCACGTACGATGCGCCCAAACCGCCCGGTCCTGCACCGATGTGCTTCGTGCGCACGTCGTCGCGCCGGCAGTTGCCGGCGCGCGCGATCGCGTCACGCAGCCCATCGACCGTGACCGATTCGTCCAGCCCAGAGACGTAAAGCTCCCCACGCTTTACGGGGCGGACGACCTCGGCCATCCCTGCAAGGGCTCCGCGCAGAGCCTCGGCGACGCGGTCCGCCTTGGCCGCGCTCTCGGGTCCCGGCTGGAACTCGAGAAGGCGCGCGTCCCTGACGGTCCGCACCACCTTCAGCCCCTCGCGGAGGCCCATGGCCGCGATGTCGACCACCGTCGAGGCCTTCGCGAAGACCTCGCGATAACCGACACCCTTCGCGGCCGCGGCCGGCAGCAGTTTGATGATAACTGCGGCCGACTTCGGCTCACGGAATACTACCGCAGGCTTCGCAGCCTGTTTCCGTTGTTGCTGCCCCCGCCCCGTCGGCAGGGGAGCAGCTTGCGCCTGGGTGGGGGGAGGGGGCCCGTCGGCCCTCGCCCCCTTACCCTTTTTCCGCTTGACGACCGTCGTCCACGCCCCCCCCTCCCGGGCGGGGGGGGGGGCCACGGGCGCCGGCGGCGGCGCAACGTGCGCGATTCGAGCGCGGACGGCGGGCGCCGCGACTACCGATGTCGCGGCCGCAGGCGCCGTCCGTTGCCTAGGGGCCGGCCTAGGAGCCGACACCACAGGCACGGGTGCCGTGGCGGGGGCCGTTAATGCAACGGCGGCATCGCGTGCCGCTCTCCGCTGCATTTTCAGCCTCCACTTCACCCCCCCTCTATTCGTCTTTTTTTTATTAGGGGGGGGGGGCCGGTGACGGTGGGGAGTCCGTCACCCCGACAGCCGGGGTCGCCACCACCTCCATCGGAACCGGGGTACTTACTTCCCCCGCATTCCGCCGGACGGCGGCGGCAGCCGTGGCCGCTTTCGGCCTAACGGCCACTTTTGGTGCCGGTTTGATTGCCGGCGCCTTGCCTCGGTCGGCCGCTAGCGGTGGACGGAGGGTCGGCGCGGCATTCAGCCGGTCCTCGATTCCGGCGAACCGGGCATCGAGTATGGGGGCGACAACGTCGATCACGGCCCGCACAAACGCGTCGTGATCGATGCCGCCGGGCCCCGTTGGAGCGGGTGTCGGCGCCACCCCGTTGGCGGCCGCCGGAGCTCGCTCCGTCCCGACGACGGGAGCCGGTGTCGGCCCTGCTACCGCAGCACGGGCCGGACGCGATTTTTTAACCGCAGCGGGTGCGGCGGGCGGTTCCGGTACCGCCGCCGCCTCCGCCGTGGCGGCTTGGGCCTTTCGCTTGACGGGTACGGGGGTCGGCGCCGCCATTACAGCAGGCGCCGGCTCCGCAACCGAAGCGGAGGCCTTTAGGGCCTTACGCATGTCTTCAAACTCCCTGCGGTAGGAGCGGTTTTCCTCCCGCAGCGAGCTTAACTCCATGCGTAGCCTGGCGTTCTCGTTACCGAGCTTCCAGGCCTCGGATTCCGGATTTCGCGTGACCAGTGTGTCGACGATGTCCGACACCCTGGACGCGGCCTCCTTCAGCCGGCGCACGTAAACCCCCTTCAAATTGCCCGACGTTTGGGCAATTTGAATTATCTCGGCGACCTGGGCGCACGCCGCTAGGCGGAGCTCCCCAGGGCCGAGAGCCGATATATTCCCGACGAGGGCGGCGCACTGGCTAGCCGCGGCCACTTTGGCGGCGGTTGCCTTGCGCGCCTTGCGCCCCTTTTCACCCCCCTCGGTGCGAAGGTAGGCCTCCGCACCCGCGAGAATGCTAGTAGTCGCCGCGGGTGCGCCCCCCGTGGGGCGCAGAGGCGAGCGCGCGCGCGCTGGGGAAGAAGCACCCGACGTGCCGTCCGAATCGGCGCCGCTGCTCTGGGACCGGTCCCAGAAGCGCGACCTCGATCCGGGAACGAGCATCGGGGCACACGAAATCGGCACCGTTGCCGTTGAAGACGATGACGGCGCCGCCGAACCCGATGCCGAAGACGATGAGGCTGTGAACGAATATGACGACGTCGTCGTGCCCGCCGCCGCTGCCGCTGAAGACGAGGACGTGGACACCGCCGCAGCCGAAGACGCAGGCGCCGACATCGCAACAGCGGCTCCCATCCCATTAGGGAAGGAAGACGAGGGGGTCGCCGCTGCCGCGCCTACGAGGTCCCTGTTCACGACCCCGGCCGAGGGCGCGAGTGAGGCTCGCGCGACAACCGGTGTCGTGGGACGGCTGCTCTCGACGTTGCAGCCCGAAAGGTTGCAAGTCGATGTCGTAGGCACAGGTGAAGCCCGTGCGCTATACGACACCGTCGTCGTAGGGCACCCATCCCCTGCCGTCGCTGAACCGGCCGCCGTGTATACCGGACTACAGGCAGGCGCTTCAGGGCGGGAATAACTATGGTCGCGAATCGCACCGTAGAGCGCGTGCTCCAGCGAGTCTGGGACGCTGCCGGACGGTGGGATGTGATCATGCTCTACGTAGGCGCCGCTCCCTTGCACGAGTGAGGCTCGCGCAGAGGTGGGTGGCGCCATGTAGGCATATTGAACTATGGTGCTTGCAGCGCTCACGGCCAGGCAAACGGCCGAGTTCGCTGCAAGCAGTACGTTCCTATCTATCTCCGGGTGTGCTGCGCTCCTGCGCGCGGCACGCCCGGATGGGGCCCTAGGCGCCATGGGAACCGGAGGCGGTCCCATCGCGCCGCACCTATCCTCATGCGTGGCGGCGGTGAGGTCTACCACCGCCGACGCATCCCCTACCGAGCCGGGCATATCGGCAGCCGTGAAAACGGCACTATCCGCATGCCCGTGACGCGGCCCGGCAACCGACCTGCTGCGACGGGCCGATGAAGAAGACGCCTTTTTCACCCGCGTCTCCCCGATCTCAGGCATTAACCAGCCATCCTTGGCCTTCGCGTGGTCCCGCTTTCGCGGGACACTCGAAGGCCTCGGGGCCTTCTGGGGGCCTGGGCCATCCATTACTGGAGGCCCGTTCCTTTGCCGAGACCAGTCGACGCGTGTGAATAACTATCGACACAAACGACCGTTATTGCGTAATGCGCTTAGACGCGCCGAAATAAACAAGCGAATAGAGCTTAACAACTCACCCCAGTCGAAAAACAACTGATTCGCGCCGGAATCAAACTAAATAACACTGTACACTATCACTACACAACTGTTGTCGCAATTTGTCGCTTTTTGAGAGCGAAAAAGCGCAAAAAATTGCAGTTTTCTGCAAAGAGCACGGGCATTTGCGACTGCTTCGCAGGTGTTACAATCGTAAACTGAAGTGGAACAAATTATTCGACCCACCTCTTGACATGGGTCATTGTGAGCGCTGCGTGATCGAAAATTATGACGTCATTAGTGCCGTTTTCGCGGTGACCGTAACGACTATGGTCGCTACGTGGAACGGCTGAAGGAGAACTCGCCCAAAAGGAATCAAACGGCTATTAATAATGTTTGAAAAGAAATTAAAATTATTTCTATCATGAATGAAAATTCTTCATTTTTAAATTAAGAAGCCCAAAATTTTACATACTTGTTACTGATTAGAAATAAATGTACGCATGTGTGTTGTTCGAAATCTGTGTTGTTCCAAATTCAGCCTTTAAGGGGATGAAGTACCTTTTAATTTTTTTTCACTATTCAAACTATTACGCGAGTGAAGCCGCTGGCAATAGCCAGTTACTTATAAAGTAGATAAAATGTTGAAAAAAGGTGTCTTAAGCCGATATTAGAGGGATCATTTCTGTATTTTATTTTAGATGAAGTAACAAATTTAATCTATGTGCACATACAATGGAATCACTGAATGTCGTCGTGTCCATTTAGTTCTGCGCCTTTCAACCAAAATGGATTTAAGTTGATTGATCAGTCTAATAACAGCGTTATGAATTATTGTACAATCATGACGTGAAATTTTGAATATAATAAAAATTACGAATGGCACGCCTTGCGCGTGTCACTATGTCAGATCGATAAAGTTCGTCAAGTATAAGTTGGTGTGTGGCAAGGAAACAACTAATTCGATAGTCCTCAATACTTCGTTCTTTCGTTATTTTATACAGAAAACTTAATTAAAATTAATAAATAACCAAAACAAAATTAATAAAAACTATTTCGGCTCGAATATTTTATAACACCGTTGACGGAAATATGTTACATTTGTTCACATAAAAGCGTACGAGGCGCCACCATTCAAACGCCAACATAATTTTTGACACATTATCGTCGCCTATGAATTGTAACTCCAAGAGCGTTCCAAACGCATTGTCAGAATGAAAGAAATTTTTTCACGACATAATGACCTCGTATCGTAACGCAAAGGGGTTTATAGCGTTTACAGACCAGAGATTTCCTCGCAGCTACGCCGCGTGAAAAATCCTAGGTAGTAGCTCTATGTTACATATATACAATTTTAATGAGGTGTTTTACCTCATACTTTATTGTTTGTTATTAAGTTCACTGAAATGCCAAAGAAACGCAGCGAAATATAGAGGCGAATCGCAGCCAACCTGATTTGATGTAATACAATGAATGAGATGTTGTTTATGACAACGGCTACGTTCCATTAGACACTCACACCGAGACGTTCACGAGCGCGATTTTTCCCGTTTCATTTGTTTGCCGGCATTACAATCGTAAACCCAAGTGGAACGGTTATTCGACCCACCTTTTGACATGGGTCGTTGTGTAATCGAAAATGATGACGTCATTGGTGACGTTTTCGCCACGACCACAACGACCGCGGTCGCCTTGTGGAACGGCTAACGGAGCATTTTGGGCGTGGTCAGCTACTAATGGAACGCGCTGAACGTAGGTATTTGTTAGCGAATGGAGTTTTTGGCGGAAACTGAAAGGAGATGTTGTGCTGTGCAGTTTTATTTTCTAAAAATGTGTAAAATTACTCTAAAATGAACTATAGTTGTAGGATATTGATAGTTTTTGAGTAGTAATTATGTGCTTTGCAAGAAATGTGAACTGTAAAGTCAAATGTGGCCTTTTGAGTTGTCACAAGAACTCCGTTGAATGGCACTAGCTGATAACCTACAGTTCAGGTGTGCTACACATAGGCTTAAGAAAATGAAGAAACTACCTTTTTTCACATTTTTAATCGCTTTCTACAAATTCGAACCATTTAGAGATTTATTATAAATAATTAAAATAAATAAATATAAATTCGTATGTAATCTACATATTTTGCGCATTATGTTATACGTAGTCAAAATGCTGATACAATTTATGTGAACGTTATTTTTTGAAATTCGATTGGTATTCATGGCGCGTAGTTTTAAAGGGTTGGCTGTACTGAGACTTGTTCAAGAGTAATGTGTCGGCATGCGTAATCAGGTGGAAATCAGATTTATTTTCAGTGTTTCTGTTTGTATGGTACAAGCTTATAATACACTAGTAACATATTGTTAATTTAATTCTTGAGCGTGTATTGAATAGTATAAGCTAAAACTGCCGCAAAACACGTACAATAATCGAATAAATCGATCGTTAGTTTGCAGTGTCCACGGCCACTTTACTGATTGTGAGTCGTATCTATATAGACGTTTGACTGACGATTTGTTTGCTTCTTAAATTCTAAACTTAATAATTTCTTTATTCTTTATAAAAAAAAAAATATCTTTACATAATGATAATTTTAGACGAATATTTATTAGTACTTTTATACTATTTCAATTAAGGATTATATTCTAAGGTCTTTGATTTCAATAATACGATCCCGTAAGAGAATCAGGATAAACGATATAGTTCGTAAAATTAGTTAGGTGAAGTAGCAGCGGACAGTCACATCTATCGCAGACCCGATAGCTGATGGAGCAGATGAGTTTTGGTAAACGTAGTTGTAACCTCCAGCCCGGTGGACCGACGATCTGCGTAAGGTCGCCGGTGGGGGCTGGATATGAAAAGCAGAGGACTAGGATACGGATTAAAACGACTACTAATAAATTAAAAGACTACTAATTGAGCATAAATAAAGGATTAATACTTCATTAGCACACGCGTATATCGATTAAAACGTAATCGGGTTTATACAACGGAGGTAAAATAAAATTTCTTTCAGACTGGTGTGCAGACAGCGGTAAGCGACAGCATTATAGACATTTTCCAGCATGTATGCTTATCTGCTTATATTATACCTCAGTAATAAAAGGAAAATAGTTTACGGCCTCTGTGGTTGAGTGGTCTAAGCATTTGCTTGCCTAGCTCACTGTGATACAGATTCAGGGTTCGACTTCAGGCAAATATCTTAAACGAATTTTCTGTGACCTGGATGTCTGAGATCGGCCCCGGAGTTGCCCGTTATAAATTACCATTAACATTATTTGTCTGCCAATTATAAAACAATGATGATAAATGGGAGTACAAAATAACTTATTGTTTTGATTTAATATTACAATGTTGTAGATGAACGACTGAATCGTGTATAAAACGTTTAATTACAACAAACCAATTTGATTTCGCATCATTGAGCTTAGTATTAAATCTAGACAGAACCATTTCGATACGATTTGATTTCGCTTGTTAAATTGGAACGGATGATCATAGTACGATATCGCATCCGTTACCAGATTGGTGTCGTCATGCGGTTATGCTTGCTGTGATTACATTATTATTACATCTGTTTAAATAATCGTTAAATAAACGCACCAGTTATTATTTAGCAAATTGCAATCGTATCGTGGATGTTAGAAGTGAAATATTAAACCTATGAGGACTAGACTGTTGATGTTCATTAAGTGTTTGAAGTTGGGATTTATAAGAGGTCTCTTGCAATAGCCGTGGTAGACGAATTAAAAAAAAATGTTTTTCATAATCTGTCACTGCATATGGAAAAATCACATCGTTTTAATTCTTTGATAGACGAAACACAAATAAACCATTTAAATTAAATTTCTGTTGGTATATCTAACGCCGTTATGTCTTTCGCGGCATTCAGAATGTAACATAATTGTGCTGTTTATGACAGACTAGCTGAGCCCGCAACGTCGTCCGCGTGGAATTTGTCAACACCCCCCGATTTTGAAACATTCTTTATTGGTCCTCCGCTCCTATTGCTCTTAGCATGATGATATATAGCCTATAGCCTTCCTCGATAAATGGGCTATCTAACACTGAAAGAATTTTTCAAATCAGACCAGTAGTTCCTGAGATTAGCGCGTTCAATCAAACAATATTAGTATATTTGGATACAACACTAAAAATACATTTTAAATATCGCGATATCTTTTGAATGAAACGTCCCAATTGAATAATTCAAAAAGTTCTAGAAAGGTATTGAATTCGTCTTGAATATGGAGTAATTTATTTTGGTAAGGATTAATATACCAAGGTACAAAATAAAGAGTTTTTGAAACGATGGCATTTTATTTATTTAAAAAAATAAAAGAAAACACTTATTGTGAGATAACTACAATAGTTAGACATAATATGGTTACGCGATATTTTTTGTAGACAATTATATGTTCTGCAAAGTGGTAGTACATTGTTTTGTTCTATAATCAATAGTTTTCGCAGCGCACGCCGTGTAAGAATTTTTTCGGGCCATTTTTTTACACCTTGGGTTACATTATTGGACTTTTAGTAAGGATCCCTAATTTTTTGAAAATAAAATATAGCCTATAGCCTTCCTCGATAAATGTACTATTCAACACTGAAAGGTTTTTTCAAATCGGATCAACGGTTCCTGAGATTAGCGCGTTTAAACAAACAAACTCTTCAGCTTTATAATATTAGTATAGATATAAAGTAAAGTGGTATCCCTAAAAGTATAATATGAAAACAAAATACATACTGAATACTAGAAGACCTGACAGTCTTGCTCGTTAGTTACAGAAGCAAACATAATGCCTACTAAGGCTGAAGATAATATATTTATTCCGTACAAAATCTAAAATGCGTCTTATGTTACCTAGCTCTTTTATTACTGGAAAATAAAGTTTTTTTTATTAATGTCACTTTCAGGTCGTTTTACAACATGTTTATACACACTCGGTTTCTGAGTTTTTACTTAATAACCTAAAGCAGGTGTGTCAACAGTTATAGTCTCTTCTAGTCTTGTAATTTTTGCTTGTTGATTTAAAAACTGGCTTCTATTATCTAATTGTACAAATGCGAAGATCTGTTAAATATTAGAGATACTATACAAACGCTTTATTTATTGTTTGTGTTATCGTTGTTTATTGTAAAATGACTAAATAACTAATCGACAGACTGACTGGCTGTCATCTATAATATTATACAATTCTAAACATGCTGTGTCTGTACTTTGAAGCTATTAAAAAAAAACTGGTATACACTATATAAACGATGGGGAACGCATTGTATTTGTTTTAGATTTCTTGTCTGTTTATCTGTTTGTTCAGAATTCACGTAAAAACTACTGGGCCGATTTCGATGCGGGTTTCGCTGATCGACAGGAAATGCTTAGACTTAAAATCTGCGCTACTTTTTTCTGGGAATTATTTAAAATAGCAAGATTTAAAAAAAACATCGAATTCCAATGTGATTTTTTTACTGATTGTTATCAAAAGTAATGTAATCCTCGGGAATTTTCCCGGGAATGGTTTGTAGTTGTTCGGGTGCTTATTTCGACACAGTTTTCACTAAAACGATCGCTTACATCGCTGCGGTATTTTTTATCCCGGGAATCCTGCAAGAATTTCACGTCAAGCGTAGACGAAGTCGTGGGCATATCCTAGTATCGAAATATATAGAAGACAGCTGCTCGTACGGTGCTTAATCGTTAATTATCGTTTTTAGAATTTTTGTCTGCCGACTTGTCCGGCATTATTGGGAAAAATAACAATTTTATTCTCAAATTTTTGTATACAAATATTACTTGCAGTGTTGTAAAGATATGAACAATGAAAATGAAGTCCAAGCCTCGCGCGAACTCGCAGCCACAACTTATCTTAACAATGACCTTCATTATATTTCTATACGTAAGCGAATTGTGAAATATTTTAGAGAAATACATGTATTAAACCATACATTTCTGTTTCGACGTGGTATCTTGTACCTAACTTTAAATGGCAATGTAATCTAGGTCGCGTACCTAGAGAATATTTACTCACTTGTTAATAAATTCTGTCACTGTATGAATTAGGAAACACAAACTTTGACTTCCAGTTTAAGTTAGTTATAATTAAATTAGATCAATATCATTAAATCACTGGAAATTGTACCGCTTATCGGTCCCTGGAAAACTGTTTTCCTTTCAGAAAATAGGTTGACGTAAACTCAAACAAGGGTAAATAGAAACGGGGGCAAACAATGACTCAAAACAAGTCAAACAATGGATGAGAAGTTCGCATTTATTTTATCTCGGGACAGTCTGTCGGTGTTCTCTGGGGGGGCATTGTGTTCCACAATCTTGACACGTTAACTATTAGGCGACAGTGACGCGCTCTGGAATCGGAAACTTATTTGTGCCAACGCTGATTGTCTACTGAATTACAGTTATGTGGGACATTCTTAAAAGAAGAGGTTTTCTTCAAAAATTTGGGCCGTTTCACGGTGATATGGCAATGGATTTAATGCGTTATTTAAGATGCGACATTGTTAATATCGTTAAATATTGCCAGATAATGTATGTATATACAGTAATGTGACTATGCGTTTACGGCGTTATTATTTAACGTTTTAAATAAAACTCCTTTGGCCACCGCCTAAATCTTTAACACTAACACAAATGAAGCCCCCAGCATAAAACTGAATCATTTCAGAATTGCGATTCGTATGATTTTATATATGACAGAAGTGAGAAATTAATTTTTTTGTTTTATTTAATGCCAGGTGTGTTATATTATTAACCATTCTTTTACCTAACATTGCTAGAAAATTGAGTTTACTGCTATGGAATGTACATAATTATGTCAAATCGTGTTTTCTCTGCCCTGAGCAATTTCGTGCAAATTTCGGATTTGAAGCTCGATAAGGTCAGCGTCTACCCTATCTTTCTGGTCTGGACTGGTCATTTCAAATATGCTTTTTTTGAGTGTGAACTCAAGGAGGTTGATCGAATTACCGATCCTCCTCCATGAGTGCTACCTGGTTGAGCAAGAGGCGGCGGTGAGCTTTTATTACTTTAGTTATGTTTGGTTTTCTATTTCGGAGTTGGGTTATGGACTTAGAATGTGAAATGAAAAGAAGCTGATTAAAAGGCCCAGGTTCGATTTTAAGCAGGGTAATTTTAAATAACGGAATCGATGTTTGCGTTATTTATTCTGATGTGGGCATTACCGGGATTGACCGTGTAGTTGGCCGTTTTATATTACTCACGTCACAGTCTAACTTGCATATCTTGGGAATATACTTACAACGTGTTTGTTTGTTGTTTGTCGACATTTATTTTATAGTCATTCGTGCTACAATTGTCTAATTATTCAGAAAAATTGCCAAAATAAAGTATAATCGAGTAAAATAATCAGTAGTAATGTACCATTAAATAGAAAATTCCTGTATTTGAATTTGTAATATGCTTTAGAATATGTATCAAGTACTTACCTATTTAGTTTTTCTAACAATTCTTACTAATAGCATTAAATCACAAAATGGCTTCACAATAAGTAATAACTGTTCAAATGACAAAACAATGTAAGTCCAGAAGAAACTAACAAAATTGTACCGAACATTTAATCGAATTTCAAAGGTATTGCGGCTGTCGGAAACATCCCCCAAGAAAATGAATCCGTCAGGGAAATTGTGACAGTTTCGTAAATTTGATCCATTGACAGCGGATTACAGCGTCCCCCGTTCGCCATTTATATTTTTGACATCTCCCCGGTAATCCGAGCTGGCTGCCTTTGTGAAGGCACTTCTTAACTGGGTAATGTAAATACATGTGGATTTGCTATGCTTATCCCTCGTGAATTTTGGAGGTTCGGATCCTTTTACCGTTCTGACAATGTGCGTTGCTTGTTGCCTATTGCTATATGTCGCAGATTTTCGCACGCTTTTCCTTGTACTTTGTGTTAAATCGGCTGTAGGTGATATTCTCGAACTTACAAACTATGTCTGTAATGCGGACTATAAACAATACTGATGGTCATAAATTTCTTAATTTTGTGTCACAATGAGTGTTGAAAGAAACAACAATCATGCTGATATTCTTTAAAACTTTATTGATCTAAAGAGACACGTGTTTACATAATATCAAACAGTTCGTTATACTGCAAACGTTGGTTGATTTATCTAAATTGAAAGAAATTATCTGTATAATATCGATTTAGTGAATCAATGTGGGATAATGAATGGATATATATATATATATATATATATATATATATATATATATATATATATATATAAGAGAGTGTCAGAGAACCTTTTCCATTGTCACTTTTTCTACAATCTGTGTATACCTAAGAAATTGAAGAAGGAATTACGGCGAATAAATTTCGAATCCATATCCCACGGAAACGGCCCATTTTTAAGATATAAAGTATGCTAATTTCATCAGAAATATAACCAATACTTTAATAAATATCGGTTCATCACAAATGCCGTGAAAACTGAATAAATAAACATCCAAGCAAAGTGACTTGATTATGGGTAGCAAGTGTCTAGATTATATGATTATTTGTAGTATGTATTATGTATACCACCATCATCATTATATTCTCAATTCATTCCTGGGTTTGTCTGGAAGAGATCGCTTTTAGCGATAAGACCACCCTTTGTGCATAATAAGACATAGTTTTAGTCTATAACAAAAATAAGGTTGTAACGGCTTTAAGCGCGGTAATTTATTTGATTTTGGTTTTTCTGACGTTTCGGCCACTTTTCAGTGACCGTGATCACGGCAGACAAAGATGTCAAGTGTCAACGAGTATGTTTATGGTTATTATTTTTATTAAACAAAATTAAAACTAAATAATTAAAATTAACAAGTTGGTGGTAGGCTAAATAAAACTTTAACAATACTCGTTGATACTTGACATCTTTGTCTTCCGTGATCACGGCCACTGAAAAGTGGCTGAAACGTCGGAAAAACCAAAATCAAATAAATTACCGCGCTTAAAACCGTTAAAACCTAGTTTTATTATGTATACAAGTCGCGAAAACTTAAGAAAATATAATAGTTTTAGTCTGTAAGTTCTTTTTTTGGATTGGTGCACAGTAAAAAGTTATTGATTGATTAATATGACAATGTGAAGTAAAAATATTCAAAATGTTAGAAACATTTAAGATTGAGTGTAGCGCCTAATTAATGAAAAGATATTAATTAAAAAGTCGGCCTGACATTAATAAACGTCCACGGCCGCTTTGGCGGAATAGGGGATAATCCTACAAAAGTAAGGTGATGGTCGTTCTGTGTGGATTAATGCCGTTGTCACGGCCAAACGGAGTTGGAATGTCATGAAGATTTACTGATTCTGTCGGGTTTCACTTGTCTTTTTCAGCAATTAGGCGCTTCATTCTTATCAAATTTATTTTTTATTACATATCAAGAATTTTTCTTCGAACCGAATAAATCCGTCAATACCGTTCCATAGATTTGATTTACACAACCGATATTGTTCGTGAAATGAGATACTTTCTTCAAAAGGTATTTAGCGACTAAAACTAGGAAAGTTCAAATATGTGTAATATTCGGACTTCGAAGCATTCTACATTCAAAGTTTTGTAAATTAAATATAGGGTTCAAGGATACTGTAAAGAAACACTAAACACTAATAGCCGTGGTGCCAACGACCTGAAATCACCGGCAGAAATGTGCCTTAAGTGTCGTAATTAGTCACCCTGTTCGTCAATTGTGGGCTAAATTGGACTAATAAATCTTTCTAGGGCAGGGGCAGGGTTAATATTCAAGTTCCGTCGCTTTTTTCATGTATTACTGGCATGGGTTGGGTTATTTAACCCTGTGAGGTTTCAAGGTTGTTATAGCTCCAAATATGATGCCGTGTTCAAGTGCATTATAGACAAATTCTTATTTACGATGTTTCATTTTGGTTTACTTGACAATGTACTTATATTTGTTCGAGATCTTTATTGATTTTAGAAACGTGACTTCTTTAGCTTAATAAAATGCAATGCACTGTTAACGTATATTTTATATACATATATATGTGTATGGAAAAGAACTGTTAACTCACAAGGTAGCCCATTGTTTCATATAATACCTATTATTATTCTTAATAGTAGTAATAGCATAGTCAGAATCTATTATGTAAGTCGCTTTATGGTGGAGCATCAACTATTGTAATGCATTCAATGCACATGGTTATCTTTATCGATACTAATTTATATTTTGTACCTACATAGTAAAAAAAATGAAAAGCAAATTTGTGTGTTCCTTCTTTTCCGTCTCAGTTAAAACAAAAAAGACAAACTTGAAGGAAAGTACTGGTTTGTTGTTTATAGGCCTGTATTTGAAATACTGCCTAATACTTGTAATATGCTATTAGAAACAGTGGCCCTAAAGTCCTACCTTGCTGTAGGATTAACGAGTATGCTCTAAGTAAACAAAGCTATTAAACGTAATTAACCTTTCATGTAATCATTTCTATCCATAAGACTGAATGAAGCCTAGCCTAAATTATATAGTTTCATATAGCTTAGCTAGCTTAGTATATCTAGAAACCTTATTTTTGTCTTTGGGTATCTTTTACAGAGAGACTTATACATTAAATTGCTCACTTGTATACTGCGTAAAATAATGTAACTGTAGGCTTGCATAAGTGTATTTTATTAGAAAATACAGCTCACTTTGTAGCTAGTTTGCTTCATTCTTCATATTGGTAACTATATTCAATTTCATGAAAATTAGGTCATACCGAGGCTCTTGAAAAGGCAGGAAATATGCGAACAACTTTTCATATGGTGTGGATTGTTAACATGGATTTCATTGATTAATAGCAAATTGAAGTTATTAAAGATATTTTTCAGCGTAAATCAAAATCTAAATAAAGTTAAAAGAAATCGGAAAGATTATAGCCATATTGTAGTCTCAGCTTGGTAAGTAAGTAAAGCGAGCACCACCCAGTGCACTGTTATCTCCGAACAGTAAAACTGAATACCCCATTTGCGAAGTAGGCCAATGCGTTAGCACACGCGATGCTCAGCCTAATACCGTTTAAAGCACCAAACAGCCTTCCACTCAGCTTTTATTTCACTTGCCGCCATTACTAGTAGGTATACCTACTACCTGTTCTCAAAATACAAAATTTTGTAGATTTAAATAATTAATATCAAACGTTTTTATTCGAACCAAGTTCAATATATTAACTTTTTTGAAAGTTATACATATAAGTTGAGAATTAAGTCATCTTTCTGCTCTATTAACCGGTTTGGAACGTCGTGTCCTTCCTTGTTCTAAGGAGAAGCTGCAAAAATTCTCCAGATACACGACTAGTTAAATTTAAATTTTTACAGCTATTCAGTCAACTAAATAAACTTGAGCGCCTTCAAAACTTCTATATGAAGTTCATATTTGGGTTACGTAAATATGACCACGTTTCTGAATTCCGTAAAAACTCAAGTGGTTACCCATCAATTTTCGCCGGGATATTCATATTCTCACTCTACTCTACAGTATATTGTTTCTTACCCACTAGTACTCTTTACAATTTACGCCCCTCAACTAAATACAGAATAAACACACCTGTACATACGTCTTGTTTTTATAATAACTCTTTTGCCGTCCAGGCTGTGCGTCTTTCGAATGAGCTACCTATTGCTATAAGACAAGCCAAATCCTTAGTGTTTTAAATATCGAGTTCAGATGCATTACTTCTCTATTGTGTATGTATGAGTAAATTCCTAACACTGTTATATATATGTATGTATGTTTGTTTTATCATATGTATATATTTACATATGATAATACAAACATACATACATACAGGTATAATAAGTATGTGGATATACATGTGCATATATATTTATATTATTTTTGTACTTATATGCGTTATTGTGTATACTTATCATTTGTAACCTCCACCACCTTCAGTATTAAAAATCCATTTATCCCTGCCAAGGGTTGCCTGGAAGAAATCTCTTTTTAGCAATAAGGCCACCCTTTGTTCTTACTATCTTTTGTATTTTTCTATTTCTATTTATCTATGTTTTGGTGTACAATAAAGTATTGTCTCTCTATCTATCTTTATTGTAATAAATATGTTATGACGTATGAAGTTCTTTTTCAAGAATCAGTAGTCTTAGTTAAAATAATATAAAAATAAATACCATCTAATATCCTTCTTATGTTACACAGAGACATACGAAACATAATAGGTTGGGGAAAAAGTCTTTTCGCATATAGTATGTATGAACTTGTAATAAGATCTCTTTGGCTATACCATTTGTATCTGGCTGGTTTTGGTATCATTAAAAAGTTTAAATTTTAAAGAAGACAATTCCAAATTCAAATTAGGAAAATGTGTGACTTTCATTTGTTTCCCTTATTGTTAAAATGAGTGAATCTAATGAATAAAATTCGTTACATTTTAAAATTTTACTACAAAAAAGGTAAAAATGCAACATAAGCCGCGAAAAAAATTTGTGATGTTTATGGACCTAATGCAGTATCTCTGAGAGTAGCGCAAATTTAGTTTAAGCGTTTTTAATCCGGAAATTTTGATATCAAAGACGCACGTCGCTCTGGTCGCCCTGTTACGGACAAAATTGATGCCATTTTTGAAAAAGTGGAGCAAGATCGGCATATTAGTAGTTACGATGTAGCTGTAGAACTAGGAATTGACCACAAAACGGTTTTGGCGCATTTGAAAAAAGCTGGGTACACAAAAAAGCCCGATATTTGGGTGCCTCATGAGCTCACTGAAAGAAACCTAGTGAACGGTGTACTCATTTGTGATTCTTTATTACGACGTAATGAAACCGAACCATTTTTGAAGAAGCTGATAACTGGTGATGAAAAATGGATCACGTACGACAAGAACGTGCGAAAAAGATCGTGGTCAAAGGCCGGTCAGGCTTCACAGACTGTGGCGAAACCCGGGTTAACGCGCAACAAGGTGATGCTGTGTGTGTGGTGGGATTGGAAGGGCATTATTTATTATGAGCTGTTACCGCCAGGCAGGACTGAACTGTACTGCGAACAACTGATGAGATTAAAGCAAAAAGTTGAGAGAAAGCGGCCGGAATTAATCAACAGAAGGGGTGTGGTTTTTCACCATGATAACGCTAGACCTCACACATCTTTAGCCACTCAGCAAAAATTACGCAAGTTTGGCTGGGAGGTGTTAATGTATCCGCCGTATATTCCTGACCTTGCACCTTCAGATTTTCACCTGTTTCGGTCTCTGCAGAATTCCTTAGGCATTGTCAGGTTAACATCACGAGAGGACTGCCAAAACCACTTCTCGCAGTTTTTTAATCAGAAGCCCCAAAATTTTTATAGCAATGGAATCACGTCCCTACCTACAAGATGGCAAAAAGTTATTCAACAAAATGGCACCTACATACTTTAGTCAAATGTAAATAAACTTTATAAAAAACCCTTTTGAATTTTTATATAAAATGCGAAGAAAGTTTTTCCCCAACCTAATATGAGTACAATTTGTATCCATAAAATCCTAAAAATACGTTTTAATTGTCATTTTAAATTATAACATCTCTCTTTTTTCATGGGGGGTTAAACACATTACCTGGTATGCAAAAAAAATGGCGAGCAACTATATAATTTGTTATTTGATAGTAATCTTGCTACTTAATATCTTAATTAAGAGTGTTGGTATCGGTGTGTAAAACGAAGGGATAAATTTCACGTGGCAAGACGAATGTTGCATTGGAAGTTTGAAGAAAACAGGTAGGCCAAAAAGAAATGGATGGGTTGTGTGAGGTATAATATGACGGTTTGTGGTGTGACAGAGGTCGTATTCCAGATAGAGGAGTAGGGAAGTAAAAAAACATACTCACCTGAAATAACAAAAACTTTAAGTGCTACGTGAAGGATATGTAATCTTCAAATATTCTGAGGGCCTAAACAACTGCCTTTGGAGAATCACTTGAACCTGACAGTGAAATTGACACATACCTAGATATACTGGTTGATGTAAGACATAACATAAAATTCCACTTTATGTTGATACTTGTCATGTTCATTATAGGAATCTGCGAAAAAGACCTCTTATGGAACTAATCCGATCAAATTGTTTTGTGATAATAGTTGGCTTCTATCGAGTATGACTTATATAACTTACTAGAGTTAACATCAAGTTCCTGCTTCTTGTTTTAAGAGCAGGCGTTAATACAGGTTACATTGTACAACACTTTTATGTTACTGTCATTTGCACCCGAAAAATTCACTTAATTTTATATCACAAACTATCCGATCTCCTGGCATGAGTATATATGTCCATATTAGACTAAAAGGGCAAAAAGAGCGAAATTGTCAAAAAGGACAAAAATAGCAAAAACAGCAAAAGAGCAAAATGGACAATAAGGACAAAAAGTTCAAAAAGAGCTAAAGAGCAAAATGGACAAAAAGATTAAAAAGAGCAAAAGAAGAAAAACTGCAAAAGAGCAAAAAGACCAAAAGAGCCAAATGGACAAAAAGGACAGAAAGAGCAAAAAGGTCACAAAAAGCAAAAAGGACAAAGGACAAAACGAGCAAAAAGGATAAAAAGATCAAAAAGGAGAAAAAGAGCAACAAGGACAAAAAGAGCAAAACGGACAAAATAACCAAAATGATGAAAATGGTAAATCACAAAACCAACCAAAACCTATCCCACTTTTGCGATAACCTTTACATAAATATATCCCATTATCCGGGATATAAAATATCTCTTGTCCGCCCTCGGTATGAAAATTACATATATACCGATTTTCAACCAAATCGGTCCAGTAGTTTTTCCGTAAAAGCATAACAAATAAACAGACAAATATATTTTTATCCCGGAAACTATCGCATTTTTCGGGATAAAAAGTATCCTATGTTCATCCTCGGTATCGAAAATATATATTATACTGAGTTTCAGCCAAATCGGTCCAGTAGTTTTTCCGTGAAAACGGAACAGACAGACAGACAGAGTTACTTTCGCATTTATAATATTAATAGGGATATGTTTTTTTTTCATCTAAAATCTTTTATTCTTTTATACAGTTCATTCTTCCGGTGATGATTTTATTCTCAGTCTATTGACAAATTATTTTTAAGTTTGACAAATATTATCCAATCTCTTCCTGAATTAGGTGTTTAAGAATTACTCTGTGAAATATTCACAGTTAAGGCGCTGAAAACTAATTCAATTCTTGAACAGATGTGAAATGAGAGTTGGCTTGGAAAAGTTGGAACTCCCTTCATTCAGTGGACGGGTGCCAACTCGGCCAGTTTCGTACTAAGCGTTCACAATTGGAGTACAACGGGCGAAGTTACATTGCTATTGGATGCATTTGTGCACTGTTGTGAACGCCCGATCTCAGCTTTTATAAACTTGACATATTTAGATGTGCTTGGTTTAGATAGTCTTTATTTGTGCTGTAATTCATTTGTTGGTCCACATTTACATATGTGAGTTTCATATATTTTATGTCTTGAATGTTGTGATTAATTAAATGATGCCTTAATTTATGTATTTTCTTTTTTAATTAAATATGAGATAAAAGTACACACGAGTATGTACAATAAAATAAAGAAAAATGTCTTTCTTATCATGAAACTGAAAATAATGTAGAAATGAAAAATGTTCACTAAGCTCGGTGAGTTGGCTATGTTCACTTCATCATAACTCTTGCGTTTAGTTTGTTATTTTTTAAAACTAATACATATCTATTAGGATAGTGATTTTAAGTTCGATATTTATATATTTATTTTATTCATTTAACCAATCTTGTAATTACATGACAAAGCTGTAACAAAAGATTGTGCTCAGGTAAGTTATCCTGGTTGTCACATTCTGAGCGGGATTTGGCTCCTAAAGAACCCTACTTAGTACCTAGTATAGTATGTGAGTCAATCATATGTCTCTGACATTCGACGGCCAGGAGGTTAGGTTAAAGTATTAAAGGGCGACGCTGGCTCGTTGGTGTTCTAAAGGAATTGAACTATTTGACCATACGTCTATATGTATAAGGCCAATGAAACCCATTCGTTAGCCTTCGTTGATACTGTATATAAGCGCGTTAAGGCAAATCTCGTCGATCGATATCCGCAATGCAACCGTGATTTATAAACACAATCTTTTTAGGGTCAGTATAAAGTAAGCAAATTGTATAACAAGTAGAGACAATGCAAATCGAGATTATGCAGAATAAAACTACAATAAGACCAGTGGTATAAACTGTGTTTGAGAAACTTGCTCTATGTCAGTAATAAAATCGGTAGATAAACACACACATTATATCCGCAAGCTAAGTAAGTTAAGTTTGTGTTATTTGGAACTTACTAAAGTCAACTCTGGTGCCGATACCAGATCATAGTAAGCAACAGAAAGACGTTTATAAAATGTACTATACTAGAAATCGAACTCAAGATCTAGTGAGATACACAGGCAAAGGATTTAATCTACTCAACCATAGAGGTCGTCAATAAGAACTAAGTCCTTATATAAATATTTTTGAGAAAGTGATTCTGTCTATTTTAAGTTTACATTTTTATGGTTGCAACTTCTATCATTTTGAAGTGCTCTCATTACAGAAAAGTTTTTTAACATATTTTATAGCTTACCGTAAGGTATGTATTTAAGCATTAAAGTTTAAATACATTCACGACTTATTATATTAACAGCTCATACATAAGTCCTACAGTTGGGCTCAGACTTCCCTTTGTATAGGTAACTGACAGTAGTAGGTACCTGCCACATTGGGCCAAGGCGGATTGGTGGGTTTGACATATTGGTTTTATCTCGATGTGCCGGGTTCATCACGATGTTTTCCTTCACCATCAGCTTGTGGTAATTGTAACAATGTGTACATTAGTTCACAAAATGGCCTAAGTAGTGCGTGCTTACCGGCGATTCGAACCCACGTCATTTGAAAATCAAGTTTCAGACCCAACCACTATTCTACCATAGCTTGCTCCGTACGTATTATTATTATATATTTAATTAAACTGTTTTTATTGATAATTCCATAATAAATTAAAAAACAAACAGGAACATTATCCCGATAACTCTTATCGGTTTCTGGGTATTATTACATGTGGAAATATTTTTAAACAAACATATTATTTTTATATTAAAAATGTTATAATTATGTAACGATAACAAACATATACATATTAATTATAAATAATTAGTAGATTCCAGAGAGAATTAATTGTTTTTTTCTAAATTGCTAATGATGCACAATGGTGTTTTTTTTTTCAATTAATTAATAACAATTTAAAGTGACAAAAATATAAAAAGAAAGTGTGCAATGACCGTTTGTGACGTCTGTTATAATAATTTCCCGACTGTGGAAGATTTTTAATTATGTATTGGCTTCGAAGTTATATTAAATTCACAAACAGCCTTTATTTACACAACATGTTGTTTTTTCCATGATCAAATTGATCGTGTACTAGCGGAGTATGATGTCAGGAGCCTTAAGAACAGACGAGCTTGCATGACAAGAGTTATGAATGTCAAAGAAGCAAGTGAGGTGTGTAAGAATGGGCCTAAATGGCGCTCTGTTGTTCGTGCCTACCCCGCAAGGGAACTGGCGTGAAGTTATGCATGTATGTTATTTTTTGTAGCTACACAATAATAATAACAATTACGGCTAAGAAATTAATAAAAATCGATATGGTTTGTCAACTTGGCTATAGTTGATCCTTCCCTAGATCTCCCTAAAATCTTTTAAGTTATATAAAGAAAATCATTCAAAAACCAAGTTTTTGATTTATCAGAAACCATTTTTAACAACTCGCTGCTTCCAAGGCAGCGGGTTGTTGTTGTGTCTAACTCCATGAGTTAGGGTGCAATTTTTTCTTTTTTTTTGTCGATGAGATAACTGTTTGAGTAATGCTTAAATGAACACACTAACCGCGCCGGCAACTCGGTGAGGGCGGGTAGAAATGGGTAGCTATTGTAAAAACCAGCAAAATGGCGGCTGTTCAGAAAATAGCCAGGGCTGAGTTTCCTTCTCCTATTATATTAATGTGCTCTATGGTTGTCCTCCAACATGTCAGCTGGCTGATAGGCGAAGCCATCAGCTGGTTTTTTAGTCTGCTCTTTTGAACCACCACTAGCAGTATGGCTAAGTTTTTGAAATTTCAGTTGGTTAATGGTTATCCATCGCTAAGAGCTTGTTAGACAAGGATCTGGGAAATTCACTTTGGAGCGGTAATTACAGAACTATATTCGTTTTCCACCATCAAAAATAGATCTCTAAATCTAGCAATGGACAAATCAACTGATTGGTACGGCAAATATTCAAGTTACTACACTATAAATAAATAAAGCCAGCAAACCATAAAGCAATGTAAAAGATCTTAGCTGCATCTAGTGATTATAGAGTGTTGCTCTATCTGCTCTATCACTAAACTGTCATTGCTTGCCCTTGCAAACAAAACACTGTTACGACAGCTTTTTGTTGTAGATTCTTTTACTTTTTAGGCAGTTATTTATACAACAAAATCAATAAGCAAATTGATATATACCCCTTAACTAAATCTAAATGTAAGAAAATACTGACTGAGTGGCTTTTAAAACTTGATTATGATTCCACTGAAGCATTGTTGGTCTTAGTTATCTAAATATAGTTTCCTAATACTACTACTTATTTGTCATTTATTTATTACATTTATGTAATTCTTATTTTATAAACATCTATTACTATTAACATACTGACACAGGCACACATAACTACACTTAATTACACAATATTTATCACAAATTCTTTAGCTGGTTTTTCCGGGGAGAAAGAGGCTGGTGATCAGTAACACAGGATTATTCCTTTAACTGACACCAGGCTCTCACCATTTCAGTTTATAAGAAAAAAATTGTTACTAATTTAATTATTGTTAGTGTGAGAGTAAATAAAGAATTATTATTATTATATTATATATTGCTTTATAAACATAAAATTCGACTGTTATTAAAAAACAGAATTTTAATCTAATAAAAAAAATTGAAAACAATTTGACAGTAATCGAGTTTGTGAAAATAACCCAACTTCAGTTGTAATAAAGTTTGAAAGATTTGTTGATATTAAAAGTTTGAAAGCTTTTGCGGACTCATAATATTTATATATGGCTATGCGTAGGAAACAAGCGTGCCACGTCCTTGAACCGAGAAAACTTTGGCAGTATTCCAATCGCATTATTCAGATGCCAATTGTCACATCTACCTACTATCATAATGTTTTCTGTGTCGCAAGATTACTGGGGTCACTGTCCGTACAAATTCTGTGATGCAAATATTATATTATTCTTTGGAGGAATAAGATTTGATTTCCTTCGTCTAGTATTGAGGTGTAAACTTCTTTACGACAGATGGTTTTTATTTTGTTTTATTCAAAGCAAATAGGTTTAACAAAGTTTAATTGAGAAGTAACGAAAATAGCGGACGTTTATGATTTCTAATGAATTTGGTCGATTTTATTAAATATTCATAAAAGTATACGTGGTAGATACTTCTTTCTACCTACCCTCCTGTTGCAGGGATACCAGACTTATATTTTGCAATTTTTGTGTTTATACTCATGCAGCTGTCACGGTATTACCGTAACGTTTTCTTGCAACGTTTGACCGTGACGCTAAAACGATGCAACAAAACGTTATGCTTTTTTATACCGTACTAAATTTATCAATTACGTCTGTAAAGAAGTTTCACGTCGTCATTTGCAGTCCACTGCTGGACGTAGGCCTCCCCAAGACGGCGCCACTCATCCCTGTCCTTCGATTTCCTCAGCCAGCCCCTACCGGCGACCTTGCATAGGTCGTCGGTCCATCGGGCTGGAGGGCGTCCGACACTACGTTTACCGAGACGCGGTCTCCACTCCAGGACTCGTTTGCTCCATCGGCCATCGGTCCTGCGGCAGATGTGACCGGCCCACTGCCACTTCAACTTGCTAATTTTGCGAGCTATGTCGGTTACCTTGGTTCTCCTACGGATATCCTCATTTCTAATTTTATCCATAAGAGAAACACCCAACATAGCTCGCTCCATAGCCCGTTGAGCGACTTGGATCTTGTGGACCAATCCTGCCGTAAGTATCCATGTCTCGGCCCCGTAGGTTAGGACGGGGAGGACGCACTGCTCGAAGACTTCGAAAGAGTTTCAGTTGTGCTAAAATAAAATCTGAATAACAGTTGTATAAAGTAATACAGTACACATTAGTGTGATGATTGTTGTGTACTCTGACGTCATGCTTTGAATTAGCACACTTTGCGGTTTTAAATTTCCTAAGTGCTTTTTACTAATTAAAATCCGTTACTGAAAATGAAACCAATATAAAAATAAGGTTATAGTTGAAATCTCATTATTGAACGGTAATAAAAATTTCAAATAAAAATACATTTTTATTACTAAAAGCGGGCAAACGGGCAGACAGCCCACTTGGTGGAAAGTGGTCACGCCGTCCATTGACGTTTGCAACACCAGGGGCGTTGATAATACTTGACCTATATTTTTTCCCTCTGACTATTTATTTGGCAGAACTTTTAATTTCCTTTTTATTTTTATACTAATTTTCTTCCTAAAGTTCCAGTAGTTGACCTATATAAGAATTACATACCATATTAAATTGTAAAATACCACAAATAGCCTTTACTGGCTTTGAACAGATAATAGTTACTACATAAGTTGACGCTCTCAAGCGTATAAGCCAATAACTTCCAGAGCCGCAACAATTTTAACAGAATTAAAACATTAAATTTCGCTCAAAGTCCTCCCAAGTACCGTACACGTATGTACATAAAGATAGCAGACTCCTAATTAAGGTTCTAGGAAAATAGTTGGCAACTTGCCGCAAAAGGGACCCGTAATTTAGTCCTCTGGGTCAAACTTCACTCGGCTAAGAGAATACATAAATTTCAAATTATTTCTAGCACACTTTGAATTATTAAGTACAAGGGTTAATGGGGATTTGCTTTTGAGAATGTCTGACACATGTCTGATTCGAATTTCGGGTTTACAACTAAGAAAATGTAACTACCTAATCTTAGAAATCCATCAGGGTGCGTGGTTCGTAGGCACTTGGTCATTTTTTTCTATAAATAATTAGGTAAACCCAACCACAGTTCGCTGTGCCTCTTATATTAATTACACAGGTCTGCGAAATTTAACTTTTATTTTCCCCTTTAAATAATAATACTTTTTTTTACGTTTTCATGAATGGTAAATTTAAAAAATGGTGTTAGATTTTATATAGCACATGGAGATTTTTTTAATACATTATATTATGAATATTCACAGATTTTATGAATTGATGTTGTTGTTGAGTTGTAAGAAGTTGATGGATTGTCTTCACTAATAAATTATTAGTTAAGTTAATCAATCAAATGCTTTTCGAAATTTATTGAAATTAATTTTATCTATAAAAATTAAATAACATTTCTGATTACTTTTGTGAAATGTAAGTTACATTTAAAATGGACGCTGAAATACATTTTTGAAAGGAGTTGTAAATCAACAGGAAGAATGCTGATTGGCCAAAACTCAAGAGACCATCCAATAGGATATTGGACGCCGGAGCGGTCACAGCTGTACAAAATCCGAACAAATGGCGTTGGAAGTATTTCTTCAGACACAAAATATAGACCGATTCCAGAGAATTCTCTTGAGATATTGTTACTTCGGGGTACCATGCTAGTTCGAAGATAAAACAGTACATATTATAACAAATATAAAATCTTTTCTAGTCTTTAATAATAATAGAATAGCATTAATTACTACACATTCTTCATGCTAAAAAACTATATTAAATGCTGCGTTACCTTTGATTCTCAATACCTGTCAGAGATGTCATTAATGTAATAGAAGACTACCTGTAATGTGAGTCAATCTCTCACTGTATTGTAGGCATGTGTATAGAAAAGTAATTTTAGTGTGCAAAGCATTGCGATGCCTTGTGTAATTACGACACTGAAAAATTCCCCTTCTCGCTTACATAGACATGACAAAATATAGACATATTTAGTTATATAAGTGAGCGAAACACTTTTATTTCAATCATCACCCAAAGAGTTTTTAATATTCGAAAAAACTGAGTTTATAGAGACCGTTTTTGCCAATATGGCAACGGAACCCTAGAACGTTCTGGGTTGCTGAACATGGTTTATTAAATCAAGGCTATGTATATTATTCTAATTATACTTGACTAATAAATTCACCTGCTGAATACCGGGAGCTTTCTACTGTCAGTCTCACCAATTACTTTATCTTACAGAAATCCTCCTAATCTCTTCGAGGAATTAATTAGACCGAGACTGTCTACTGAATGTTGGTAGTTTGTTACCTGCCGCCATTTTGTTATACATAATATCTGTAAACATTTTGATTTATGTACATTATTAAACAGCGATAAATATCCGAAATTTGTACAATTTGATTTACTTTAATTTTGTTGTGATTATTTAGTTTGTAGAGCTTAGTGAGTTTAGTTTAATTATAGTGGCCTTGACTTGACCGCAGATACGTGGGTGTAGAATTTGTAATAAGTTCTAACTTTACATTTATGAGGGAATGCATACACTATTATGGACACGCTCTGTATTTATTTTTCCTCAATTCTGTATTTATTATGATTAAAGTATTAATCCCTAAAAGGAATGGAAGAGGCAAAACCGACATTATGCTTGACATGCATGCCCAAGGCGAATTGGTGGGTTAAACACTAATATTCTATATGTGCAAGATTTTTCTCATTGTTTTTGTTAACCATAATATATGGTACATATTAGAATACAAAACCTACCTAAGTCATCCATGCGTACAGTCGTACTCGAATTTATGCCATTTAAATGAGACCCTTGGTTTTTTTCAGTTTTACGAATTTAATTGTTAAGAATTTTGGATAATTTTTATTAATCGAATTATCGGGGTGATATCGAGTTCATACTACGCGTCTTGTTGGTTTATTGTCCAACCTACGTCAATGGCTCGCTGTAGTATGAATGGTTTCATAGCAAAAGCTCGACTTGCATTCATAAATCACGTAGATAACACATACAAGAATAAAAAAAAAATACTTATGAAAAAACGGATGCTAATGTACCACACTATTGTCTTACTTTTATAAAAGACGATAAAAATAATTTTAATTGCAGTTTAAACCATAATTAATATATTTGATTCGTGATAGTTATGGCGTCAAATTTATACACTCGTTAGTTATTAGAAGGGAAATATTTAATATTATAAAAAGTGGCTTATCTATTTCCCTGTCATTTATCCTAACAGAATTACTGCCACTGAAAGCTTTTTAAAAGTGAAATTATTTTCGAATTAAAAAATAATATTATTCATCGTCATTCATTTCCTTACGAAAAATTCTATTAAAAATTGCTTTGAACTATAAATTGGATTTCCTTTCCATTAATAATTTATATTGATAACATTTTATTTATACTCAGTTTACAAAGAAAGTTTTCTGTCCTTTGTCGTTAATTCCAATTTCTTTATTCTTTCGGACGAATGGTTTTTATCAAAGCAAAAACTTGACCAATTGCCTTTTCGCTTAATCAAACATTATTCTTTTCTTTCGACAACATTTTTTGTTACATGAAGTTGGGTAACATAAAATACAATAAGGCTACGTTCAGATGAAAAGCGCTCAACGCGCGTTTTGACAACGCGCGTTTACAACTACATACATTTTATTCAAATCGTACACATGATTACGCGCGTTTTAATAAAGCGCGCGTTGAACGCTGCACTAGCGCTTGACTGTTGTCAGCGCGCGCCAACGCGCGCTTTGAGATCATTGGTTTTCTATGTTTCCGTTCAGTTGAGAGCGCGCTTTCGACGTGGATAGACGTATTTTAGGGTTCATCAAGTTCGTACGGAGATCGTTCGAAATGGAAACCGAAGCTATTAACACGGAATTATTAATTGATGAAATAGAGAATAACTTACCTCAATGTAATTATGAGTTTTTCTTTTTGGAAAATGCTATATCGCACAGCGTTTTTATCTGCTATGAGTTCATCGTTTATGAGAGTCAGTAAGTCATCAAATGACTTGATGGACATTCTGAAGTAGTTAAAGAATTTGGGCGCAAATTGTCTTAACTTAGGGTACAAAATAATGTATTGACTTTCAGTCAGCCTGTGTGACAAAATTGGGTGAACCCAATATCTCCGTCTTCTGTCGCGTCGTTTCTGCCGTCGGTATAAAATCACCGTTAAAACTGTTTCTACGTCCATCTTCGACAAATGTTGAACTCAAACTGAAACAGGGTGGCCGCGACAACGCGCGTTTAACGTCTGACAAGCGCGCACCATGTATGTGAACACTACAAAAATTTAACGCGCGTTCAACGCTCGTTGAGCGCTTATCATCTGAACGTAGCCTAAATATCTATGAGTATTTTAATATAATATGTACAATCATATTTTAACATTACGTATAAGCTGTTTGATGGATATGATTGTTATATTTTAATAAAAGATTGTAAGATTTAAATTGGGATAAACGCTTCTCTAAGAACAAGCGCGTTAGTTGCGTGATTCCAGTGGCAAATTTAAATAAGACTTCATGTAATCATCTATGAAAATTATAACATAACAAAAACAAATTATAAGTACGTAAGCACGTCGTGAACGCTATCTTTAATTAACTTTAATAACATTGTCCTTTTTAAGTAATATACATAAGTGGTCTTTTTCCCTTGCTATTCCCGTCATATGCCGATATTCTCATTTATCATATTCATAACCGTCGTACTTGATAAATTTGTTATCGTTTTGCGATGATATCTTATCGTCGACTGAACATATGAGTTAAATTTCACTACCACTAGGTCGTGGTACAAACTATCGTCATCCTGTATTTATAACTCTTATCGATTCAATATCAGGATAATTCTTAAGAATAGTGGGTCGTTAAACAATGGTTTGGCTTTTCTAGGATATTAAGTTGAACGTGATCAAAACGAAATTTAGTATTTGTGATTTTTTTTAAAAACAAGATCCTTGTTTCTTTAAAGTGTATTTTTATTTCTTATACATCTTATACTAATATATAAAGCTGAAGAGTTTGTTTGTTTGTTTGATTGAACTCGCTAATCTCAGGAAGTACTGGTCCGATTTGAAAAATTCTTTCAGTGTTAGATAACCCATATGTCGAGGAAGGCTATAGGCTATATATCATTACGCTAAGACGAATAGGAGCGGAGCACCAATGAAGAATGTTTCAAAATCGGGGAGTTTTGAAAACAAATTGCAAGCGGACGACGTCGCGGGCACAGCTATTAATATATAAACTTTATTGAACACCACTTAATAATAACACTATATTAAATGAAAAGGGTGTCAAAAAGAGTACAATTCGCGGTGTTATCGTTATGAGCGATTTCTTCCAGACAATCTTTGGATGGAAAATTCACTTTTAAGCAGAACTTTTTTTTATGTTGTGTGTAAAAATTAATTATGTTTTTGCTGTAACTAATAATCTTTTTTAATGTATTAATTCTGTGTCATATGATCGATAAATATGTGCAAAATGTGTTAATTGACTGTAGATTTTCTTATTAAAATTTAAAATTGCTGAGTTAATTAAATTGCCAGATAGTTATAAAATGTACTATTAATATTCATAAAACTTTCAAAATGTATAACAATAATGATACGACTGCTTTTAAAGTCGTTCATTATACAATAGAACATTTTTAGTGTTTTAACAAAAAGAGTAAAGAATTTAAAGTAATTTTTTTATTTTTATTTTATTGCATTACAAATGGGCTACTGCTCTCTTAAGGGTGACTGAAACCTGGTCACCAATGCCGGAGCACAACTCATGATTGTTATGGCGGCATACTCTAAACAAGCGGTAGTAGCCATCTAGGCGGGCGAATACCCTACCACCTGTATGGTTGTCGGGTTGTTTGTCGCTTCTTACGACAGGCCGCTCGGTTGCAGGAAATTGTATTCTTTCTCCGTTCCTGCACAGATGGAAGTTGTTTTAAGTAACAATTATAAAGTTTCACACCCCAGAAAACTGCAAAAAATACGACACTATTTAATATTTTTATAGTTACTCTAGTAAAGGAAACCCTTGTTATTAGTGCGCTATCATCCCTAAACAAAAGTAAATAAATTTTGTGTACAAATATCGTGGCCAAAAGTGGGTCAGTGTGGCGCCAGGGGGGAGGAAGGAGGCAGGGGAGACTAAGATGGGGTACGAACTAGGGGCTGGTTTATGATATATACACGAAGTGGAAACTGAGAATATCACTGTTATTTTTGGTGAAATATTAGATTTAGTAATAAAGCCATGTGTATGCTATAGCCAAACGTCAAAGTCGAAGTTGAAATGGTCCTAGATGCAAACTATTCAAACGTCGAAGAAAAGGCAAAGGTTGAAACTCTGGCACTACTAGTTTTGACGAGTCATACATATGTCTAACACGACGTCTTAGTAAAGACCACACCATGCTTGTACCAAGCTTTAACTAATTAATTTGAGTCTAATCCTAGTGTTTTCCAGCTAGGACAGGCAAACACCGTAGTTCTATTTGATAAAATTAGGATTTAACCAGTCAGACCTAAATACCTAATTTGGGTCAACTGGTCAACTGGTACCTACTTGTAAAAATATCTTGGATTTTTAAACTTTAATATTCTATTAAAGGGATTTAAGTAATTGGTAAACGAAACGCTTTGATTATGTGTACATAATCAAAACAAACGCTATAATCAAGTAAAAGATATAAAATATTCATAATTACAATACATAAAATAAAACACATTAATAATCTGACTTTAATGAGTTCGTTATACAACATTTCCAATGACCCCCCCTCCCAAAAATGAATTCTATGGTGACATAATCACCCTAAATTATGGCCTACGTAAACCTCTGCCATAATGGGGCCTAAAATTCCAGGCCTATTATTTAGGCGGGTATTTAAAAGAAATTGCGTGACTTGTCTCCACGTGTTATCACCTTTCGAATTTTGGGTAATGCCTGGCATTGTATTCGGTCTATTCACACGAGATTTTATAAAGATTTCATTGTGGTAGTGCCTCGCTAGAATAATTAAGTAAATTGAGTAAAACCCTAAGGGTTGGCTCGTCTAGATACATTCTTTGAATATGAAGTTAGGTGCTATTGAAGAGCGGGGTTGAAAGGTCGCCGGATTTTACTCCTTAAGAATCGATTTGCGCATAAGGTTCCCGGTATGGACATTTTATGAGAAGTGAAATAATACAAGCGTTTACCCAAAGGCGTAATTTTTTTATTATACAATTTGGAACTTTAATGCAATAATATAAGATCTAAAATAATATCCATCAGTGCACATTCAAAGACAAGAGCATCGACGCCGGGTTGCTAGTCTGTCGGTTTTTTATAGGATTCATTTCGGAGAGTGTGCGGTTGAACTGTTTGACCTGATTCCCCCTACACCATTCCATCTTCGGACCACAAGACGCTCTGGTTTGCGCCATCGTTTCACAGTGGAAACGATACCAGTGCGTACTAAACGTTTCGCCTCCACGTTCCTTCTGCGTACGGCAGAATTGTGGAATGCACTACCAGAGTCCGTGTTTCCAGAAAAGTACAATCCGGGAATCTTCAAGTCTCGTGTGAATAGGTATTATCTAGGTAAGCGTGCTCCATCTTCGACCGCATCATCGTCCGGCACTGGACGTGATCGTGGTCAAACGCAAACCTATCTATAATAAAAAAAAAAAAAAAAATAAGACAATCGTGCTTTAGGAGTAATTTCAGTCTTGCGTCGGAGCTGACACACACTTTTTTTGTAGAAACTAAAAGCGATTTGCTATGCAGTATTATAAAAAATATATAACGTTGGTTGAAATTAACATTAGTTTTAAGATTTATTGTTTTTAGGTAAAAATAATATGGTTTTGTTGAACATTTTGATTATTTAGTATATTAGGTTGGGGAAAAAGTTTCTTCGTTTTTTATATAAAAATTAAAAAGGTTTTTTATAAAGTTTATTTACATTTAACTAAAGTATGTAGGTGCCATTTTGTTGGATAAATTTTTGCCATCTTGTAGGTAGGGACGTGATCCCATTGCTATAAAAATTTTGAGGCCTCTGATAAAAAAATTGCGAGAAGTGGTTTTGGCAGTCCTCTCGTGATGTTAACCTCACATTACCTAAGGTATTCTGCAGAGACCGAAACAGGTGAAAATCTGAAGGTGCAAAGTCAGGACTATACGGCGGATGCATTAACACCTCCCAGCCAAACTCTCGTAATTTTTGCTAAGTGGCTAAAGATGTGTGAGGTCTAGCGTTATCATGGTGAAAAACCACACCCCTTCTGTTGATTAATTCCAGCCGCTTTCTCTCAACTTTTTGCTTTAATCTCATCAGTTGTTCGCAGTACAGTTCAGAATCGATGGTCCTGACTGGCGGTAACAGCTCATAATGAATAATGCCCTTCCAATCTCACCATACACACAGCATCACCTTGTTGCGAGTTAACTCGGGTTTCGCCACAGTCTGTGAAGCCTGACCGGCCTTTGACCACGATCTTTTTCGCACGTTCTTGTCGTACGATCCACTTTTCATCACCAGTTATCAGCTTCTTCAAAAATGGTTCGGTTTCATTACATCGTAATAAAGAGTCACAAATGAGTACACGGTTCATTAGGTTTCTTTCAGTGAGCTCACGAGGCACCCAAATATTGGGCTTTTTTGTATACCCAGCTTTTTTCAAATGCGCCAAAACCGTTTTGTGGTCAATTCCCAGTTCTCCAGCTACATCGTAACTACTAATATACTGATCTTGCTCCACTTTTTCAAAAATGGCATCAATTTTGTCCGTAACAGGGTGACCAGAGCGACGTACATCTCTGATATCAAAATTTCCTGATTGAAAACGCTTAAACCAAATTTGCGCTACTCTCACAGATACTGCATTAGGTCCATAAACATCACAAATTTTTTTTCGCGGCTTGTGTTGCATTTTTACCTTTTTTGTGGTAAAATTTTAAAATATATCGAATTTCTTCATTAGATTCACTCATTTTAACAATAAGAAAAACAAATGAAAATCACACATTTTCCTAATTTAAATTTGGAATTATCTTCTTTAAAATTAAAACTTTTTAATGATACCAAAACCAGCCAGATACAAATGGTATAGCCAAAGAGATCTTATTACAAGTTCATACATACTATATGCGAAAAGACTTTTTCCCCAACCTATTATTAGGTCTTGTCGAACTGCCATAGGAAACTCTTCACAGCAGCTTCATTAGCTTCACTAAACAAATCGTGCAAAGCCATATTTGAAAAAAAATCCGTTACGTTTTATAACAATTTCCTTATATTGCAACTCGAAATAGCTCAGTGGCATAGACATTGTGCACGCTTGTCATGTCGAAATTCCGTGGGTTCGAATTTGTGCGACTTAGGTAGTTTTTGCAGTGACCGTCGTGTAAATACTTCTTTTATTACTTCGTTGGACAAGGCGATTATAAAACCGTAAAAAACTTACAATAATTTACACGCGTTTAAATTTAGTTTATAAAGTGTTAAAAGTAGTCATAATTACCTAATACAGAGAAAAATAAACGTATTAGTAATTTTATTTTAGTAAGTCATTTTTACGTAAGTATAAAATTCTTGGTAATATTAGCCCTTTTTATCCTTTTTCACATAAATAAGATTTTTCGTTATATGAGTTTTGGATGAGAACGAGCCTATTTAGATAATGACGAGATGAATAAGCCCACTTTCCACGCAATCATTTTTGTTATGACTAACGCGTTTTGCGCAGAGATAAGACTAATTTTAGTCTTAGGTTGTCTGACTTTCATAAAAGTTCAGCTTAAAAGAATATTTTCCATGGTTGTTAGAAACGTTGTTTATGTATTTAAACTTGTTAAATATTTCGTATATTTAGAAAACATAACATTAGATTTTACTTAATACATTAATTATGTTAATAATAAGAGAGGCTGGGATATAATTAGAAAATAAGATTAAGAAAATACAGACATCTTTGTATATTAAATATTAAGTAACTTTAATAAATAATTAGCTCTTCCTGCCATTTCCTTCGAGTCGAACTCAGATTTCATATTGATATTTTCTCGACTATACATGATGTAGAAATGACACATGCATGAAAATTGAAATCCAAAATGTTTATTTTAAATCCATTAAGTCTTTCTGGAACCTATTCGAGACAAACTTTCAGAAGGACTGACAGACTGCGCTGGGCATGTTCACTGACATAGGACAGGCCTAACCTCTCCTACATAGCTTTTGGCGACCACACGTCACTACACGGGATTGAACCACTACTTGCATGGCCACCAGATCATCAACGCATCTGGCTGCCGATTACTCACGATCGCATTCGCTTACCCAACCAGGGCGATGGCATGAGGTCGCGAAACCTAGAAAGCCACTGACAGGCCACCAAAAGCCACAGGTGGCTACCTAAACTCCTAGATTGCCACCAAACGCTAATCAATCGCCAACTAAGCCGCAGAAGTAGCCAGCGCATAGCTCGCGAAGGCCATCAGACGCCGTAGATTAGTCAACGTGTGCTGCAAAGCCATCGCCAAGCGGAGAAGCGGCACCAAACCCAGGTACCGGTGGGTAGTTGTGCATTGCGTTGCAGCCGGGGCAAAGAGTTAAAACCTCGAGACCCCAACCACCTCAATCCAATCCAAAGAGGAAGAAGACCCTAGAAGATAGTCTTTGGAGACTTGGTTATTTTTTGCTATAGGATTGAACGACACCCATTGATAATGAACTCATAATACTCTTGTTATTTGGGACAAGCGTATATACTTGTTGAATATACATAAAAAGGGAAATCTTATGAGACAACATTGGAGTCGTGAGGCAGTAATGTCGATAGACGTCGCGACACCCACGCGGCGACATTTTGACCTAAATATTCTTTGGTACGATGTTTGCTGGTCTACAATATACACGTGTCATTCTTCCTGCATCCACTTTTCATATTTACACATTAACCTTAGTAAATCTTAAAATATGGAAGAGATGTTTTTTCCCTTATTATTCCTTCATATTAACTTTCATATTATCTTTCATATTAGAAGTACTTTCAAACAAAAATCTGTTGTAGGTGTTTGAATTGTGTGTATTTCAAACTTAAAGAACAATCTATTCGAAGTGCATTTATTAATATGTTGTCTTAGATATACCTCAATGGTTATAGTAGACTTATTTTTGGCGGAATATTGAAGTATTAGGTATATTTGGCCGTGTAGTATTATTTTCAAAAAATGTATAAATAAGTATTGCTTAAAATAAAATACTGCAACTATTTTAGTTCAAGTAATTACAGATATTCATTTTCATTAACGACGAATTATGACTTTGCGTTGAGTTTGGCGTCAAGCAAATACACTTTGGTTCAACATTATTCTAAATTCTAATTGAATATTTATGGATACGAGGCACTCACTCCGTTAGCTACACAAATAATTAAAAAGCAGCCCGTTTACTGACTTGAAATTTGTAGAAAATCCAACGTTTACTTGTCCACGTTTCATCCCAGTTCCTAAGTAACAAACTATTAGAGGATTCATTTATCTTTTTCAATATGGATGAATCAGCAAAAGTGGAATATCGTTGTATCCTTTTAAATCTGTTCTATGTCTTTCAACCAAATTGATTAATTTTGGTTGATCCGTCTAAAATCAGCATATAAATACAGCATTCTATTATTTATAATTTATAAAGATCGCAGCCACAGCTGTCGCCAAAATCATAACTAACAAGGACCATTAATTTAGGAGCTTCTTGACCTATAACCCTTATAACATGGTCGATTAAAAAATAGATCCTTTGCCCTCTGACGTAATTATGTGAATGGCGGCAAACAGGCGGCAATAAACGCGCCATAAAACAATATTGGCGCCTCGGATCTTGGAGAATTCCTTTTATGCATATAACGGAGGATGCTTATACTGTTTTATTGTTTTTTTTACGCATACAGTCATAATAGACTGAGCCACAAGTTTTTCAATCTGGATTATTGACCTTTGTAACAGGCGCTATTATATTTGTGTTTACTAATTACGCCATCTGTCATTTACTTTATAAGCGTGTAAATTATGGTTTCGCACGCTTTTTACATTTGGCACGTGATAATAGTTTTTAATTTTTTCTAAATCGACGGCACCAAGGTAAGATGTGGGCCCATTTTCCTTATATTTTATAGTGAACGCTGTCACGTTAAGCGGAAAATACAAAAGGCCGTTAAAGCCTTATTTTTAAAAATATTAATACTTATTATTCTGTACTTATAAATAATTTTCTCTTGCCGTCTAGTCTTGTAAAATTCAATATTTACGTATTAAAGATAAGGAAAGTAGCAGCTGCTCTCTTATATAGCGTTGCCGTGGAGTCTCAAAGGCTTTACCACGTAAATAAATATACATTTTGCTATTTCGCGTGGAAAGTTATTAAATTAGATTACCATTTACATGAACTGTAGAAAAGGACAGATGTTTTCATTGACTAAGACTTCTTATTAAGTCTTTAGCGTTAAAATTAAGTAATTTTCATAAAATAAGCTTCAAATACAGGTCTAGAAGTTCGGTGCCACTCTTCCATCTCCTTCGCTCTCCCTCAGCTTAGCATATGATAAAATGATTTTTTTTTGTATTATTTTGCATTGTAATTTATTTAATTTTTTTTTGGATAATATTAGGCCTTCAATTTTAATATTTAATTTTTATCTGTATTTTAGAAACTAGAATATGCCCGCGACACCATGTACCGCAGTATTTAAAAAAGAATGTAAGTTAACGTTATAGTGAAAACTGTCGAAATAAGCAAATTTTTATCCACCCGAACAACTACAAACCTTTACCGGGCAAATTCCCGCGGGATTCACGGGATAAAAAATGACAGAAATTTTATTTCATAAAATTTGCTATCGATCAGTGAAAAAATGACATTGGAATACGATTTTCCCAGAAAAAATCCCGCGGGATAAAAAGTAGCGCAGATTTTAAATTGAAAAAATTTCTGCCGATCAGCACAACCCGCATTGTAAGCGGCCCAGTAGTTTTTATGTGAATCCCGAACAAACAGAGAAACAGACAAAACGACAAACAGACAAGAAACCTAATAAAAATGCATCGTGTTCTCCATCATTTACATAGCCTATTCCAGTTGTTTTTTCAATAGCTTCAATTTACAGACATGGTATGCTTAGAATTTTATAATATTAGGTATAGATATAAATGAGCGTTAGTAGTTAATGCTTTTTAAATTCAAACTCATCAATGAAGGCGATTTTCAATAATTTTATCTCCGACTGGAGCGATTTTGAAGCTACCCCTTACATATTCGGTATATGTACTGTTCATTCTCTTAAAATAATGGGGAGGCTGGAGCCCAACGGATGCTTGTGGGCTGTTATGATAGTTATGAATAGCGATATGGCTATGGGATAACTTGTCCCTGTATTTGTAGAATTTGAACAGGGTCACTTTCAGTCCAACTATAAACTGTCAATTTTTATTTTGTTTATATTGTAATAGGAATTTCAATATACGTCTCAAGGTCTGTTTGGCTTAAAGGTGATTTTGTATAACCGATCTTTATTTCAGTTCTGTACAAAAAACTTTATTTTTATTATATCTACGTCCTCGAAGATTTTCTCAGAGAATTCGTATAAAACTTGGGCTATCAAACTCAAGGTGTAATTTTGTACGACTTGTTATAAATATACGAAACACATGCTGATCCAGCACAAATAACTTTTAAGTGCCTGAATGAATTCTTTTATGTTCGGATTTTCACCTATAACAATAAGAATTATTGTTGGGAACTTCAAGTTTGGGCAGTGCGATTATATCATATTCGATTGTTGTTTTTACATATTCACGCTACCCATTTCCCTCGCCACTTTCCTGCTTGCTGCCATAGATGTGGGCATAATCTAAACGAGGGGCTTAGTTACTGTTCTGAGGAATTTAATATCTCTATATTCTCTATATAACATTTCTTATTTGAATATGGTTTCGCTCGGTTTGTGATTTAAAACATTTTAGGAGTTGTTAAATTTTATGTACTGGTCTTCATGTACCATACGAAAGTCTTACCTGTATAAACTTTCAACCCTTACAACACCCAAAGAAATGCTGGATTATTGGCAAAATAACAGCTATAAAATGATAACTTGAGAATATCAATCTATCTCTCCACGTAGGGCACAGAATATTGTTACGAATTTAGCGGGACTCGAATTAAAATACATATATACATAGCTTCACGCCAGTTCCCTTGCGGGGTAGACACGAACAACAGAGCGCCATTCAGGCTTGTTCTTACACACTTCACTCGCTTCTTTGACATTCATAGCTCTCTTATCTCTCTCGAATTAAAATGCCATTGGAATTATTATAGAGTTTATTAGAACTATACAAACACGTATAATACAGATACAAATATAACTGAACACAAATCCAAAGGTAATGCAAAAGGTCGTAATTCAATAAAACGCGCAATGTCCGTCACCCATTAGATTCCCGGTTGTAGTACACACGTCACGCCCTTATCGTAGTTGTCGATGAACTGCATTCCTCTCTCCATCAGGCCATCCTTTTATGCTCCACAAATGCAAATGCAAATGTAGGTTCGCTCGGCAACGTCGCCACAGTTTCCTAGAATTAGCTCGTAACACCTGGCTAATGATGTTAATGAGCGAGTACATTAGGAAATGGACATTGTATGCCAATAAATAAGTAAACAAAAGAAGACGATCATAAAAGTATTACAAGTAGTTCAAATTCCGACAGGTAATTTGCCAGGTGGTAGGGCATTTGCCCGACTGGGTGGCTACCACCCATGGTCTAAAGTATGTTGCCATAACAACTTTGAGTTGTGTTCCAAGATTAGTGACCAGGTTCCAGTCTCCCTTAAGAGAGCAGCAGCGCATTTGTAGCAACTTTGGTGTTGCAAATGTCCATAGGCGATGGTAACCGCTTTCCATCAAGTGGGCCGTCTGCTGATCTCCTGCAATAAAAAAAAGGTAATAAAATGTGCTTCGTGGAATTTGTCTTTGTCGGGGGGCTAAGTTGTAACCATATACTAGATGGATTTTGATGAAACCTCTACTGATGATAGTTTACTAAATAGCACGGAGCCAATTAAACCATTTACTATATGGGTTACAGAGATGAAATTAATATCGATGAAGTCCCATACATGCCTCAATTTAATAAAAGAAAGAACACAAAACTGGTTCTCGCAAAAATACACATAACATGCTCAACAACATTTTCCAGTATTTTCGTCGTTATGTATTCTTTGTACTCATTAATTTTGGAATAAAGGTTACACACTTCGTACATTACATTTCTCCGAGTACACGTATGTAAAACATCATAATGAAACAAACTTATTCTGTAACATTTACATCATTACAGTTAGAAGTCATAATTTTGTCAATTATTTTGTGAATCCATAGAATACTAGGAAGAATTAGTAATGAATATAGCTACGAAAAGCTCCTAAATTCTACGGGATTAGATGCGGCCACAGGTCATTTTTGGCTCTGTTTCTGACTTTTTATAATTTGAAACAATATATAGAGTAAATCACTCTTCATCCAGTAATCTGTAACCAAAGATTAGGGATTCAGATATTTCCATCTCAGCTTAACAGCTAGAGTGATTCGCTGTTTACGACTGGAAACCAATATTTCGCCATCTAATGACGTAAATAAAAAGATCGCTATGCGACATCATTACGAATTTTGAAGACCTACAATCGATACCTAATACTTAAGCGGTAAGTTGTTCTCAAGTTAGATGTTTATCCATAATTTCTTCACTAATTTATTAGTATGCGGTATGTAAAATACAGGTTTGACAGTAGTTCCGAGAGCCAAAAGCATGTGATATATAATATATATATACCATTTAATAAGATTTCAGTTTTTCTTAAAATATCTACAGAAGTCTATAAATGTTTTAAGTTTTTTAAACCTTTATTTGGATATAAGGTATCTTATTATAAATAAACTAAATTATAAATAAATTAAACTATACAATAAATTAATCTAAAAATAAACTATGTATACAAACTAAAGATATAAGGTATAATTTTACTGACCTATTTTCCCGGGCTCGGTATAATCAAAAGCTATCTAATTAACTAAATAAGGTTTCTCTATACAATAATTGGAAAAGTTGTAAGTGTGAGGAACCCTCGTTAGTAATAACCGTTATGTGCCTGGCTATTATTATTTAAACTTGTGTCTAAGTGGGTAGTTTAGAAACTGGGTCATGCTTGTTTCGAATATATTATGTAAATTATTATTTGTTTATTTAGTTACATTTAATTACTAACCGCGCTTTTAATTAATTGAATACGTCCGTTGTGATTGGTCTAAGCCTTTGCCCGCCTAGCTAACTGAATTTAAAGTTTCTAGTTCGATTCCTAACATGGTAATATTAATATTCATTGTATATCATCTATAACATTAGCCTAATTTAATACTACCTTGGGGCTTGAAATGAGCAAATTGTCAATAAATTTGATGCATATATAAGTACTAGGGATGGGCCGAAATTTGTTTTACATTCGGTTTGACCGAATTTCGGCAGCTTGAACCGAACTTCGGTATTCGGCTGAAATTCGGTTTAAATGCCGAACATTCGGTGCAAGGAAAAAGTAAAATACCTACTTGCACTATTTTGACTGAAGTTAATAGAAATTAAATCTATCATGGACATTTATTTTAGTTAGGAACATGTAAATCTTAACGTGCAGTGTGATAAAAAATAAATAAAATTAGTTCTTGTTTGAGTCTTTGCCTAATTAAATTGACATCAAATTAAAACAAAAATAAAATAAACTTATTATTCCTCTAAGAAACATCAGTAAGTATTGCAACTGTTTAACTACAATGCGTAACTTAAATTAAAAAAATACGTCTAAGGGCCATCAAATCACTTTTTACGAATTAAACATTATGAATTTAGAATTATGATATGATTTTTTCCAATCAAAGGTCTAAAAATCTATTCTTTTATCCACCTACTTATACATAAAATTTACTAAAGGTAGGTTCTGGTGCAAAAAAGCCAAAAATTCGGTGTTATCAAGTTGACGTTGTCAACAGGTCACGATGTGTTGCTCTTGAGAAAGCGTGGCGAAATCAAACCGAAGTTCGATCGATTTTTTTGTTTTAGCCGAATGTTCGGCCGAAGTTCGTATTCGGTTCAAACCACATTCGGCCCATCACTAATAAGTATGTCTAGTAATTATATTCAATAATGGACATCCATTCACCGGTAGAACAATGGGATATCCCAAGAATAATGCCGTCCTAGTTTTGTTATAAATATTAAGATACGATCTTTTTAGGGTTTAGGAGCTATTTGAAGGTTAAGGTGAAGGTGAAGGAAAACATGGCGATGATACCTTTACACATCGAGATAACCGGCGTCTAAAACCCGCCCATCCCCGACTTGGACTTACGACAAGTATACTGTCTGTTCCCTTAAAAAATGATGGTGCCCTGTTCCCGCAGTGGACCTGGGCTGATATTTTGGTGTTACAAACACATTCTTTTACATCCTTTTGAGATGTTTCTAAAATACGTTTGGGTTTTACGACTGTGCGTGCCCCTCCCGTACAAACAGCCATCGAGGTTTATAACTTGTATTTCCACTGATTATAATTTAATGCAAATTGAAATTCATACTTTAATGAGTTTTACAAGTCGTATAAAACTTGCCGACGAGGGATCGTAAAGTGTGAACATGCTTGTGTACAATATGTGATATGATTATATGGTTAGTTTTATCACTGAAGTATTATGCCCCTATACACGTTGGGCTGAGCAAAGCGGGCAGGATTCTTCCACAAATTATAAGTTGCTCACACTTTCTAATCAATGAATTAAAAAGTTTTCATTCAAACTAGATACCACTCAAAATATTACAATTCAAAGTATCACTGGAGAACATTTTTGAAGATTATCTATCATACATCTATGTTAAAGATTCTTCCTATTTTATGTAAACAACTCCGAAAATTGTTATCGCTGTTTAAGCAGAAGAAGGGGTACCAAACTCCCCAGCAACACGTCTAGCTAAAAATATTTTACTATGTCTATTCGTCTATCTCGGCCTATTTTTTTAACATTACGAACTAGAGTCCGGTCAGGTCCGGTAGGTCCATACCTTTATTAAGTTTAGGTACAATTTAGGATTTTTATTTATGACTTACATGCCAGTATATCACAATTTTGTAGTTTTATATAAGGCTATTTTCTTAAAATATTATGTATGTATTTATACGAGGTAATTTGTCAAGTCATTTTTGTCATATTGGAGATATAAGCCGCGCGCAGAAGGTTTGCCGATGACTACTTACTATTATTGTATTGTATTTTAGTTAGTATTATTATATATATGTAGGAATCGTATTTGTTATTATAAAATAACCATATGACGGAAACAGTCAATAACCGGATAGTGTTCTTTCATGTAGTAATCGGAAGTGGTTTAACTGGATGTCAATGTAGAAGCATTTATTATTTAGCTAACAGATATCGGAAATGGAGTAACCGGATGTTGGAAGTTAATACGTATGACGGAAGTTGTTTTATGAAGGAAGTGTAACTGAAGTGGCGCCACAGCATTACCGGATGGTGTCACTGCGGCGCGCTACGAGGACCTTTTAAATACGCGGTGTTCGGGCAGAGGAGGGATAGCCTTAAACCGACAGTCTACGAGTCAACAATGAAGTCTACGACTGACAGTCTGCACTGGTAGTCTTGGACGAGGAGCACATGATATATTGTGGTCGATAATTACTGCTTGATAATCGCAGTATTCTTGAAGGGCAAATTGCTGCTCGACACCTGACAAGCGTGGATGCAACTCTTGGAGATGTCCTAATATATCTGTGTATTATTGTACAATATTTAATATCGTAGTTGTGATAATTCTAGTGTAATAAACTTTGATTATAATATTTCAGATTATTATTGTGTTATTCTCGGAGCGTCATTCGTTCGCTCCCGGCGTGAACCCCACATATACTATGTAAAGTATATACAATAAAAAATAAAATAATTAATTTATTGCAACAACTATGTATGTAACCTTTTTTGTCATCCTTACTGACCATCGATCGACGCGTGACATCATGAGGATATCGGCAAACTTGCAAAATGTGTATAAATTCTTTATATGTATTATGCTTCGGTGTATTATTCTTTTTATAGAAAGAAAAACACACGAGATGAAATAGCTTATCGTCCTATGTTTTTATTGTTGACATTAAAGTCCAGACTTCACCTAGGGAGTACTATCAAAAACCATTTCTATCGAGTCAACATCTAAACATCTCTGTGTATAGCTAAAACTAAAAACGACTGACTGAATTCAAAGATATTTTCTCACTTCAGCGCTCGGGTCTCTGGAGTATTTCTCTTGAAGTTTTGGCTGTGTGGAATGAGCTGTTATTTCTAAAATGAGGTTTCTAGGTTGCCATGTTCCAGGAGGATTGTCTACTATTTTTTGGTTAAATATGTTTGTTTTGTTTTTCTTACTAGTATGTGTAAGGTTGCGCATTTGCATAATAAACTAACGAGTGGTAGAGTATTTGCTCGACTGGATGGCGACCACCCCTGGTCTAGAGTATGCCGCCATAACAACCTTGTGTTGTGTTCCGGCATTAGTGACCAGGTTCCAGTCTCCCTTAAGAGAGCAGCAGCGCATTTGTAGCACCTTTGTTGTTGCAAATGTCCATAGGCGATGGTAACCGCTTTCCATCTAGTGGGCCGTCTGCCTGTCTGCTGAACTACTGCAATAAAAAAATAAAAAAGTTAAATAGAACTAACGTAGGCCACGCACTAGAAAACCCGGCTGCGGCAGCCACGTTGCGTGAACAATATATTGAGCAACTTTGTTATCACCCAATACTATTTTATCCTTCTATTGGTTGTTGAAACTAGGAACTTATGGTTGCCTTGTGGGTGCGATCCAATCCATACATCGGAATAGCTGTCGCAGTCTCTCTGCGTTCTGCTGCAACCAGCTTGGCTCATGCACGGCTTGCGTTATTACTAAGGCGATTGTTAAGCTATAACCACGACGGGCTAAAAAGAAAACGCCAAAAAGTGGCCGAGGGCGTACTCTTAAACACATTTTGTTGTTCGTTTGAACCATCAGATTAAAATTAAATACGGCATAATATCGCAGTTAATAAATCTTTATCACGTAGTTTTGATTACGTGTAATGAGTCATGATAACTTAAGAAAATACTATGTAAACTAAGGAATACTCGAATACAATATGTTATACATATAATACAAATAAAGAAAGAAAAGTTTGAGTCTATGTTTTAAATTATGTTACAATTTTAGCAGTAACCTATATACATATTATATGTATATTAACGTATGTATGTCAAATATGATAAAATGTTCATAATATAATAATTTTACAGCAAACAGGTAATAATTTTCCGAAAGGATAGAAAACAAGTTACAATGAATAACAAACTGATAAAGAACTAAACACATCTAGTTTTATCTATAAATATTTTGAAGAAAAGGAATATCTATCCCACTATATAATAATAAAATTGTAGTTGGTGTTTTTATTATGAATAAACTGAAATGCAATAAAATGTCCATTGATCTATATTTCTTGAAACAAAGAAAACAAGAGAAAAAAAAGAAATAATAACGGAGGAAAGCAAAGGGATGAATTTTGTTGGAGCGCGGTCTCACTTTAAGCAATCAGCGGGCTCTCGCAGTTTCGTTTGTATTTCTTTACGGGTTCTTTGTGTATTTACATACTTTATAAAGTATAAATTCTTGTGGAATATTAAGGTGTTCTTCAACAAACAGTCGGGAACTCCTAGTAATTAATCATTATTGGTAGATTTAACTTATTTTAACATTATTCAAATGTTTTTATTCCAACTATGTTCCGCTTTTCTTGAAAGCTATACACGTCATAAGTAAAAAGTTAACTAATCTACTTTCTACTCCATAAACATCAGTTCGCAACGCATTTTTGTTGTTTTAAGTTGGAGAAGCTGTACAAAAGTCCTTAAGAACACACTTTAGTAAGATTTTTGAATTTAATTTTTTTTTGAACTTTTTGGAAATAAACATGTTAGTTTTTTTTTAAATTATATTACTAGATAACTTTATAAAGGTAACTATAGAATTTTCAACCTAAAACGCTAAAGCTATGACAATATGTATTCCATAGTAACTTATTCAGCAATCTTGATTGATACTAAGAGTGAAGTTATTTATTTTTATCGCAGTTTTCTTAAAACGATTAATGACATGCAAATATCCTTAACGAAAAAAATAATATATGAAATCGATATACTGATAAAAATTGAACGGGTCCTTCTTTGAAGAAGTATCTTTACAACGTAGGTATAAAATTTAGAATAAGATAAAATTACATTTTTCTCTTTTCATATTAACGAAAATTCAATTGATTTAGGCAAAATAAATACAATTAAAATAAAAATCATATACGTTTGTATGTTTTTTTCTAATATAGCTTCCCGTTTACACTAGGACCACACAGTTCACGTGCGTTCAATTAACTCCCGTAGCGGGAATAGTGGAAGCAGCCCACAATCTACTTAGTTTTATTCATTTCGTAATTTCTTGTGTTATTTCAATATTTATGAAGGTTTTATTAGATTTTAATGATATTTGAATGTGTATCTTTAAATTTAATAAAAACAAGTAAAACTTATGTTTTGAACATTACTTGAAATAATTTTACATTACACATATGTTAATTAATATCGCTGCTATAGAATTTGCAACAAATTCTTTAAACTTTCTAAGTGCGGAACTAAGATTTTTTATTTTTTATTGCAGGAAATCAGCATACAGGCAGACGGCCCACTTGATGGAAAGCGGTTACCATCGCCTATGGACATTTGCAACACCAAAGGTGCTACAAATGCGCTGCTGCTCTCTTAAGGGAGACTGGAACCTTGTCACTAATGCCGGAACACAACTCAAGGTTGTTATGGCGACATACTTTAGACCAGGGGTGGTAGCCATCCAGTCGGGCAAATGCCCTACCACCTGGCTGTGGATTGTTTTGTTGCCTCTTACGACAGGCCGCTCGGCTGCAGCAAATTTTGTTCTTTCTCCGTTCCTGCACGGATAACTGCAACTTCGGTAGTTAGAGGTACTAACTGCAGTAATTTAAAAAGGCGCGTTTCTAAATATAACAAGCACACTTTAAAGTTATAAATTTTTTTTAGCAGAAAAGAAATCGTCTTCGCGATGTTATAGAAAATGTTTATTTTGCTTTTTAGTTACTATTGAATTCGGTTTCTTGTTTGCTACAATATTTTTATTATTCACTTGAACTTCACAAATCTGTTACACAATATGGGCATGTAATGAGGAGGGATGAAAGTCACGTGAAAATAAGAATGTTAAACTGCAAGATTGATGGATATCAAAGTAAAGGTAGACCAAAAAAGAATAGATGGACTGTGAAAAACAGAGGACGTGTGTCAGACTAGAGGAGTATGGAAGCATAAGACATATTATGCCAATCTCAAATAATCGGGAGAAGGTGAAAGAAAAGAAAAAGAAATATCTGTTATCCAATAACAATGAAATTAAAGTTATGTGGGATCATTTTGAAGCATGGCTGAATCTAACGCAAATGAATTGTCAAAATCGGTCTAGAAACAAAAAAATTAAAAGTTATATATATTAATTAGTAAAATAATCTTTACACGACGATAATATTTTCTTAAGTTTTCGCGACTTCTATACATAATAAACACATCGGAAACGTCGGAAAAACCAAAATCAAATAAAATTACCGCGCTTAAAACCGTTAAAACGTAGTTTTATTATTATTTACACGACGAGTTGAGAACCTCCTCTTTTTTTTGAAGTCGCTTAAAAACTAACAGCGTTATTCATACAAAACGTTAATTAACGTTTTAAACATTAGTTAACTAAGCAACTGATTAAGCCTAAAACATTATTTTAAAAATTCTTATTCATAAACAAAAAAATTACATTGCTTAACTAAATACTACTTAACTTTTTTTACCTTAGCAACTTTTTGCTAGAATATGGCAGAATATGAGCGGTAAGAGCAATCTTATCAAAATTTAAAAAAAAACTGTCATTGTCGGCTGACGCACAACGTACTCGGCACAAAAAAGTGTTGTTTATAATTGAAGCTAGGTTGACGGTCATTGTGGTTTTATGTTCATATTGTTGTAAATATTTCATCATAGGGTCCAACCTATATTTATAAACCTTAGGACTATGGCGCCTAAATTCATCTATATCTAATACATCTTAGTCAATAATGTGTAAATTGTCACCGAAAACAAAAGATTCCACTTTTATCCTAATCTTCACAAAATCAGACACCAGCTGTTAAAAGCAACAATAGTTTTCTCCGCCATTTTGTTACTTAAGAGAGTTAAATAGTGGGGTGAGGTTGTATAATCTGACAGATAGGTTAAACCGCTTATTAAATCTAAATAGTGTTTATGAATACAATTTTCTTTAAATATCTGTTTAAAGTATTACTTAAAAATTAATCAACGTTTATGTATAAAAACTCTTTAAATATTGATGTATACGGCCTCATACAAATAAGCTATTGACATAGCAAGTCAACAGCCTGAGGACGTAACGTAATCAAGTGGCACTTAAGATCAATGGATGGCACTTGGAACTTCACAGGGTATCGACTTACAAAGGTTATTGGGTTAGGTGCTTACCTCCTAGGAGTTAGCATTCCACAAACTAACTTGCCTCTTCAGTTTTTTGTTACTGAGGTTTAAATTTCCCTTTAACTTAGGTTGCCAGAGAAGAGATTGTTATTAGCCATAAGCTTGCTTTTAGTTTGACGGTGTAAATGTTGTGAATATGCGTTTTTGTTGTTGATTATTTTGGTAAAGAATAAAGTGTTATCAATCTACCTATATGGACATATGAAAAATCGGTTAAGTGTATGTCGGAATGACCAGGTACCCTAAAAGATTACGCAGTAAGACAGGCGCTATGGATATAATATTTATTATGGATATACTGATACTGAAAAATATTAGAGCAATATAATAAGTATCTTGTAATTTTCATTGAATATTTTTTTAGGCAAAAATAGCGTTGAGAAAGTTTCCTGAAAGAGGATAACTTTGTGTGATATCTACGGCCTTATAATAATCTCGTTAAGTAACGATTAGGCATCTCTTAAGTAAAAGAATCAGAATCGGACCCTAATCAATGAATATCTTTTTCTTCACTTATAAACGTGTATTACCTGTTGTTTACCTAAGAGGAGCACAGATAAACGAAATTTGGATGATTAACGTAGGTTGTACCCAAAATATTCGACTAAAGAGGAGTTTATGGGTAAGATTTTCACTAATCAGTTGCTGAGCAGTTTCTTTAAATTTAAGAAACGATTATAAGTAAGGCCCCTAATGTTAATATGAGGTGAATCAACCAAATTGAATCAATTTGGTAAAAAGGTAGAAAACGGAAAGGACATGTACCGCCGTGAATTCAAAGACATTGAATGATTTACGATTGAAGGGTCACTTTGATCGATTAATTCAAATTGAAAAACAGATAAACTGTATAACATCTGCTTTAGTAACATCCATAACAGTTTTTTACAAAAATCATACACTGATAAAAAAAAGATCAGCAGCGCGGAATGAAACTGGCTATCATAATTATAAACTAACTGTATCTGCGATTTCGTTCACGCGGTATTACACATATTTTTATCTTCTGAATCCTGTGTGAAATTGAAATAGAATACAGACAAATCTAAGCTACAATTTTTCTAATTAAACAAATTACCGCGCTTAAAACCGTTAAAATATATTTTTATGATGTATACTAGTCGCTGTTTAGTATTTGTTTATTATGTATGCAAGTTGATCCGTAAAATTATCATTAAAATCCTTTCAGCTGTTTCTGAGCCCGAACTTTCAAACACATAAAAGTCTATAAATCTATAATTTATATAGATTGTAGAAATATCACTTTTTAACCAAATTTAAAACGGAGGAGGTTCTCAATTCGACTGTATGTTTCTTATGCAATTTCTCCGTAAATTGTGCACCGATTTTCAATTTTTTTTATTCGTACGAGTATACTCCTGAGGTGGTCCCATTGTCACCAAGTAAGGGTTTGATAAGTAGATACCAGGGAAATTGAGTGTCGAACGTGTCTCATATATTTTTATTTTCTAAAACTATATGCGTAACGAAAAAATTTTTTTTTTATCAAAACTCACTTCAAAAATAACTAAAGAGCAAGAAATTAATATATTTTTTATTGCAGGAGTTCAGCAGACAGGCAGACGGCCCACTTGATGGAAAGCGGTTACCATCGCCTATGGACATTTGCAACACCAAAGGTGCTACAAATGCATTGCTGCTCTCTTAAAGGAGACTGGAACATGGTCACTAATGCCGGAACACAACTCAAGGCTGTTATGGCGGCATACTCTAGACCAGGGGTGGTAGCGATCCAGTCGGGTAAATACCCTACCTCCTGGCTGTGAGTTCTTTTGTCCGCCCGGCCGCAGGAAATTGTATACTTTCTCTGTTCCTGCAGGGATAAATAATAATATTATAAAAAATAAAATAATTAAAACAAATTTGCAACATATAGTAATTTTTATGTTTTACTTTTCAACTACTTCCAAGATGTAGAAAATATTTATTTATTGCTTTTTAGTTGTTTTTTGGTATCTGGAGACGCAATCAGGCAAATCTCCGCGGGTAGGGGGTTATGTGCTCAATGTATGGCCATCGCTTATTCCCCAATTAAGAACTGGTGCCCGGAGAATATAGAACCTTGCACTTACCTCGCAGTCAGCCACCAGCCCACGACAGCGCTGGTTCAGGGTTCTGCCGGTGCTTCTCGCGTGGCGATAAAGGTGGCAAAGTTCTTCTACACGAGCCCCGGGGCGCAAGGGACGCAGATACACTGATCACTTAAATTTATTATTGGTTGAGGCGAATGTCCTAGTAATTAGCTACTGGACACGGAAATCTTCGATAGCTAATAATTGTATTTTTGCGGGTGCGATACGAATTTGTGTGCGTCGCGGTAGCGTGGCGTTTGACAACGTACTGACTCACGCGCCGAGCGAGCGGCGGCAACGTACGGGGGTTGCAAGACGCTATAAACCCAAGACACAATTGGTAATTGGGAAATAAGTGGCGCCAACATTACTCCCGCCCTTAAAGGGTTGCCTTTAAAAAGAGAAGGGATGTACTTACTTGTACAAAGCGGAAATATAAAGTATATAAATAAAAATAATAGATGATAGCGGATATAGCAAGCGTGAGTTACAATTAATACACAATTAAAAAAACAAAAATAAATAAAATAGATCTAATTAAAAATAAGGTAAAGTAAAGTGGTGGTTGTCCAACAAAGAACCAACCAATGCTGCGGTAAATATAAAGGAACTACTGGTTCGGTAGTGGAAATAGTTGCACTACAGGACGCAAGAAAGTTCCATTGGTAGTTCGTACTGAAGCTACGCCGGTTATATCTTCCTTGGAAGTATGAAACCTATCTACTACACCTAGTAGCCATGAAAATGGCAGAGCGTTGTCAATAATGATTACTACAACCGTGCCAAGAGCCCTAAGATCAGCAGACAGGTTCGCCTTAAACGGAACTCGCAAAACGGGCCAATAACGAGAATAACCGAGGATCCATCGTTTCCAGAAAGGCCGAACTGATTTGACTAATAGAATATGTCTATTAAAGAGCGGTATAACTTTAATTTTAAGTGCGGATAAAAATAAAAGAGATAATTTAAATAATAAATAACTACTAAATGCGGTAAACTTAACAAAGTCTAAAGTAAAGTAAAAAGCGTGAGTGATATTTACGCACAAATATGCTGTGCCAACCCTAACTTTACGATAGGTTAAAGGCGAATTTAAAGTTACACCTGCATTTGCGTAGCCGGTGTGCATGAAGTCTATAGTGACACATCGAACTCGAGCGTTCACTATGTTAGCGTTCAACAAAAAGGCTAAAGGAGCTTTCGACTTGAAGCGTACATTACGTCGGTGAACGCGCTGACGAACGATGCCACTCGCGAATGGAACCCAGAACTGTTGCGTTAAAATGTAGGAAAAGCGGTAATAATCTATAGAACTTTGACGCGGTATGATGCCAGGTTGCTGCTTTGGCGGGCTACTGCTACTTGCAACAATCTATTTCGTACGAACTTCAAGTTGTTTGTGGTAATAAGTTTACATAAAGTCGAATTACGTGGTCGAAGTTTTATTAATATTAATATGACACAATTTCCCAAAAACTTGCTCCATAAAGAAGAGCGAGCGGTGAACGGAAGAATCACGGAATCATTTGTGTGGAATATTATAGAGCTTGCACTCAATTTACTTTCGACCTCTCCGTCGGGTACATGGTCGACACTTTTAGGAGGCCACTGAGTGGAAGGCACAGAGGCCCAAGGTGGGCCGTTGTTCCTCAATAAGTGTGAATTTAATTTAGCGGGTGATGAGTGATGTGACTGGCAATCCCCATCTATCACACTGATAGACACTGACGAATCATCTAGAGGTGCTGGTGATATATAATCTTCACGGACATTGTCATTGATTACTGGATGGTAGACGGCCTGCAACTTAGGCGAAGCTTCAGGCTTACCATCTGAACAATGAAGGCGACTAGCTGCGGTTTTAAAAGTATCGCTGAAAGTGTCTACATAGGAATGTAGAGTGACCATACTTTGACTACACAATGAGTCACATGTAGTGGTGGCGCGGTGAATCTCAACGTCGCACTGACGCTGAGACCGAACTTGAGGATACTTCTCAAACTCAATTATATTTCTAATTGAACTGACCATGGGCTGAGGTTGCACCACAGAGCAGCACGATGTCACATGTGCACAGCATGTAACAGTTGTAGTGAGCGCATTGCCCATGACTACGTAACCTAAAACGGTTTCAACTGCCACTGGACCAACGTCGTCGGAGCTGACGACATTGGGCAGCAGCAGGTGCGGGAATACCGAGGCACCGATGAGCATGTCAATTGGGCCCGGCCGCGTGAACGTACTGTCGGCGAGGGATAAGCCTTCCAAGTGTGGAAGAGCGGTTAAATTTATAAAAGCGGTAGGTAAACAACCAGTAATGCGATCGACAATCAAAGTATTGATATCGAATATAATGTTTTTATCAAAACGAGAATAAAATGTTAAGTGTGAAGAACCCCTAATCACTTGTTCAGAACCTCCTATGCCTTTAACAGATGTATATGTTGTTTCATGAGGTTCAATACCTAAGCGGTAAAAACATTCGTGTGTTATAAAATTACACTGCGAACCACTGTCTATTAGACAGCGTACTGTATGCGCACGACCCGAGCTGTCATAGATAATGACTTGCGCAGTTGCAAGCAAAACTGTGCGACATTCATCACTCGGCAGAACTGCGGCTGCGTGCGCGGCAATAGTGTTCGATGCGGGCATGGATGTTGAACAAAGCGATACAACATTGGTCCGGTGACTAAGGCTCGGCACATGCGAGTTTGAATTAATATTTTCGTCCAAAATATTTTCTTTCGAATTGCTTCCGGTTGTACTTGCGGGGTTAGAACTGATTTCCTGAGGCAGGCTTGAATTAAAATGTAATAGACTGTGATGTCTTTTCTTACAAATCACGCAATGGGTACTGGAATTACAAGCCGAAGATCTGTGTTTTAAACTAAGGCAATTTATACACGCATTGTGCTCTTTAGCGGTGCTAAAGCGAGTCACGGGAGACATGTTATTAAATAAAATACATTTATATAAATGTGAATGATGTAAATTTTGACATAAACAATTTGTTTCATTAACTGTACTAACAAAACTTTGTATTTTTGGAATATTACTTGAGCGGGGTTTGTTAGTACTTTCAACCCTTCTTGTCGCAATTGACGAAGTAACGGTGCGTTGTAAGATTTTAGACTGATTTTTTATAAAATCCACTAAATTATTAAATGAAGGTATGGCGGTGGAACTATTTTCCATTTCGAAAGATCGAATAGTTTCATGATCGAGTTTGTTTAAAGCGATTTGTAAAAGGATTAAATCTGATAAATTATCTAATTTTAAATTATTTAAAGCCCTAGCGGCGGTTACAAAATTATCTAAAAAGTTATCGAAATTATTTGCGGATGCGGAAGTTAATTGTTTGAATTCAAATATTTGATTTATATAAGTTGAAGCTAACATTCGCTTATCTTCATATTTATCAATCAGCGTTTGTAAAATTAAATTGTAATTTTCAGCACTCGGCGTAATACCAGCACAAGCAGTTTGTGCTTTGCCACTAATTTTACCCAAAAGATAATACAGTTTTTCAGAATCCGTAAGCGATGCATTCTCGTGTATAGTCGACCTAAAGCTTGCATAAAAAACTGGCCACGAACGAATATCACCGTCGAATGCGACTAATTCTATAGGAGGTAGTGCGGGCCTATTTCGTGTAAGCGCGGTGTTTTGCGATGACGACTCTGACGAGAACTGATTCCTAAGGCACTTGATACGGCTGTACAATTGCTCAAAGGATATTAAACTTTTATAACTAGGTTTAGCGGATGGACTTACTATAAGCAAACGTTTGTTATAGTTGTCCAAAACTTCTGTAAATTCGGACCTAAATTTTTCAATATTTGAAGTTGCTCCAAGGAAACTTTCTACGGAACCTTTATCACTAGATTGAATGTATTTATATTCGTCATATATTTCTTGGAAGTATTCAAATATTGCGTTACGTTTACTTTCCAAAATGGTTAATTCAGCATCTACTACCGAAGAATCTTTACTTTTAGTTGTCATTTTGGATATTTATATAAAGTAAGTTACAATAAAATACAAAATAAATTGCGGGTTAGCGTTGTAATTGCAACGTAGCCGCGGTTGAGTGTAAAGCGGTGACCAAGCGAGGCGATGCTACTTATGCGATTACAAACTACCTACAGAGCGAGATTTAAATGTATCGATTTATGAATTTGCGTGTTAATTTATAAAATAAACGTATAATGCGATATGAAATTAATATAAAATAATAATATGTAAGTATATATACGTATATAAGGCGGTAATATAAATATAAATGCGGTAAATATGGGACAAATAAGGTGCAATACCTATGCGGTGTATTGAATATGAATATAATGTACTTTCCTAGCAATTAGTATAAGTAACATATATATTGCGCTATCCAATACTTAATAAACTCTAACACTTAGAAGTTTATTATGGCTGCAATAGCCTAAAGCGGTGAAATTATAGAATAAAGGGAGGGGTATAAAAGTAATTTAATAGGGCGGTACGAGTTGGATTTGGGATAGAAAAAACCTATAAATGAGGTATATTAAATTACAAAATATATCGAAGGACCAGTATAGGAATACAATAAAGCGGTATGTGGCTTAAAGGTGCCAGAAATAAAGGTATATCCGGCTCGAAGGACCAAAATAAAAGATGGAGACGCAATCAGGCAAATCTCCGCGGGTAGGGGGTTATGTGCTCAATGTATGGCCATCGCTTATTCCCCAATTAAGAACTGGTGCCCGGAGAATATAGAACCTTGCACTTACCTCGCAGTCAGCCACCAGCCCACGACAGCGCTGGTTCAGGGTTCTGCCGGTGCTTCTCGCGTGGCGATAAAGGTGGCAAAGTTCTTCTACACGAGCCCCGGGGCGCAAGGGACGCAGATACACTGATCACTTAAATTTATTATTGGTTGAGGCGAATGTCCTAGTAATTAGCTACTGGACACGGAAATCTTCGATAGCTAATAATTGTATTTTTGCGGGTGCGATACGAATTTGTGTGCGTCGCGGTAGCGTGGCGTTTGACAACGTACTGACTCACGCGCCGAGCGAGCGGCGGCAACGTACGGGGGTTGCAAGACGCTATAAACCCAAGACACAATTGGTAATTGGGAAATAAGTGGCGCCAACAGTATCTATTTTAAAACTACATACAGACATTTTAGTTTTATCTATTGATGAAGATATCCGTATGAATTAAAAATACTCGGTCTTGACTTATGACTTTGAATATAAACGGCCGTGTTAAAATGCTTACTTAGTTATTTACGCCTGCACGGCGCGGCGGGCCTTAGGCCTTCCTTGGGAAACCTTACAGGCGTGATCGTTCACGGCCAACGTGTTTACTCTTAAGGGTGGATATATGTTTGATGGAGTCATTCAATCCATATATCGGTTTTTTATTCATAAATCGTTATAGCTCAGTACATAACATACATTTGAATATTATAGGTACAAATCTAGGTAAACAGAGATGCACCGCTTAGGTCTTTTCGGGATTAATGCGCGAATCATAATTACTACGTGCTCACGCGCAGTGTAATGTGTACATTATGATGACCGATGTATGGAACCCACCAATCCGCCTTGGCTGGTAATTCTGTTCCTAAAATGGGGAAGCCCATATCCGGTGATGGAATATTTATGTACCAATTGAATGGTTCTAAACGTCGGCAACTATTAATTTCTTTAAACCAATAGATTAAAACTCAGCTTACCTATTTCACTGTGTACAACGTTTTGTCCTAGTGTATTCTTACATCGAAATAACTAAGGCAATAATACGTTGTATGCGAAATATTGCACGAATTTTACTCATTTTCAGTGGAATCAAGGAGTATATGCAGAATGTATTTATTCATGTTGACTTGTAAGAAAAACCTTGACATTGTTGCTAATGCAAACAATTCGCTGGTTATTTGTAACTAGTGTGAATAAACTCACGGTAATTACGTACTAATGTTTATAGTTGAGGCAACGACCTGCACTTTGTTAATTATGTTTTATGGCTTTGAGTATTGTATTATACTAATGTAAAGCTATTTGGAAAATATCAATGTTGTAAATGATTAATTTGTATTGTACAGCAGAATTGTATTGCAAATGGTTATTTTCGATAAACAGGCATTCTATGGTTTGTTTTAAATAAAGTCTTTTATTTTATTTGTAATCCCTATTAATATTATAAATGCCAAAGTAACTCTGTCTGTCTGTCTTTATCGAAACGATTTGTCTTAAAGTCAGTATATATGTATATATAATATTCCTTCCTGATTTAATTTTAATCCCTTGTACATATACTTTAGAAGTTTTTACCAGGTACACAGTGGGTATGAACTATGTTAAACCATGTTTCTTCTAGAAAAGTAAAAGTTCGGGTAAGGTAAAAGAAGAATACTCAAAAGTGTATGCAAGTAAAACGGCTTAGAGTGTTGGGGGCTAAGAAGACGTGATTATTGAATACGAGAGGTTTACGTTGTTACGAGATATATTTTCAAGTGTTACTTTAACGGTGGCAGAAACAACTTAAGACAGCCACGCATTCCAATATTAAATTCAAATTTAACATATACAAAAAGTTTGTATATCCATCATAGAGTGCCTCACAGTCTTTTGTACTTTAATGACAATAGTTATTTTTACTTTTTAATATTAAAAAACGATGTACTTTTGGGTTTTTCTGATCGCCTCCATTTATACCACTGAATTATTTTACTAAAGCACTAATATCCTTTGTTTTTTGTTGCAGGTAAACTATTAATTCAGCAAAGCATAGTTTGAAGACCGCAAGCAAGATTAATACGTGAGATAGATTTGAGAATTTGTCGCGCTCTCCTTTTTCGGCAACGTATTGCTATGAAGAGAAGAGTATTGGAGAAATTGATGAATTTTCCATCGCACATATTGTAGCTTCGGGGTAACAAGTTCAAATTATGTATCTCTAAGTCACTATTCGCCTTTCCCTAAACGCAGGGCTATACAATAGAAAGCGTCTTCGTGTATTTCGATAGTAGAAAAGTCATAACAATTTTGGTGCTTTTTTCTCTCGGAAAAAGGGCTCCAGTCCACTTCGGAATTTAGTTTTAGGAAGTTAAATATTTAATTGATATGTGGTGTGTGTTGTCGTTAAAGGTATTTTAGTTTCTAGAAAAATGTATCTTGAAAAATATATATAGGTGGGAAGAGTTCAAATTATTACATGTTGTAACACATTGTATAATTTAGAGGAGATTAAACTAGCAAACCGATACTAACACGCAAACTTAAATTTAAAATACACAAATAGAATACATTCTAGAGTTTAATTAGAGGGGAAATATTAGAAATAATATATAGCTCCCAAATCACGGTCAGTTGGGAAAATTCCCGAAACCCTGGCCGCGTTACCACTTCGGTTGGCAACGCTAATGCTTTGACCAAAATACAGGCAGGCCTTTTGATCGCTAATAATAAGTTAAAACATTTAGAATATCTAAACCAAATTACCCTGTGAAATATTTCATTTTGCACGTTTTTGATTATAATTCAAAACACATTTAAATTGTATAAAATCCATTTAATTAAATATTCCTACTAGTCCCAACAAAAGAAATATTTTCAACATTTTCTTTATACATAATACATAAATGGACACACAATATATACTTCTACAATTATTCAAATTTGATGTCAGTATTATAGAATTTCTGCTTTAATGTTCTAATAAAAGAAATAAGTAATGTTTTTCATAATGTGATAAAAGTGTCACAATAATGTCATGCGATTTGTTACTTTGTCCGTTTTTCCTCTTTGGACAGTGATGGATATTACCTGTGAATAATGTAGTCTAGATCCCACTGTGCTTTTCGGGACATTTTATTAAAACCATTTTGAAAAATACTCTTTTTCAGGTAATATATATTTTTGGCCTAGATTAATGACTGAAGCTATGTGGCCTAAATTTAAATATCATATAACCTCTTGTTTGATTAATTGAATCATCAATTTTGGTAAAATGGAAAGAAATATACGTGAAGTAAATATTTCTTTTCAACAGGATTTTAGAAAGCAGCATTTAATCTCTTTATTTTGGAATTAGTACTTTCAATCTTAACATTACTTCTGCTAATAGGTTTCGGGGCTTTATTTTTTTGATATATCGTGCGCCTAAACCAAATTGTGACCTCCGACAAAGTGCCTATCTATATGTCTTATGGGATGTCGTATTTTGACTAGAAAGAATTTTTTTGTTTCAATAGTTACTTCTTTTTAAAAACTAGCTTCGTAGCTTCCAAGTCGTGGTTAGCTTAATGGCTAGCGCACGCGTCCATAACTAGGGCGCGGATTCGATTCTGGACAGAACGCATGCACCACTTAGGCAGTTTTCTGACTTAATGTGTATGTTGTTACAATTACCACGTGCTAACAACGATAAAGGAAAACATCGTGATGCAACCTGCACATCGAGATAATCGATGTGTCAAACCTGCCAAGCCGCTTTGGATAAGTGTGACGGATATACTGTACGTTCCCTTATAATGGGAGGCTTCCCTTATAATTGTAATATATAAGAACTAGCTGACCATGATAAATATAATTAGCTCCACTGGAACTGTTCTATAATTTAAATGCTTTGATTTAAAATGAAAACAACATTCTCCACGCTTTAACATAATAAAGAAATCATCGGAAAGTAAAAGTGACAAAAAATAAATCGCTGAACCCTCAAGTCGTTTTCTCGAAAATAAAATATGCCAATGTCTGTGTGTACATTGAGACATTTCCACAAAAGGGCATATTTTTATCAGATATGTGAAGTCACGGGTCGAGAGGAGGGAAAATGATAACCGTTTACGAAATTGCCGATGGAATCGAGCGTAAGGGCCAGTTTTGTAGACCCCTGCGGTAAGATATTTGAAACCATCCATCGAGTGAAACATACATGATTGAGTTTGGATCTAGAGGTCACGTTGGCCGGCTACGCGACAAAGACAGCGACACGTGAATCATCGATTCTGCGAGTCGTGAATTATTTACGGTACCGCTTTCAGTATAAATTTAGTGGAAGCCTGTCCCAATTTTTTTGTGTTATTAATCTTTTTGAAGTAAAACTTCTTTAGAATCATTGTGATTTGAAACTCTTTGAAACGAAAAAGCGACACTAAAAAGAGATAAAGTCATAAATCTATAGAACTAAGCCTGCGAGAGAATGAGATATATAACATTATATTTAATAATTTAAACACTATGACTATGCTCATACAGATAGAGTTGGAAATATTTTGAAGTTTATCGTGAATACTACAAATTTCGTGTTTCAAAGCTTAAATATATTACAACGGTATAATGTATGAAATGTGACGTCACGAAATTTAGAATCCCTCTACCCCTTGTCACACTTTGTTTCATTTCTACTGCGTGTGAATATTTGTATATACATATACAATGTACTCTTTGCGTGTGAACTGCACACATATAAATTTTTTGAAGTGAAACTTCTTTAGAATCGTTGTGAACTATTAACTTGATGGAACGAAAAAGCCACACTAAAAGGAGATAAACACATAAAGTTCAACCTTATCTAATTAGAAATAAAACACATGTCTCTTTACCCATTAGTATTAGTTTTCAATTTAAATAAAACTTAAAGATTTCAAATGAATTTTAGCTCTATGCGTATACATTTAAGGAAGATATTTTTTTATACGTAGATCAAAGAAAATTGTGCGTAACAGTGCATTGAATTTTGAACTTTATATTAGTGATTTAAAGTGTAATTTAGATTGAATAATGAAATTTAAGTAATAGTAGTAGTAGACATTTTATACTAATATATAAAGCTGAAGAGTTTGTTTGTTTGTTTGATTAAACGCGCTAATCTCAGGAACTATTTGGTCTGATTTGAAGACCAATAGGAGCGGAGCACCAATGAAAAATGTTTCAAAATCGGGGGTTTTGGAAAACAAATTCCACGCGGACGACGTCGCGGGCACAGGTAATTTTATATTTGTATAAAGGGCTTTGACTGAAGTGGGTTCTTAATGGAATGAATAGTTGGTTACTAATGATAGGAAATTAATATTTACGATAAAACATAGATGGTAGTGTAACGAATTATAATAGACCGAGTAGTGAATGGTAACGTGACGCGTTTCTTTTAGGGCCGGTTCCTTTTACCTTATTGCTAAATCACTTCCCTTGCCATCGGTAGAAATTTGACATTATTCGTACGGAGCTTATGTCAGTAGTATAGTAAGTATATAATAATTCCACCAACGAGTTTCACATTACGAATATGAATAATCTGAATAATCGAACCTCCTTGGAAGAGCTTTTGGTTAATACATTTGACTCACTTTAATACTATAGAAAAAATGAGACGAAATATGTAGTTCTAATTTTCACCACGCGTACGTGGCGCATTTGCAAATGCGCGCCATTTTCATATTAGAAAAGTCGAAGATGTTGCGCTTTTCCAACTGATATTTATGTTTGTTTCAATACTTATTGTACTGTGTTCTCGCAAATGTGTCGAAAAGTGTTATATGACACCAGTGCGATTGTTGGTTTTTACAAACTCGTGCCATAGCTTACATTCATCTACTCGTTTGTAAAAACTAACTCACCGCACTAGTATCATAAGTAACTAATTCGATGAAACAAATCTAAAATTTAAAGTCTTGATAAGTTTCTTTATAATTTTTGATTGAATTAGTTTAGAAAGTTTTGTTTTGAACAGTAAAACGTCAAACTACAGAAAAATGTCAATTGGCATAATTTGGTTAAGCCAATATTAAACGATTCTTTTGTGTCTTTTAATTTGGGTGAATCAACGAAAGTGATTCACACGACCACAAACTTGAATGATTCAATGTCATTGAATATGTCGTGTCTTTTTGGTTTTCCTTTTCTACTAAATTTATTCAATTTAGTTAATCCTTCTAATATCAGCATTATAAAGAGTTAGTCGATTAATCATTCCTAATATTTTTCTGCCATGACGCATCTTACAAATAAATACTAAAAAGTTCTTGTCAAGAAATGTTGGTCCGTAAACTTAAGAGAACCCGACATCCTAGCTACTCTAATGTACAACTCAATACAGATACCATTTTCCAATGTTTACTTTCTTTTTTGTGCTTGCTCATGTTGTATTTTGATTTGTATTACCAACTTTTCCGTTTGTATAGAAAATGTTCGCAACATTTTTTCGCAGATGAAATGGAAACTTGAAGTGTTTGTCTTGCGATGTTCTCAATTCTCATTTGTTTGATAAATGTTCTTTTTGGTTAATGCGTTCGGTCTTTTGCGTTTAATGTATAAGTTGGTCTGTTTTAATGAAATAGGAACATCCGAGGTCATGTGGGATGTATACTAGAGAGCACTGCAGCTTTGTTTGCAAAAAGGTAAATATCAGTATCCTTTTTTCACTTCGTACCTAATTTGCATTTCTTTAATGAAAAATTATTATTGCTACAATTCGACCAAAATGTTTAAAAATGAACTAATTTATTTGCCTTCTGGCAATATTCTATTTTGTATGTAGTCAAGGTCAGTAAATCATAAACGAACTTATCCATGTTATTTTAATTTTAACGTTAATCCGAGTTTAAAATCCGCTAAAAAACAACTAAATACGCATGTAACAATACCAAATTTCACGTGAGCAGTGATTTTTAAAGTTTACTAAGGATGCCTAGTGGAATTTGACGCAAAAATCTTTTCGCTATAATTCGACGATATTTACCGAAGAACAGCCAACATGGGCTACGTTCCATATGAGACTCACAACGACCATGTTCAGAACCGCGATTATTCCCGTTCCATTGGCTTGCGGGCGTTACAATCATAAATTCTAGTGGCACGGATTATGGAGCGTTGATGTCAATGACGGCGAAATACACAAATGCTATTGGTTGATTTGAAAATCGCGTCTTTTTAAATGTCAATCGATAGAGAGAATCAATGCTCTGTGGACAACACCCACTTCGACTCACTTCCTGACATGGGGTGTGTGACGACATGACGTTGTGAGCGTTGTTTGATCGAAAATAATGACGCCATTAGTGCCGTTTTCGCCACGACCATAACGACCGTGGATTTGGAACGGCTGGCGGAGAATTTTGGGCTTTGTGAGCTACTAGAGGAATCCCACCCATGATAGGTTTGTTATGGTTAGATTAGCTTCTTTTAATGAAATAATTCTTCTGTTAACTATCTCAAGGAGTTAAAACTCTTGCTTACAAAATTATAGTCATTATTATTACAGTAAACATCATATGCTATGATGCCAAATGCGTGCATCGTAACTAAAGCAATTTGATACTTACACAATGTTTGATGTCATACTTAAAATTACTAGTAAGTATCGAAATTACTCTTGACCTACTATTGGAATTGCTAGTTTAGATAAATTTGCAAAAGTGGCGCTCCTATTATTTTCTACTTTATTTTGCCGCCCTGTACGTAAACAGGACTTTACAAATCTAGAATTTACAAATCCTCAGTTTGTATCTTATTATTTTTAATATCATAAACGACAAAGTTTGTGAGTATGAATGGATGTTTATTGCTATTTCACACAAAACTAATAAACGGATTTTAATGAAAATTTATAGTGATATAGCTTATACACATATTAGAGTACAAATAGGCTATCATAAAAATATTGTCTAAAATGGCTAAACAATGACGAGTTTTAAATAAAACCGTCATATTGTCCCGTGGCGCACTGAATATAGTAATGAAACTTCTTTGATAATAATTTATGTTAAGTTCTCACGATAGAACGTTAGGATTATATCTGACTAAACAGATACACAATGCAAAAGTGGATGGATGCAGAAGTCGTGGAAGGCCACGACACACCTTCCATGATCAAATTGATCGTGTACTAGCAGAAGGTGATGTCAGGAGCCTTAAGAACAGACGAGCTTGCATGACAAGAGTTATGAATGTCAAAGAGGCAAGTGAGGTGTGTAAGAATAAGCCTAAATGGCACTCTGTTGTTCGTGCCTACCCCGCAAGGGAACTGGCGTGAAGTTATGTATGTATGTATGTAATTATATCTACAGATATAAAACGGAGAATACGGTGACAACACTACGAAAGCAATCTTAGTTTTATGATAGTAACTTAACATTTCATGACACGTTTATTCGCCAAGTTTGCAGTTACATTTCACTGGCAAGTTGCAGTTTAGTTTGATTGTATAGTTCAGTTCGACATTGCAATTCGGTGTGGTTCGATTGGGTTTGGTACACTGGTTGTTTTACGATAATAGCTTTATATCCAAAATGTTCTTTTTTATTATCTCTCTCCTGACAGTGCTTTGTCATTGTATTCAGGGTATTTTTATCTTTATTGATAGCTTATTATATTATTAGTTTTTACCGTTTTTAGACATGCTACTACTATATACCATGAAACTCCCAGGACACAAAGTATCGTAGCATTTAAAAAAGAATGTAAATTATCGTTTTAGTGCGAACTGTCGGAATAAGCAAATTTTTATTCACCCGAACAGCTTCAAACCGCTCCCGGAAAATTTTTCGCGGGTTTCCCGGGATAAAAAATATCACATATTATATTAAATTAAATTTTCTATCGATCAGTGAAAAAATGGCATTGGAATTCGATCTTTTTGATCTGGCCATTTTATATCAATCCCAGAAAAAATCTCGCAGGCTTCCCAGGATAAAAAGTAGTGCAGATTTAAAGTCTAAGAATTTGATATTAATCTGCGAAAACCGCATCGAAATCGGCTCAGTCATTTGTCTTGAGTCATGAACAAACAAACAAGAAATCTAAAAAAATGGCATCATTTTCTCCATTCTATTACAGTTGTTTTTTTAAATTGCTTCGATTTACAGACACGGCATGTTTAGAATTGAATAATATTATAGATAAGCACAATGATACGTACCGAAAACTTATGACGCCTACACACACTTCATCCTATTATGATAATTTTTTTACGGTGCAGGCTGTCAAACTTTGGAATATGCTACCTCTTACTGTCAGAGAGGCCAAATCCTTACCAAAATTTAGAAATTTGCTCAGAAAACACTATTTATCCACAAATAGCTATGTCTGATTAACAGAATATAATCATGCTTAGACATTTATTATAATAACTTATGTATTATTGTATACATATGACTATGTATATATGTATGTATTTGTATATTTATTTCTTAAATTAGGTTGAGTATTTATGTATCTATTGCCTTTTTCTGCACCACCTATATCGCCTGATTCAAATTTCTTTCGTTTAGGTTGCCTGGAAGAGATCGCTTTGAGCGATAAGGCCGCCAATTGTATTGCCTAGAAAATATTGTAAATATGTTCTGTTTTTTAATTGTATATTTTGGTGTGCAATAAAGTGTTATCTCTCTCTCTCTCTCGATAAGTATAATTTGTTTTTATTTTTTTATTATTAAAAAGTATCTTACCGTATTTCCATAAATTTAGAGAGGAAAAATACATAATGATATATCTAAATCAAAATGGATACTTATCTATATATATAAAAATCAATTGCTGTTCGTTAGTCTCGCTAAAACTCGAGAACGGCTGGACTGATTTGGCTAATTTTGGTTTTGAATTATTTGTGGGAGTCCAGGGTAGGTATAAAAGGTGAGTAAATATGTAAAAAAGGCCTGGAATATAGGGAAAACAATAATTTCGCTTTCCCTTAGAAACTATTCTATTGATTGATATACTATTGATGCAGAGGCGGTACGAAGTTTGGCGGGTCAGCTAGTGATCTATAAAAAAACAGAAATACAAAACAGTTAGTTAAATACACCAAACTTAATTATTTAATCTGTCATCATATAATACTGTGACACCACTGACGGGAAAACTATACACAAAAAACTGATTAAATCTAAAGAAAAGATTCCCTTCCTTTTGATGCTTATTAATAATTTTACTTTCCTTTCCTTATTATATGATTTAGACGGGGATAATCGCCGGTAAGTGTCACGCCATATTTAGATTAAATTTGTCAAGGGGCCTCTACGTGTTGGTCTCCCCATGGATCCACGCAAGCCCTCCAACAGTCCGGGCATTTTATGGCCCGTGGTCTTTAAAGACATATAATATATTTTACTAACAAATGTTGACTTTTATATATTCTATATATATATATATATATATATATATATATATATATATATATATATCGTTGTAAGTTATTTATCATTTATTTCTTTTATTTATTATTTTTACAATTTTAACGCCGTCAAATCTGCGCAGCGTCGTTTTGCCATCAGATTTATCATGTTTGTAAACTTAAATTCAATCCTAAGTTTTTGTTCCAAGTCAGAAAAATGTACTATATGTATGTGTATGTATATTAGGAATATATTACCTTTGAGAAGTATCTTTGTATTGTACCCAAATAATCAACGCCATCTTAAGCACATTGAGCGCCGGGTTGCGAAAATCAATATTTGCACACCTCCCCCTCCCTATCAACAATCAAAAATAGCATTAACATTTTATATTTAATTTTCAAGGAGGATTTGTCATGTTCGTCCATTCTTAGTCGTTAAAGGTCGTCGTTTGTCAGATTTTGAGAAATCATAATGTTCTTATGACTTGTCCCTGCACCCGAGTGCCTCGCACCTCTTGCACCGCCGGGTAAAGGCGGCCCTGCAAATAATATGCTAATTATCAAGGAATACATACTGCATCCGATTAGTAATTTTGTGAAATCTAAATGTAACTTTTGTTTTCCTTGTACCTGGTACAAATTTATTATACACACTGGTTTTTGTACGATACCTATGCGATAATCGTTGTTTAATATAATTATTATTTGAAATTAAAAATAATATTTTTAAATGCCCCGAGGTGTTGTTAGTTATAAAGGACTACGGATTGTCATGTCGGCGGCTGGCTCTACACATCTTCCCTGGAGAAGGAGTTGTGGGATACCGGCCGCCAGACTACCCACTAAATCTACCACCGTCATGGGATACACCGTAGGCCCGACTTCATGACACCTCGACGCATACCCTAAATTGTGTTTGAGTTGTGTTCCGGAATCAGTGGCCAGGTTCCAATTTCTCCTTCAAAGCGGGCAGCACATTGACAGGCCCTCTCGCTTTGCTAATGTCTGTAGGTAACAGTAACCACTTTCCACCACAGTTGGGCCGTTAGCCTATCTGCTGTGTTCCAGCAATAAAAAATAAAACAAAATCTACAAGTAGATTATGACTTTTGGAACTTTGAGTTGTAATCTGCGACTCGTTAGTAAACTCACCAAGTAGTAACAACTTGAGTATTTAGTTTCTATTTGGGATGTCTTTAATTAAATCAAAACATTGGTCTTGATTGCGAACTTGGTAAACTAGCTTGCTAGGTATAGTTTGATGTAGTTTCATACTTAATTATTATTTGAAGTGAGACTAAGAGGCAACTTTCATAATTAATATTTCAGTATTATTGGCTTATAACTTCACGTAGTTCTTCATAAAGTATTAATGTATATTTCGAACGTAGAAAATATTGGATTATATTATCAAATACACAGTTCAAAATTCAGTACCTTAGTTTAAAAATAGTTTTTTTTGGTGTAAAGTCTAAATAAAATCCATTTATTATATCTCTCATATATAGGTATTTACTGGAAACTCGAAATGTACTTTTGTGCTGTGTAGTTTTATTTTTAATATATTGGGCAAGTGGCTAACAATCCGCGCACGTCACGCGTTATTTATCGTCGCGACTTTCATGATGCAGCGGTGACAAAAGTACACTGTGTAGCGCCATATAGACTTCTCTATCGAATTTCATCCCTATAAGCCTCATACGAACAAGCATTTGACCGCTTTGGCGGTTCCTTTGAGCGGTTAGCCGCCTGATGCGTTTGGAATAGCTGCCGACGATCATGGCGGCCAACTATATCACCTAAGTTTCCGCCAAATAAATATAAAACACTAACCCAATACCGACCTTATTTCTTGCTACGAATTCAAAGAGAAGCTGAGCTTGAAAAATTACTCTAAAGAGTAGGTACTACACACGATCTTATTACGTCTGTTTACCGTGTCAGTTTGCAGAGATGGCGCGATTGCTTTCAGACGAAATTACATTTGCGAGAACTAATCAAACACAATTTAGATGTGGTCTCGCCTATATTTATCTTTTGACCGACTCACTCTCTCTTTAGGTAGTTCTAAGCGTTTGTTCTTTGGATATAGTTAGTTACAGTATCTTGTAATTAAACGTTGACGGGGTGATGTCATTGATCACGCAAGTTATTTATGTATATTCATAAGGTAAATGTATGACGTCACGTTGCTACGGTAATAATAAAAAATGTTTCAATTTATTTGACTGTCGACTACCTTATTACTGCTGGTATCTTACGTATACTAAACTAAGGGCCATATAGACTACGTTTTGCTGCGGCCGCACCTGTTTTAGTGTTAAAGATTTAGATTGTGGCCGAATGCGTCTTATTTAAAGCGTTATTAAATCACGCCGTTAACCCTTAGCCACATTAGCGCCTATACATCCGTTATCTGTCAATATTTAACGTCATTAACAGTGTTGCATCTCTAATAACGCATTAAACCCGTCGCCATATCTGCGTGATCCGGCCTATATCTGGAACATGATCGCAGGCGAAGCCGCACCTTTTAAATACTTATATTAAGTAATGAAATTAACATCTAATCTGTCTTAATGAAGAAGCAAATATTTGAAACCGTTTTGGTACTTAGGCAGCAAAAATGGTGATATCGTTAGAAATAATCTCGGCGAGTGTCCCCTTAGGATTCGGCCGAACAATATACAAAATGATCCAATTTATAGAGTGCGCGCTTCAATGGCTTCCATGTAATTGGGACCTTTTTTCGCCGATCTTTACGAGGTCCCCCTGTCTCGAGAGTGGAGTAATGCAAATTCCCTTGATTGGCTGAATACTGATATAGAATTTGATAATATATCAGTCCCTAAACGTCCCACTGCTGGGTAAGTACGTATAGGTGTCCTCATTTTAGGGTAACGGACGGTATACCTGCTAAGTTTGTCTCAAGCCAGGTTTCTAGATGGAATTAAAATAATATAGTTATAACTTTGTAGGTTCAGATAGTTTGAAATAGGTATTCACTTACTATCACAGAATGGAAAAGTATTTATTTTCAAAAGCAATTTCCGAATAACGTAAAGTGGTTAGAATGCTCGCAACAAGCTAAGCAGTATTTGTTTACAATCATAATTTAGTTTCTATTGCTCGAGTGGGTACAGTGGACAGGTTAACGGCCCACTCTGTGGAAAGCGGTTATAGTTGCCAATGAATATTTTCAACATCATGGGTGCTACCAATATGCTGCCGGTCTTGAAGGGGGGACTGGAACCTGATCACCAGTGCCGAATACAAAAAATAACTCTAGGTTTTTATGGCGCCGTGTTTTAGACCAGAGATGACAGATGGGCAAATGCCCTACCATTTGGTCGTGGGCTGTTTTGTCGTCTCATAAGACAGGCGCCGCAGGAATTACAATTCTTACTCCGTTCCTGCATGGAAAATTATGATACGTGTATTATAAGGCCAAATCGTAAACTATGCTAAATAGCGAAAAACACTCAAAGGATTCTCGAGGCCGATTTTGATGAAAACTAAAGTGGCATTAGATTTTTGAAACATCAATTATCCTTGTCAGAAATCGAATCGGCTAATTTTGAAAATTATTCAACGTGTATATGTGTGATTATACCTAATCATACTAGTGTAGCTCATAAGCATCAATTTCTATGAAGGAATAAACGGCAAAGCAAGGGAAACGGTTGGTTTTTAATATAAATGCTGTATTTTTCATACATATATTCATATTCCTCATTCCATCCTTCCAAATATAGAGTGTAATAGTCCTTAAAATTCTCGTTATTACGTACACAATTTTCCGTCGCGTGTTCTCGGAAATTCCACACTTTCATTTAAATATGTTGTTCGTGTAATTATGGGCATATTTCACCGTGTATATTTCCTTATACGCGTTTTAGGCGGTCGTTAGTTACTTCGCAGGCAGGTGGCGTGACGGTGTTATCATCTTCCAAGATTGCACTTGTGATATACTTACCGTGGTGGTGGGCGCTTCTTGTGCAGAGTCCCAGAGCAGATTGGACTGCCAAAATTACACAGGTTCATTTCTGTTTTAATTTGTATAGAAATAGAGCTTAATGGTTAAAGGTTTTTTCATGTGTAACTTTTCAGACTGCTTACTTGGTTATTTGTTACTTAGTAATGTTTCTTAGATTGTAGAATATTTAAAAAAAAAACTTGTTTTTAAATATAAAATAACTCTTTGAACTACATAAATAACTGAGCACCGTACAAACCGTGAACCTATAGTAATCTGTATACAACTTATGTACTTAAAGGATTATAGGTAAAATAAAATATAACTAATGTTGATTAAATTAAATTCATGTTAAGTATTTATTGTATTATATTATAATTAGTTAAATCATTGTTAGGTATTGAGTATTTTCAATTGCACTGTACTTGAATCATGAGGGGTATTTTGCTATAATATTTTCCTAAACAGTTGGTTGTTATTATATTCCGCTAATATAGAAAGTGTATTAAGTTAATATTTGAGTACTCTCTTGTGTCTCATAAAAGCGTGCTCTACTGCTCACTATAAATCTGGTCAGCCATAACGGCGATTTGAGCATTGGGTTTAGCATATATGGGTCAATGACAAGTGTGAGTGTGTAAGGGTTGCCAGATCTAATTGGTAAAACTATCGACACGAAGGGAATTGATGAGCTAGGGGTGAAACGTGAACATTGTGAAATTTATTAGTCCGTTGATTATTTCCTTTAGATAGATAAATAAATGGAATAAAATTGTGTATGTGTTGTGTTTGCACTTCCCACGTAGTGGAAGTGAAACTTCAGAGATCTTCAGAGAAACTTTTATCCGTGCAGGAACGGAGAAAGAATACAATTTCCTGCGGCCGGGCGGTCTGTCGTAAGAGGCGACTTAACAACCCATAGCCAGGTGGTACGGCATTTGCCCGACTGGATGGCCACCACGCCTGGTCTAGAGTATGTCGCCATAACAGCCTTGAGTTGTGTTCCGGCATTAGTGACCAGGTTCCAGTTTCCCTTAAGAGAGCAGCAGCGCATTTGTAGCAACTTTGCTGTTGCAAATGTCCATAGGCGATGGTAACCGCTTTCCAACAAGTGAGCCGTCTGCCTGTCTGCTGAACTCCTGCAATAAAAAAAAAAGTGAATAATACTCACAGATAATTTTTTTATAAGTTTTATTAATATAAATATAATTCCATTAGCCTACATCCGTTAACATATTATAATTCAAAATTAACTTCTTAAGTATCAGTTTCAATTTCTCACTCTTTTAGTCTAAAAAATATTATTAGCAGTTTTATTTCGGTCCAAATTACACCTATGTTTAATCATCGGTCTTATTAACTCTCCAAACTGTGCTGCACAATGTAAAACTCGTATCTCATTCTCTCGCAGGCTTAGTCCTATAGATTTATATGTATATCTCTTTTTAGTATTGCTTTTTCGTTTCGTCCAGTTTCTAATAATAACGATTCTAAAGATGAACCTAAATGGGCCGAAATACCTAATTGTTTAGTATAAGCCAAAACCTGGCAACTTTGTTTACAATGTATAAACCTGTCGGCGACAGGCATGCAGATTTATGACATGAATGCGGAACGGACATGTGCCCGGTTGTATGGATTTATTCATCGAGATGAGAAGGCGTGCACGAGAGGGTTTGTGACGTTGAGATATATTATGTACGTATGTAGGGAGGTACATATTATAATGATATATTCACACTTCCATTTATATAGCGCAACATTTGCGAATCTACAATATGATATGAGCGTATAGGTAGTATTAAAACGTATCCAGCGATTGAAGACAACATTGAAAGAGATTAAATTGCTCAGTAATAATTGAATATGTCGTGTGTGGATAGCATTATGCAATTTTTAGGCCGTTATTCAGAGCTATGTAAGCACATAAGCATAAATCAACAACAGTACAACTGCAGCCAAATCTTGGTTATTTAGTATGTTTTTCTACTGAGATTTATTAACTGTTTTATTGAAAAATAAAATTTCAACCGAGTTCAAATTTTTTTATCCATGTTGAGAACACAGAATATACGTGTGTCCGAACAGATTAGAAGGCTAAATGTGAAATTTATGTAGCCTGGGGAGTTCAGATAGGGGTACGGCTACAGGCTGAAAGCAAAAGGATTAGTCGGATCAAAGCCTGTCCGGTATTTAAGTAAGGTCAAGCTTTGACGGTGCCTGGATTCGTTTATCCAACACTATTTTCTTGTTGGACGAATTTTGCTTATGCCGATATCGGGATGCGTTTTAGTGGCTTTTTATATTGCCTTTTTGTCGATACTAACTCTGGAATATTCTGAGTTATAACGTAAAATTTTATAGGGATATCTTTTTACTTCGCAATAAAATATTTTTTAATTACATGCAAATCGAGTTAGGTACTTGAATAAAATGTAACGTATGCGTATACATTTAGATCTTATTTTAATATGTTTGAACGTCCATGATAATGAAGGAAGTTTATCTCAAACTATATTTTTTAAGGTTTAACAGGACAATTCATTTGTTAAAACTCTGTGAACATGGCTGTTTCAATTTGGTGTAGTTTAATCTGTTCAAAATATTTTTTCTATATTTTGAAATTGGGAGAAAGAACAGTTTTGTACAGTTTCACAAATAAACTTGTAATTTATTCATTTGATTCATACATTTTAAAGGGCCAAATAAAAAATACGGAAATTTAAGTTTAGAATTTGAAGAAGTTGGTTCGTATTAGTGATAGATGCATACGTATAGGTACAGTAATACAGAATGATTTAAATTGAGGTCATTAGAATCAAAGTGGCCTAACATTTATCAAAATTATTTTGATTTTCAAAGCTCATAACAGATGATTTTACAGTGATGCTATATATGTTCATATTAATACTGGCCTAACACATATATTCCTAGGCTGGCATGATACTCTTATGCGGACAGCTTATTCTGGTTTTCATAGCCTCAATTAATAAGTTTGCCAATAATAGAAGTAGGAATGTATTTTCTCTTAGTAAAACACACGCGTATATTTATTATACGTTTATAACGGAATATTATGTTACGACGATAATATTGTCTCAAACAAGAAGAGCATAAAAGCTTATAGTATCTTTACGAAAACTTTGAAAACAATGTAGTAAACATAAAACTGCTCAAGTGTTGTCTTCTGTGCTTTTAAAAGTATGACATAAACTACAAACTAGTGCGATTTCAACCCGTTAACCCGACGATGGCGTCACAAAGAGATGTTACTCATTTTACGAGCTCGCAAAGGGTAATTAAGACTGCTCGGAGGTCGAGAGCTGCGCTTAACTGCCAACGGGGCCTTACAAGGACTGTACATTTAAACTAGCTTAGCTATCTTGAACAGTTAGTAAGTTAAAAATTTTCAAATAGAGACGGTACGCGGAGTTCAATATCCTGTAAGACTTTCTACGAATCAATATCGAGCTATATTTAAAAAAAAAGTAATTTTTAATACATACAGGAGGATAATAAATTGTAATTAATGTTAATAAACGTGTATTCGCCATTTTGTTTGCGTTGGAATTAATACGCCCTAAATCGGCTCAATTAGATTTCAATCAGATTTTGGGGATTAAATGGGCTACGATATGGAGTTTTTCAAAAAAGGTGTCATAATTTTTTTAAGGCTGGTAGCGCGTTGGTGATGTCTCTAGTGCTGAAAACGTCCATAGGTGACAGTAATCGCTTTCCATCAGGTGGGCCGTTACCCTGTCTGCTATACTCCGCTCGATTTTGTTTAACATGAGATTCCTTTTGGAGTTCACGCCAAAATGCCATTAAAAAGTATAAGCGCGATATGTAAATAGTTTCAAAACTAGCAATATTATAAACTTGTGTAAATAATAAAAAACTTAATCCCGAATGCGTTTTACTTTAAAAGTTTAAAAATAAATCCCACAGACCCCAAAAACTTTTCCATTCCAACTTAAGCACTTGAAACTTGGATACACTTTGTTATCCTTTTTTAGTTGCTACCCGCGATATTACACTTGCAACTTGCGAATTCTACCAAGTTGGTAGCATTTGGTACGTTTTTGCAACTTACAAACTGGTAAGTAACTTGGTAGTTGCGGTTTCGATTCTATGCTGTCACATCATGGAGTCGAAACCGCAAGCCTATCTATAAATAGGCAAGTTTTCGGTTTAATATTTTGTATACCTACGAAACAATTGTCATTTTTAACGTAACGAAACGCATCTTTCTTTTTTAATATTATGTCATTATCAAAGGTACTTTATTTAATCTACTTTCGACGGTTTAATAAAACTAAAAATTATATTCTTAAAAATGAAAATTGCTAATACCACAAATAGATAGATACATTTTTGAAAATTATTATATTGTATTCTAAACGTGTTCTCTTAGTGGTTACCGCTCTCGCATTTTAAATTATGCGGGTTAGAATCCTGGTCAGGAAGCATCTACCATTTAGGCAGTTTTCGGACTTAATGTGCAGTGTTATATTTACCACGTGCTAACGTAACGAAAAGATCGTGATAAAACCTACATCAAGATAGCCTTTATGTCAAACTCGTCAATCCGCCTTGGACAATCGCGGCGGTTATAGGTACATACCCACTGTCCGTTCCCCCTGGAAAAGATGGGAGGCCTGAAACCAGCAGGACGTGTATGCGCTGTTATTGTATTTATATGCATGAGTAATTATATGTATAAGTACTTGTATATATAAGTATTCTATGGCCTGTTGCGAATAAAATTTATGTACAAGTAAAATTACTAACATTGTCGTAGCCCCTCCATTGAACACTTAATAATTTAAAACTTTATCGAATCCCTAATCATTTATAGGCTTTCAGACCGATACGTGGGTACGCGGTGAAATTAATTACTTCGTCATAATCCAAGAGCGTGTGGGCGGACAATAATTTTGATTCCACCGACGGGAGCGGAGTAAATCCGATTAGAAACTAATCCATTCGCTTTCGAGTCTAGAATCACGTAAAATATTTAGTTAATTAATCGATAACATACTAGGATTCAGCTGTGGTTACTCACAGCTGACTCCTAGTATGTTTCTATGTGGGCCTTAAAAAGGCCAGTTTTGCACAATCACATCGTGAGTATGGCATGTGTATTGATAGGTTAGGACACGACATTTTCCACGTTATTTTGACACCTGTCATATCTTTTAGACGAATCTGTGGTAATTGTTATACTAATTCTCTGGTGGGAACTTATTATCAAGGGTTTCCCTCTACACTACAACATGGGGATGTTTATGAAGGGGTTCATAAAATTTATTCGACGCCAGCGACTTACTTACTTTCCATCAGGCAAAGTTTAGAATTATATGAAATTACAAGTATGGAACAGATTTGAAATCTAATGAGTAATTAAAATATCTCCGTAGATACTAAGATGTAATTTTTCAATAAAATAAAAAATAAACACACTTTCTTCTAAGTCATTCCCTCATTGCTGAGAATAGTTACTTCGATGGAAGTGAGCAATTGCTCTCTTGCACCGAGATCGATTCTGAGTACGGTGGGAGGCCGAGTTTATTGAATTGTCCAGCTGGTCAGCAATCTTGTTAATCCACCTATTTGGAGATTTTGTAGTCAAATAAAAAGTCAGGTCTTACTTATAACATTTATTTGGGTGCTTTTCTATTACAATAACATATTAAGTAACCTACCACAGCCCTAGGAAATTTATCGAGTTTCGAGGCCCTAACCTAAACGTTATATGAGAGAGGGGCTACCTATAGATAGATATGTATGTTTACTTGGAGGATTACTCCAGTCGAATGCAACTGGTCGAATGCTCGACTCGTAGCTGAAGGCGTGCTAAATGGAGGATTGTTTCTTCTTATATACGATTCCTATGGAACACGCCGCAAATATAGGAATACAACCTGAGAATATATAAGAAAATGTTATGCGACCTACGACAAATTCACATTTAAAAAGAAAATAAATAATAAATTGGACATACGTGGGACGACACTCAGAAAGATTTGCGAAAAAAAAAATGTTCTATAGGTAAATATTTTTTTTATTAAATCTTTTCAAAGTACTCTCCACCAGCCTCTATACAAAGTTTCATGCGTCTGAACCAGTTTTCGAAACACTTTTTCCAGTCCGCCGCACACACCTCGTTTACAGCTTGCTCGAACGCTGACAGCGTATCTTCCGGCGACGAAAATTGTATCCCTTTGAGCTGACTTTTTATTTTCGGGAATAAAAGAAGTCACACGATGCTAGGTCCGGGCTGATATTTACGAGAATAAAAAAGATGTCGTTGTATGGGTTTGGTTAATCCAAAATTACTACAAAACCCTAAAAAAAATATTTAAACTTAACATGTTACGACAGCCAAGATTTTTGATGTTGTTTTGGGGCTGACGAAAACATTGATTTATTTAATAAGAGGATATTCTAAACATCTCAAATAACTGTCTTGAGAAGCGGTTACAAAACAAAAACCGGTTGAAACCTCAATTCCAGACAAGGAACGATCGTTTCAAAGGAAAACCACATCTGTTTGACTAAACATTTGACCACTAACCGGACCAAGGTGATTAACGCGCTCCGCTGCTTGTTATTAAAGGAGTTGTATTTAATGACTTAGAGGAAGAGTCTCTCATGAGAAAATTTGAAATTTCGTAAAAAAGAACTGGAAATTAAATCAAAACACATAAATTGTACATATTACAGTACGCGAAAAATATAAACGTGCTTCGAGAGGAGTGAGCTCCGTGATTTTACTCATATCCTGTCAAATGTTGATGTTTACCAGACCTTAACTAATAACTAAACTCGTTTATTTCATTACCATGTTACGCGTCAGGATTGTATTATTAAGAATGTTACTATTATTGAGGTGTTTGTCACAAATCATCACATTCCGTGTGCTTGATTTCGATAATCGACACTTTCGAAGCCGATAGCTTGTATATATTATTACGAGTTACAAGACTCGAATTTAAATGCCGTTGGAATTAATATAGAATTTATTAGAACTATACAAACACGTATAACACACGTACAAATATAACTGGACACAACCAGTACAAACGTACGCGATTCAATAATACGCGCAAAGTCTGTCACTATATAGATTATCGAATGTACACACGTCTTTTCTCGCTACTGATTATCGCTTGACTGCCACCTCTCTCCATCCTGCCGCCGTTTTATACTTCACAAATACAAGTGTGACCGCCCGTATCGTCGACTTAATTTCCTAGAAATTGTGATCAGACTGACTAATCATGCCTGCAAACGGCCATAAACGAGTACAATAGGCTGCTCTCCACAGTAACCAATAAATAAGTAACCACCTATTTGGAGATGGTGTAAATAAGTAAACAAAAGAAGACAACCATAAAGGTATTACGATTGGTTCAAATGTCGACAGGTAATAGCGTGCTTCGTGGAATTTCTCTTTGTCGGGGGGCTAAGCTGTAACACTATTATATCTTCAAACCCATAACATGCGGTAGTGTGTTTGATTTCTCTAATTGCCTCAACAGCGGCAACCAACTAATAATGTTTAGTGCTATATAAATTATAGAACATCGCAAATACGGGTTACTCCCTGAATGGGGAACTCACGAAAACTCATCCTACATAAAAAAAATCCTAATTCAACCCATTTCTATTCCCAATTCCACGACTTATTTTTAATATATTTTCTTATCTCAACCTAAATGTTATTCGCAATTCAATTCAAAGCAAAAACAATGGCAATCAAGTAGGGATAGCATAAAGATGAAACTCTGTTTAAAATTATTTTATAAATTGAATTTACTTTGTTTGGTATCTACTAATAAACTTGAATCGAGTCCTGCCTGTTAACTGTATTACTTGACAGTTATAGTAATGATGATTCATATTTATTAATGGATGAAAGGAAAAGAGATAGCAATCACGATAGTGACAGAAACACAAATACTTTTTGGCGACTAATTCTGGTTTTTATTGTTTTTATGATGTTTTTAAAGGGTATCCATAAAATTTTATCAATTTATCATTGATTCGGGAACAAAGTCAATCTGATTGATTTTCAATTATAGTACGAATTCACAAGGAAATCCAATATTTTACTATACAAACGTCACCAGTTTTACAGAATAAAGATAGTACTATAGTGTCGCGGTGTGTGAAGGCACCGGCGTGTATTAGTTATGTGAAAGTGACAGATGAAAATGTTTAAAAATATCCCCATAACTGCTCGCCAAGTGAAATAAATAATGTAATGAAAGAATCTATGGAAAAATGTTAAACAAAAGTGCAATCGTTAAAAGTGAACTTATTGCAACGCTTTACCAAGAATCTCTAATATTACTGCACAACCAAGAAATTAATTGAGTAATGAACTTGCCGAATTTTAATAATGTAAAATCTGCTCCTTACCCTGTTCGAAACAACAGCTAAGGAGTACAGAACAACGTTTAAATCAGCACACGAAGTAGAAATTCCAAAATCTTATCATAATTTTTTTACTCTTTGATTATAAAGATGACAGCATACGTATAATTGCATTTGCAACACGTGAAGGACGTTGTAGAATGGAAACAAGAGAAATTATCTATACTGATGGTACTTTTACAAAATGCCAGGGTAGACCAAAAAAAAATGATGCGTCAACATCGTTGATGGAAAACAATGAAAACAAGTTACGTATTCAAAGTGCTATTCAAGATTTCTTGGAGCGGAAAATAGTGCTGGATCACTGTTTAGAAAATTGGTCCTTCTTTTGCGTCCGTGGACTAAAGTAGTGATTGTGTCAATAATTTTAAATATAGTCTAAACTCTTTACAGCGAATCTCAAGCTACTGAGCATCTTTTTTTGTTATGAAGACTTCTTGTTATTTTGAATGAATAATAAAATAACCACACTTATATTTCTTTGCCGTTTTTTGTTATGTCATATTTGTTCATATACATCATACTTATATTTCATATTCCAAAAATATGTCTGGAGTGTATAACTTTCTTGAGAGGTCTCGAATAACCTCCGAAAAAAATACTTACATTAAATCAATGGAGATATTTTGCTGTATTCTCAAAAATCATGTGAAGTCGTATGTAAAAGGCAGAAAAAGAATCGATGTTGTTTAGATCTGTCGTTAAATATTGTTACAACTCAGGTCCCGACAAAAACAAAACCCACATGCATATCTGAAACAAAACACATTTTATTACCTGTCGGCATTTGAACTACTTGTGATTCTTTTATGATCGTCTTCTTTTGTTTACTTATTTATTGGCACACGTTTCTAGTATTGTGAAGAACAGCCTATTGTCTATTGTACTCGGTTATGGCCGCCCGCAGGCTGCCTCATTAGACAGGTGTTAGGGTTATAAAGTACAAACTGATTCTAGGAATTTCGGTCCATGTTGCCGGGCGGGCCCATTGCATTTGTGCAGTATAAAACGATGGCCTGATTGAGGGAGGGGGCAGTCGAGCGAGAACCACGATCAACGCGAGACGTGTGTACATTCGGTGGTCTATTAGTGACGGACTTTGCGCGTGTTATTACATTACGACCTTCTGCATTACGTTTGGATTTGTTGTGTTCGGTTATATTCGTACCTGTGTTATACGTATTTGTATAGTTCTAATAAAATTTATAATAATCAACTCGTAACGATATGTAGGTAGATTTCAGAAAATATGAAGCGTGTTTGGAAAGCAGTACAAATGTTTTTAAACTCTTAAAGTAATATTTCATAAAGCTTAGCTGGAATTGTTTGCACGGCAAATCTGCCCAAGCGGTTTTTGCTTTAGCTGCGGCTAAAGACCGCTGTTTTCGTTGGAAATTAAAAGCACATCTTTTCTGTTTTGTTTTTGATTCTTTATTTCTAGCGTTATTACTTTGAGCAAAAGCTCTAAATGAGCAACAGAGTTTTTAGCTTAATTTTTGCTGGAAATATGTTGGCTTATTATTAAAGACTCTGATTAAATACATACCAATATAGTTATCTTACTACGAGTATAAAACAAAATAGCTTTCCGCGTCTGGCTGTATATCCGCTAATTCCTCCGAAAAGACGCAATAAATTATTACGCGGTTTAGAGCGTTGTAAGGTGAATTATGCTAGATCGTGGCGGGCGCGAACCGTGCCCCGTACGAGGCACGGATTCAAAACTTGACGAAGATTTTATATGATGCAGTTCATGCTATACCGTGCGGCGTCCGCGTCCCGGACGAAGCCCGGACGTGCCCCGATGACGCACGGTTCCGCCCCGCGCCCTTCTCGACTCGTAATATTATGAGCGGTCTTCCGTGGCGTGTCTGAACAGTGAGCGATGAAAGTTTAGGGAGGAACCACGTATGTTTGTGTCATAAAAATATTTTCTTAACTGAGACATACTGCTAATCTTTCTTCAGGTGTTATTGGTGATTGAAATTTTGTCTTCGGTCTTTTAAAAGCAGGCGTTAACTTATGTAGTAAAATTGAAAGTTATCCTTAGATATTCTAAAATATCCAAAGAAGTTGTCTTTATCATCTGCCAAATCTCTACATAGGGTAAAAAATTATCCTTCATGACGGCACTTTCTCCAAATAGGGTGCACGCCCCATTTTCTTCATTTTTTCTTGCTATTGATTCCTCTTCTTCATCTATGGCAAAGGCAATAGCTGCCATCTCCGATAGCGAGAAATCCATAATTTATTAATACTTGTGTTAAATCAATAAGAAGTCACAACACTATGTCCGTAACCGAGTCACCGCGGCAGTGTAATGACTCGGCGCACACTCGGTGTAATATGAATATGTAACTTGTAACCGTACGGGGCTCGGACACGGCTCGCGTCCGCCACAGTCTAACATAATTCACCTGTAAGCAGTAAAAAATTGAATCAATTGCCTTTTATATTTTGAATATGTTATGATTTCCGTAACATTTGGTAAATAGCGATTTCTATACTGGATATAAACATCTTAGTTTTAAATGTTATGAAAATACACAATTTTTGATTTCAGTTACAATATGACGTCCTTATAACGGCTATTATGTATTTATTCATCATTTGAATACATCGTAATAATAAAATCTTGGATATATAAGTATTTATGTAAAAAACAGCGGTCCTCAAGCAATATTAAAACCCCTACGTAACCCATCCAGTACGGTTTTTCGTTATTAAATTTCCCTCTATGGGAATAAGATTAATGTTTGGCACTCACTTCGAATGGCGATCGGACGTGAGGCGGATGCCCAAACAGCTGGACGAACGGGGTCAGAGTTAAGGGGGTTGACCCACACTAAATTTTGAATGAGCGCTTTTTAGACGTACGTTTTAGTTAGCGAAGCGATTAAGCAACTCATGTTACAACTTACTCAATGCCACCTATAATAATCGAAAACCATTTAAAACAAATCGCTAAATGACTTGTGTGTTTGCATGTATGCTTCAATGAAACCCGAGGAATAGAAAGAAAAAAATAAATCGGCAGATAATCGTATATTCCTAAGGTAAAAAGTTACGCTTGTGTTACACGGAATATATAGTGGACAACTCAGCAGCTGATCCCAGATACTGAGCCTATAGCAAATATTGGAAAATTCGTTTTCGCAATCTACTATGCCAGGAATTTAATCTTGGTTATCCACGTTCCAGTGATTTAAGTGAATAAACGGTTACTTACACCACTCGTCCGCAAAGACTGTTATGTCATGAAGACTACTTGTTGAACCCTACGGTTTTAACTACGTTAAACGCCTTGATGTTGGATTTAACGCAGGGTGAACTGAGAGGCACTACTAATGTTATCTAAATTATGATTACTAGTGCGAGGTTGTTAATCCATTTCAGCTCAAAAACCATATTACGAGTAACTAACTATCAGATTGTTTCTTTGTGAAGACTGTATTTGATGTGTACATGTGTTACATGTATTATATATAATATATGCTCTCATTGATACATGTATATTGGTAAAATATAATCACAGACCGATAGAACGTTTAAAATTTTAATAAAATTCGATCGATAGTGCTTTATTAGTTTAGAAAACCAATATGTCAACGTGTTCTAGCTTAACTATAACTGATATAACAAATATTGTTTAATCGGAAATAATAAATGGTTAAACAAACTCACTAGCATATTTTCTATTAGTATGGAGCATTTGATAAGTATCTTACAAGAGTTATGAATGTCAAAGAAGCAAGTGAAGTGTGTAAAAATAAGCCTAAATGGCGCTCTGTTGTTCGTGCCTACCCCGCAAGGGAACTGGAGTGAAGTTATGTATGTATGTATGTAACTATATTAAACGATGTTCCTAAAGAATCCACAACAAGGGGTGCCAATTTCAAAAATAATCCCTTCCGTCTGTCCCATCTCAATTGAGGGTAGATGTCACGTAATAGAGTTACCGTTTCTATCTTAGGATATACTTGAAACCTTTCAAATGTTTTCTTTCGTCGTTTATTTTTCTTTCACTTGTTGTTTAAGTGCTATGGATTGTTTCGCTAAGTTTCCAAAGTTAGTGTTTATCGTTAAATTTTGTGTCAAAAGTTTGTAGATTTATATTGTGCCCGCACTGATAAAACACGTAATTATATTAGTTTTTTAGAGTGATACCCTTGTGGTATTATTTTGATGACAGTCTTTCTGTGAGTCACAGATCAGGATTAGCATAGCTAAACCATAGATAATGTTATCTGTGGGCTTGTCAAAGTATTGTGTAGTTTATGTATTATATAAATGTAACGTCAGATTTGCAAAAAATATTATTTGAAATAAATTAATGTAAAAGAGAAGTAGTTAATTTTATAATAATATTTAACATTCATTATGCTTCAATGTAGTAAAAAAGTTATTACAATGATATTTAAGGCTCTATACAATCTACCATTTTTATGGCGTGCAAAAATGTAAACTGTTTTAATATTTATCATTAACTTTATTTTAAACTTTGTTTAATATAATTATTATGCATTTCTTTTGTGTATTTCAATTTTATTCCGATGAGTAAAGATACTAAAACGTAAAGGACTTTATATTGTGCTATCATTCTTAATTCTCGCTTGCAGAACACTTTCGCGCAGTTTTTGCGACTTTCTACTAAACTTGATTTAGGCTGCAACATACCGGTGTATTGCAGATGTTTGCGTATTACTTAAAGACGAAAACGTAAATCAATGTAATTCCAAATGCCACAAGAGCCATTGTGAAAAGTTTTGTGATAAATGGTTTTAAAACTTAATCCGTCGCCATTGGCTCGGTGGCGATTTGGCATCGCCCTCAAAACATTGAGGGTTATTTTTCATTAATTTTGAGAATTTTTACGTTTTCTTACTATGATATATTCACCAAGTGTTATTTATTCTTCTTATTGCGAGTAATGAAACTCTCGGTATGGTATCAAAGCGGGATATTGGAGGACTTTGCATACCGAAATATATTGAATATCGGAAACTGCAATGCAGAGAGTTTATATTCTACTATTTGTAGTAGGCACTAATCTTTGTGTACTGTAAGTTTTGAAATCGTGAATTATTAGGTAGATCATATTTATATGTTTGATATATTATTATGACTAGCTGATATTCTTTTATCTTTAAGTTGAAGATATTGCGGAATTAGGAGTTGCTCATACCAATTTTCATTCCCTTCAAAATCGCTTGAGACAACGGGTAACCTATGTCGTTTCACAAGATTCAATCTATCTTCTCGATAATTTCATTTTAATTCATACAGCTTAGTCGTGTAAAAGTAAGAAATAAACTGAAGTCCTTTTTCATTTTTAGATATACATATAATATGTAGTATGTATATAATATGTATTTAATAATATACTTTACCTGACAATATAAAGAAGCAAAATCCATAATATTATTTAAAGGACCGCTAAAATTTTTTTTGTTAATTAAATGCTACTATAAAATCGAGGATTATATAATTGATAAATTCTAATGATTACTATGTATTCTTATAACTATTGCTTTGCTTGACATTTAATATAATCTAATTTATTTAATTATTATAGTAATTATTTCAATAATTATTGTAATGTTATTAGTTTCAATTTAGATTTAGTTATAAGATGTGAAAATTGCACGCCTAATAAGGCAAAATGTATTGAGACAATTACCACAAAAAAACATCTATGTACGCATACATTTATAGCAATAAATGATTATTCTATTCTATTGGAATCTGAGCTAATATATTTTTAAAAAGTTTATTCTACCGTAATCTATCAACAACGACATGCCCTTGTCATTATAGGTATCTGTTGCATAAAGATATCATCGCCATAACGTTTTTCTTGGTTGCGTTGAGTTTTCCTTTGGGTCATGGCAGGATTTTCACTTTTTCTTTCAATTGGTAACCTCGACATTCGAAACGTAAAATTCAGTTTTCGAATAGGATCCATTCAGTGTAATAAATCACCGCAAGCCGTATCTGCAAGGGCATTAATTAATACAGTTTGACAAATAGCGAGTCTATGAGTGGCCTCAATTAATGTATATATTGGAAACCTCCCTAAAGCCAGGCTCTGACACGTAATTCACTATCGATCTACCAAAAATCTGACCTTTTGAAGTCGAACATAAGTTGTCTTCTTGAAAATATAATTAAATACATTTTCTCACTATTTTTTAACAAAAACACATTTTCAGGATTATAAAATCTTCATGTTTGTTCGTCTGCCCGTATCTTTTTGCATGTAATAGTAATTTTTTCAGACTTGTCTTGGATAAAACTGGACTCCAAGTATATTGAGTGAAATGGCAATAAAAAAGATATTAAGATTATGAACAGAATATTCTGTGTACATAGTTGAGTCAGGTATCAGTAATCAGATCTTAAAAAGCCGTAGGATGTAGTTTAATGTCGTTTTAATTAAGTCAACGGGTGGCGAGATATTACCTTCCAAAGTTAAGAAAACTGTAGGCCTCCTTTAAGGTCTGAACTATTAAGTAGAAACAAACTCAAAATGGTGGAGCTTCAAATACAATTTCAACGAAAATTGATTTGAACAGGGGACCAATTCTGCCATTACGATATCTTGGCGTTGCGAATATATTCAAAGTGCGATTCCATTGCAATAGTGTCAAAAATTGTACTAAATCCATAACGTTTTCTTGATATTGTACTTGCGGGATAATAATAGAAAAAAATAAGTATTACCGCTAAAAAAATGGCGTTAGCTGAAATAAATATTTTCAATATTCATTCCGGCTATCAACATTTTAAACATTTATTTCGCGAGTATTTGTTTGTCATCGTCAAACATCTATAAAGATAAGAGTGACGTGGCACGGGCCCGCCATTGGAATTAACAGAATACCGGCAGACCTCTGTTGAGATGATAGTGTCTGGCGATTTCGACGAGATAGTAAAAGCAGCATTGGGCCCCAGTACCTGCTGAGTAGCGTTTTTGTTAGGGTTTGAGATATTGGATATTTTGAAATAAACGCTTCTTTGTGCCTTCGTAGTCGAATAACGAAAACAGTGTATGTTTGTCACCTCTATGGAACCCTTTGATGTATAGAGACTGCCAAGACCTTACACAATTTATGAATACATCCTAAACAAAAATCCATTTTTAATTTGAATCCAAACATATAAAACACGCCCTTAGGAATGCCTTTAGTAATATTTCATTGGCATTGTATCCAAAAGGGCTACGATATGCCCTTTTGATATCGAAGGTCTCGCTGGGAATGTTCATTTTCAGATTTTTAACTCAATTACTATAGGGATCAAACATTTCATATTACTCACAAGGGGACGGTTTTGTAATGTTATTTTTCTCAATTCTGATAAAACATTTTATATACTTAATGAAGCAATATTGTTTAGCTAATAAGTCTCCAATGACACCAAAAAACACGAGAAAATACGACTTCTTATTTGATATTTATTTGTGTTTTTTACTCTTTTTATTTTTACTTTTGTATACTTTTGTCCGTGTCTGACCACAATCTAACCTCAGGTTTAGTGATCCTATAACTTACTAACTTTTTACATGCCTTACCAGATTAAAATTTGACTTAAGGTTCTTACAAATAATGTCAAATTTTTATTATAATGAAGTGAATGAATAGTAAGATATAGCAACCGGCCATTAGTGATGTTGAATGAAGTTTACACCATCTAGTTTGGAGCTTTGTCTTGAATGACTTATATTTTACATTTTAAGACGTTCTGCTAAACGTATTATAAAATAGTGAAGTAGCTTTCAATTTCCTGAAAACTCCGTTTAAGTAATAACATTTACTACTTAAATGTAAGTTCCTTGCAATATATTGTTCCGAAATTCTTTTAGTCAGCTGAAAATTAAGTCATAGCTCTAGCAGCTGTGCTGGGGTGCATCTGCCATGACACATACTATTTATTAATTCCAAGCAGCGCTATATTGTATAACTTTATATTGGATTTATCTCCATTCTGCACATGTATGCCATACAAATTCTTATTAGTTTTGTCTTTGGCTTTCAGATGTTCAAAGATCTTTTGTACTAAATGAAGTTTACTTCAAATTACATATTATATTGATGGATTTTTGGAATATATCTTAATTTTCTATATATCTACTAGATAATACCGTCATCTGTTTTTCCGAAAGAATATAATCTAGGTGTCTTCAAGTCTTGCGTGAACAGATATCATCTAGGTTAGCGTGCTCAAGCTTAGACTGCATTTCCACCTGACATCAGGTGCAATGTCAGTCAAACGCGAACCTATTTAATATATTAAAAAAAGTAGTATGTATTGAGTTATCGCCGGTCCTGTATCGTACTATTCATTCGCGAGTTTTACCATTGGTAGAAATTTGTCAGTATGGAGCTTATGTCACATTTTAACTAGTAGCAAGACAAATGAACAGTTAGTATGATATAGGAACCGGTATGAAATATCTCCAAAATAGATAAAGTCTACAAAAAGAGAGCGTTACTTATGGTTCATTTTTGGCAAAACTTTGACATAAACGTTTGCCATCTCCGCCCGTTCGTACGTCTATTACATATGTCAGAATATTTTTTCTTAAAAACTACTTAATTACAAAAACAAAACCGACTTGACACAAAAAATAAATATTTAACCGACTTCTTTCTACAACAACTTAAAGTCGGTGTCAAGTAAAACAACAAATTTGCAAAATATTGTAATGTTTATGTTTCACTTTGTACCGACTTCAAGAGTTGTAAAAGTCGATTAAATATTAATTTTTTGCTTTTTAGCTTGAAATCTGTTTTGTATTTGTTAAAAAAAATATTTTTTACTTTTTACTGTCGATTTTTCTGAGATCTATTTATGTGATCCTGACATGGTGACCATGGGATCACCACGGGAGTATACACTTACGAATAAAAAACAAAAACAATTGTGTGTTTGTGTGCAGTTCCCACGCAGTAGAAGTGAAACTTCAGAGAATATACTCACAGATATTTCTTCTCTAACTATTATCAATATAAATAAAATTCCTTTAGCCTACATCCGTGAACATATTATAATTCAAAATAAACTTCTTAAGTATCACTTTCAATTTTTTACTATTTTAGTCTAAAAAAATATTATTATCAGTTTTATTTCGGTCCAAATTAGACCTATGTTTAATCATCGGTCTTATTGACTCTCTAATCTGTGCTGCACAGTGTAAAACTCGTATCTCATTCTCTCGTAGGCTTAGTCCTATAGATTTATGTGTTTATCTCTTTTTAGTGTCACTTTTTCGTTTCATCGAGTTTTAAATCACAACAATCCTAAAGAAGTTTCACTTCAAAATCAAAATACAGACGAATTTAAAAAACCTCCTCTTTTGGAAGTCAGTTAAAAATAATAAAAGTTCGTAAACTCCTGTAACTAGATGCGCCACTCGGAGCAAAATATCCACTCCTTTGAAGCGCTTTTACACAACTACCGTTTCGCGAACAAAACCGGGCTTTTGTATATCGCACGCTTTCGACTCAAAAACTTTGACTTGAAGACTTAATATCCTGTATCTGAGATGGTGAGAAAGTTTGCGAGTTGGGTATAAGTTATAAGGTGCTTGAATGCAACTCACTAACGAAGTCCTTTGAAGTTTCGCATTTAGAACGAGTTTGTTAATTAAATTTCCTAAGTTCGAGGTGAGATGAACGAACCTCTATGCAGAAAATAATCAATCACAGACATAAAATTTTTTAATTGTTTCCTGCTAAGCACGCGACCTTTAATATTCTAGGATATGTAATAAAGGATGCTGTGAAAATGAAAACGTACACCCAATTTTTTAATGTTGTTACGCCTATTTACAAATTATTTTTAAATTTTTTATGTCAACCTATTAGCATCCATTTACTTGGCTTTGTCCTGAATTTGACAATTTATCCAGTTTGATGAATTTATCATTATTAGATATGCTTCTCTCGATTTCTTACATCTCAGTGACATGTTGTACTGTTCCGAATGTTAGGCCACTAAAGTGATAGACCACAAAGGTCTCCACTCAGCTGAAATGAGAATGTTGTGATGGATTTGTGGTGTTACAATAATGGATAAGGTGATAAATGAGTACATAAGGGGATCTTTGAAAGATGCACCTGTGACTGAAAAATTGAAAGAGCGAAGAGTAAGGTGGTATGGGCATGTAATAAGAAGGGATGAAAGTCACGTGATAAAAAAATATCAACCCGCAAGATTGATGGATACAAATGCAAAGGTAGTCCAAAAAAGAGATGGATGGATTATGTGAGATATGATGAGTTGTGTTGTGATAGAAGACGTATGTCAGAATAGAGGAGGAATATGGAAGGATGAGACATATTATGCCAATCTCAAATATTTGGGAGAAGGTGAAAGATAAGAGAGTGACAACATTTTGTATTTCTATAAGAAATAGAAACAAAATCGCCAATCTGGAGACAGCTCGCCATGCTTGTGCAATGTTGATATAAATATAGTATAGTAAATATAAATAGTAGTTGATTGGTGAGATATTAGTAATTGTAACAATATACACAATAGTCTAAAATAAATTACTTAAGCGTTGCATGTTTGTCGGCCAGAGCCCACGTTATTAAAATGAGATAAGGGTATTTTAGCCATTAGCCGATTACGACATTTTGTGGTAAAACTAATGCAAAGCTACATTTAGAGTCAGTTGTCAAGGTTAAGGCTATAATAATTTTGTGCTACAGATTAAGATTAAAAAGATGTAGCGATGGTTGTAATGCGTTATTTATGATGCGATAAAGTTTTTAATTCGTAATGACGTTACATATTGACAGATGATGTATGCATACGGTAATGTGGCTATTAACGCTTTTAATAAGATTCATTCGGCCACAGTCAGTACCTCTAACATTATGCCAGATGGGGCCCCACTGTTATAATAAACGTACTGGTTTTACAATATACTATGTTACAGTGTCTTATAGAACATTCACAGAATCTAAATTCATATTCTGATACATTTCATTCGTATAGCTTCCACTATGAATTACAACTTAACTAGATTATAATAATATGCACTTCAACAAAGTAGAAACTTCATATTCATAATATACCGATCTAGTTTTATCCATTCAACAAAAGTTCTCAACCATATGTTTTATGGCCAGTATAATATTTTTGAAAGTTCATGAATTTCGGTATGCATTTAAATTCAGCTCGGGTATACGTAACAGTAAAATTGTGCGCAAGTTTTACGATTGTATAAAACTATTTTACCATTTTATATCTGGTTTTGTATTCTTCAGCCTAACTTTATGATTATTGCTTAAAGTTGAAGCAGAGTTCGATAGGCTAGAATCACGAAATTACAACAAAATTACGAAAGTAAACGAATCTAATACAACATGAATTGTTACCATTGAAGATGAATCACATTAAAATGCCAATCACCCAGTAAAATATGTGATTCTGAAAGCTCCTGAATCCTGATTAAATGACGGCACATGTAATTTTTTGTCGCTATTGAGGTTTTATCAGTTTAAATATACATTTTAGACCAAATTAGTCAATAACTGAAAACTTTAATATTTATTTTTTTACTGATTGACCTCTAAAATATATATTTTAATTAATAAAACGTTAAAGACCGAGAGAAGAATGACATGATGCGCTGCTAGTTATGTATGGTTTATGAGCTTCTTATATTTGCCGATTGTAGTTGTGACTTTCCGTATGCTTGCAGCTGCAAAACTCGAAAAGTATTCAGAAGATTGAGTTGAAAATTTACATAATGTTGCGTTATAGAAGATTATTTCTATATACTTTTTATTCCAAAGTTCCCACGAGAATGGAAAATGCCAAGCGTTTAGCGTACGAGGTTTAGATAGAAACAATTTTAAAAATAAAATAGAGCCATACAGAAGAGCGGACGAGTGTAGCTAGTATGTGAATAGTCTAATTATTCACATATGTATCTGCAGGTTTAAGATAAGACCTGAATTCGCGAATATATTTGCAACCATCCGTATGCACTGCTTTATTTTCAAGTCTATCCGCTTCATAAATCCCTAGGAAACTTACATAAGTGTGAACGCTCAACAAATTGCAGCATTTAAGTGAGAATTAAAGATGCATTCACCCGCCTGTACTCCGCAGTAGTAGTTTTATTAACACGCAGTGGTTCCAGTAGTTGAGTGCTGTGGTCGGAGAATAACTGGATATTTAACAAAAACCACGTCCCGGTTTAATGTTTCTTCCAGCGGAGTGAAATTTTTAAATTCTGCACCTCACGTCATTAATTAGGAAATTAATTTAATAGGGAACTTTGAATCTATATAGTTAGTTATATATAAAAATGAATCCCTATTTCCCTTGGTCAGAGCATCACGCGTGAACGGCTGGACGGATTTTGCTAATTCTTTATTTGTTGTGTTTGTTATTGTCAGGAGAAGGTTTTTATGAAAGAAAAAATTAAGAAAATTGCGCGGAAAATTCGAAAATTTAAGAATACTTAACCACCATATAAAATTATTTCTGATCTAACCTTGGCGCTTTGGACAATATAAACTTTTTTAATGTAACCTTATGACGTTTGACATAAAATTGACAGAATGCGTGCTGCAAATATCGCCAAAGAGGATGTACAAAACTTATCGTTTAAAACAGATGCTTCGGTTGGAGTTACATTATTGATAAAATACATGTAAAATAATTAATTTAGCTGTAATCGGGTTACAATATTTAGGTGAAATTATTTTTGTGTGTGTTCAAGTGGGTCGCGGGATGGTATAGATTCAAATTTGAACCAGGTAGATGGCGCTGCAATCGGGTCCTAGATTTTTATTTCTAAGGGCAGGACAACGTCTGCCTGGTACAGCTAGTATTCAATAATTTTGGTATTCGAAACCTGTGATAATTTTCTTCTTCTTTTTAAATATAGCTCTGCACGATTTGCGTATCTAGTCAGTGTCAAGTATTCATGAATATTCGGTTTTAGAATAATCTTCAAGTAAAAGCCTCAGCCAAATTCCCTTAAACAGTTAAGATTTTGACACAAATAAATACACAACAGCGACAAAGTATAATCGATTTATAACATGTAGGATGCCCTAAGCCAAACAGTTGAAAGCTTGCATGTTTATTATAAAATAACATTTCACATTGTTATTAATTATAATTATTTGTACTTTAATTAATTATATTAGAGCCTGATCTCGTTGGTGTGTCGGTAGGCTCGAAAATCCAGCATTCGTCCCTAAGTTAGTCTTCCTTCCTTCCTCTCTCTCATTTATCCGTGCAGGAACGGAGAAAGAATACAATTTCCTGCGGCCGGGCGGCCTGTCGTAAGAGGCGACTAAACAACCCACAGCCAGGTGGTAGGGCATTTGTCCGACTGGATGGCTGGTCCACCCCTGGTTTAGAGCATGCCGCCATAACAACTTTGAGTTGTGTTCCTGCATTAGTGACCAGGTTCCAGACTCACTTAAGAGAGCAGCAGCGCATTTGTAGCACCTTTGGTGTTGCAAATGTGCATAGGCGATGGTAACCGCTTTCCATCCAGTGGGCTGTCTGCCTGTCTGCTGAACTCCTGCAATAAAAAAAAAAACAAAAAATTTAATCTCTTTAACACTAAACATTTGGATACACAAATCACCTCATATTCATGAAACCATATATCTGTTGGGATATCTATGTATCACTCTTACGCACATTAAGCTAAATTCTGGTGCTAATAAAGTGCAAAATGTACTAGTCCTTTTTTTGTTTAGCTGAGGGAATGCATTTGCGCGAATCTCTTCAGGCCCCGGGGGAGGCCACCAAGCGGTATGTGGGATTCTCGGCTGCAGGTGTTGCACACAAGCTTCATATTAGAGCTTGCAAACACCGACCGCTAGACTACTCACTAAACCTTCCAGCGTCCCTCCGCATCATGATGAGGCACCACGGGACGGTAACCATGGGTATGACTGCCGTGACACCTGGATTCAAGCCAACAAGGAGGGGTGGCTCTGGCTCGCCGGGAGGGTTCCCCGCCGCTCCAGTCCCACCACGTTATCGGGGAGAGATGAGCAAACCGGCGTCTGCTAACCCCTGTTCGCCGTCTGCGACAGGGGTCCGCCTGGTCATCCTCCTCCCTTATGCTTTCGGCGGCCTCCTTCTGGGACATAACGTACATCGCAGAAGGAGGCCAAGCGATAAGCGAATGTGATACTGAATACAAATATTACAAACTGTGAAATACAGACTATTAATAAGTTTAATAAAAATGCATTATTTATTTTTCAACTTGAATATGGAAAGAACTGTTTAATAAAATTACCGCGCTTAAAACCGTTAAAACGTAGTTTTATTATGTATACAAGTCGCGAAAACTTAAGAAAATATTATGGAAAGAACTGTGTTAAAATATGGTTCTCTATTTTTGGACTTGACGTTAAAACTTAGTTTGAATTTATATTTAGTTAGTTTGCTGTCGAACTAACTAAATATAATTTCTAACTACGTTTTAACGGTTTTAACGTTGTCAAATGTCAATGACAACGAGTATTGTTAAATACTCATCGATACTTGACATCTTTGTCTTCCGTGATCGAGGCTACTGAAAAGTGGCCGAAACGTCGGTATAATAAAAATCAAATAAATTACCGCACTTAAAACCGTTAAAACGTAGTTTTATTATGTATACTAGTCGCGAGAACTTAAGAAAATGTTAAATATACGTTGCAAGGTTAATAAAAGTATATAGGGGCAGATATATCGTGCACACACAAAATGTGAATCCATTTATAAAATCGAATAGAAACAATCGGTCTTGAACTCGAAATATTGTATCGATGTATCCGGCTTATGAGGACCATTAATCAATGGTTCCACAATAAAACGTAATAAAACGGACCAAGCAGATAAAATAAGGGATCGGAGGTGACAAATTGGTCGAGGAACGCTGATATATTAAATCTTTGGAGGGTTTCGTGTTCGTCCCTTTGTTACAATGCATTTGTTGGTATTTTTTGTTTGCTAGAGAAAATTGTGAATCTAGAAAACTCGTTTTTATATAACCATCCAAACCGATTTTGATTACAGATAGCATTTTAATTAATGCTTGTCATTCATGAGCTTGCATGTGACTTGCTTAGCTAATCTTAAGACCCTTATTACTATAATGAGTAAGAGACACTGTACAGAGGTTTGACGTGGCCTACCTAAAGATTCCAGCTCTGTATTTTTATGAAGAATAAGAATAGATTTATGAAGAATGAATGAAATCGATATGAATACGTGCAAGTATATGGGTCATGTAAGAATTTTGCCCAGAATAATATCCATATCTCTGTTACGGATACCCTTACATAGTATTAGTATTTAGCACTGACGGAAGACCAGTGTTCTTATCAATCAATATTTGCTGAGTTAGAGCATGTTTAGAGTGCAAGTAGAAGTTTACCTTTGGTTTTTGTTAACCTCTTTATGTATAATTGTCTTTTAAGTAACTCTAAATAAACTTTATTTTCTTTCTTTCTATTTATATAACTACACATAACATTAACAACAAAGTATATATTATATCCTTAAAAATATTCCCATTTGTTTGCGTAGAAAATATAGGATATAAATATATTTTCAAACCCGTATCTACTCCTTTTTTTCTTAAATATAGCTTTTTGTTATTATGAATAAATTTCAATCTGTTGAAATATACAATAGGAAGGTTACCATGAAAATCCAACTTCGTGAAACCTGCTGTAAGCTATTTAATAATTTTAATAAAAGTTTGCGACAAACTTTTTGGGACTGATTGAGAAGTTAATATTATTGTTGGAGTAACTTTCGAGCTCGTTTTCGTGGCAGTAATATTCAAAAATAAATATATATTTAATCAAAAATATTGTAATTTTGTTAATAAAGACTGCTTACTAAAACATTACTTATATTTCAGGCTAAACTTTTAATATTTCAAAACTTATTCACCATTTTATCTCCATTATACATAAAAGACTTTCAGTGGTTCACGCGCCGTCCCTCTGTCTCTGTCGTTGTCATCTTTCCCACCATTTCGTTCTAGTTTTTAGCCAGTTCGCAATGCGGTCTTTTGGCCACCATGTGGTCGGTTATATGGATATACGTTATAGGTTTATTGCCAATAAAATTGGGGACATGATCTGAATTTAGATACAGTGATTTCCAAGTTCTGTAAATTTGTGGGATTAATGAGATAAAAAGGCCTTATATTTCACATGAATAATTTATTTTTAGCTGGTTCATAATTTATGATTTAAATACTGACATATTATCAACTCAGTGACATTTTATTCGGAGCAAGTTCATTCATACCTCATCTGTGTGCAATTGCAACGAATGTGCCAACATATGGTTTATATTCAATCCTTAATCAGTTTGCGTAGGCTTATCCTAACTTTTAGAAATTAGTAAAATTATATACATAATTTAATTCCTGTTGAAGTTACTACCATTTCGCCTGGTAGTTAGTGTGTTTAACTCACAGTCATATAATACAATATAAAATCATCTTTGGTATTTTGTAAATTCGTATTAATGTCTTCATTGTTAGAACTCTGGTAGCACAGGTAGATAATGGAATATTGGAAAGATTATTCTGTACTTATTGATGTGTAAGTGTGAAAGTGTAAGGAATTTACAACGAGATAATCGAATGGCATGAAAGAAGAAATAAGTGTATGTGTAAAGTTGCTTATTTTCTGAGTTATGCTATAAATGCTCTCTGGCTGAATTTAGTAATGCTGTTACATGAAAGCGTAATAAATCGCGTCCGGGAGCATTCAGTTTTCTAGATCTAATTGTTGTAAGCCTAAATTGTAAGTTTCCTTGCCACAAGAACAAACCGCACTAACTGCAGTTACCATAGTATATCTCTGACTGTACTTAAACACTGAAAACTATTTCTTGAAAATGCACCGATTGAGTAGGGTTTCTTAATACCCTTGGGTTTCCATTGAATATCTAATTATTATAGTAAAGATTAGTAGGCCTGCTTAAAAAAAATTGTAATTTCAAAATATCACATTAAGTTATCTATTTACGTGACAGTTAATCACACAATATTTAAAAAAATAGTAAAATCGATTTCATTGCCATCTTGGTAATCGTAATATTCGACCATTTCTAAATCAATTTGAAAAAGGAACAACAATTATGAGGTTAAAACTTAAACTTCGGAAACGTGCAGCGATTAAAGCTTGGTAACCATAAGTTTAAATGTGCAAAAGCTTAAAGGAAACAGAAATCCCATAATATGTTTGTTGAACGTTTTAGGCTGTGTTTACTTAAAGAACCATTAACTGAACAAGTGGAAACGTGCCCGTACTTTAAATTTAAATGTTATATGTCTGAATGTGAAGAAATATTTCAATTTTTGTTTTTACCCGTGTTCACGGCCGAACCTTGGGGATTAACCGATTATTATTATTCGATTAGGGAAATGAAAATATGTTGGTTATGAGTACGTTTTATACTAATAATGACAGACTTATTAAGGTACGAGTTCGAGGATCATATAAGCGAACCTGCATCAAACGTTATATTACATATTAGAGGCGCGGGGAGGAAATTCGACTAGGGTAAGCCGGTTGCAAACATAGCATATAAAACGTCTAACACGCGATATATTTTCTTATTACAATTTGTATTTTTAATTTTGCAATCTTACTTTATATTTTAAATAAAAGTCGGTGCCCGAGTGGGTTATAAGTTGCTATTTCATCAAATACAATATAATAATAATATATGCACAAATAAACACGTAAGCGCCAATAAATTCATCGTGCTTTCGACCTTTTGATCGCTAGACTTAAACTCTGCGCTACTTTTTATCCTGGAAACCCACGGGAAGTTTCCCAGCAGCGGTTTGAAGTAGTTGGGGTGCAAAAAACTTAGCTTATTCCGACACAGTTTCCACTAAAACGATAACTTACATTATTTTTTAAATGTTGCGGTACTTTGTCTCCCGGAAATTCTACGGGAATCCCGCGGGAATTTCAAGTCAACCGTGGACGAAGTCGCGAGCATATCCTAGTTATAAATATTATCAAATTTTAGGAATAGTTACTTTTGATTTTCACAGAAACCACCCAGCCTTTCGTAATTTTTCCAGCGAATGAATTATTATCAAACGTTTTGGTTAAGAGGTAAAAGCGTAAATAACAATTTCTAGAGGTGGTCTGTTTTAAAATAACATCTATTTCCACGAAATTCAATTTACTCTTGCAAATATTTAATAAAGCAAGCTTCATAATTAATGTCTCGTCTTAAATTTTGAAATAAGTTAATGAAACTGAAGTGATTTTGATTAAATCATAAATCCCTTCCAGTCCCTTTCAAACCAATTTCGAAATTTACCTGAGTTTATGAATAACTCTTTTGATATTGTTTCTACCCCTTTAAATGGGGTAAAACCTTCTTTAACTGACAACTTATTTTAAGGATTTATATTGTACGGTTGGGCGACTGGGCTTAAAGAGAACTTTTTGCTTATTTCTTTGATCTTATTTTGGAATACATAAAGAGCATTTGTCTCTGATAGAACATCTAAATCGAGGACTAAAAAGCTTATTAAAATAGGTTTTTACGCACGTTAATTTTTTTTGTATTATGCTAATAATATTTTAAACTATATAATGATTCAAGATATAAATATTAACAAGGTGAACAAAAACATAAAAAATCCAACATTTATTTCCCAAAAGTTTCCTTAAGTGTGTATCATTGAGCAACAGTACCGTAACTTACCAGCACCCAGTGAAAAATGTATGTCTGAAAAGATTCTAAACACTTCATGACCAAATGACACTACCAGTCATTCAATACTCAAAATAATCGACGTTCGTTTACATACACTGGTGCCATAGGTACTTGATCCTTGTACATTTTTTTTAAATTTCACTACTCTAATATATAGGTACAGTGCATTTTTTTTTATTGCAGGAGATCAGCAGACAGGCAGATGGCCCACTTAATGGAAAGCGGTTACCATCGCCTATGGACATTTGCAACACTAAAGTTGCTACAGATGCGCTGCTGTTCTCTTAAGGGAGACTGGAACCTGGTCTCTAATGCCGGAACACAACTCAAGGTTGTTATGGCGACATACTTTAGACCAGGGGTGGTAGCCATCCAGTCGGGCAAATGCCCTACCACCTGGCTGTGGGTTGTTAAGTCGCCTCTTACGACAGGCCGCCCGGCCGCAGGAAACTGTATTCTTTCTCCGTTCCTGCACGGATAAAAAATACTTGTGCATAAAGAATACTTATTTCTACAAAATTTCATTCACAGTCTCAGTTTTAGAGACCAGGTTCCAGTGTCCCTTTAGAGAGCGGCAGCACATTGGTTGTACCTTTGGTGGTATCAATGTCCATAGTCGATGGTGGCCGCTTTCATCAAATGGGTCATCTGTCTGCTGAACTCATGCAATAAAAAAGAGAAAAATATCTGTAACATACATAAATAAACAAAAGAACGGACTCGAGGATTTTAGAAGGGTTCCGCTTTTGCCGAAATGCCTACAGAAGCCTATGAGGTAACACTAAGGTTACTAAGGTTTCTCCATTTTTTAGGGAGGAGGGCTCAGACAGAATACCCAACACGCTTGACTTGGACATGTCGGATATTTCGATGTGTATTTTTCGTTACGATATTTACCTTCATCGTTACCTCGTGGTAATTGTAATAATGTGCACGTTAGATCAGAAAACTCCATAAAATTGGTGCATGTTTTCCAGTCAAGATTCGAAGCTTGCGACGCAAGTGCGATAACCACTAAGCAGATCCCTAAAATGTTCCTAAAAGGTAAACAATACTGTAACCGTTATAACTTTGGCGATTTTACGACCTTTGTTTTGTCGTTCTCCATCTGAAAGTAAAGTAGTTACAGCCCAACCCTTTTAATAATATTAATTCTTTTCTAAGTATACGTACAAAGGAAAAATTATTTACGAGCGTAACTTTGTGCCTATATATAGTTACATTGTAGGGAAGATCTGTTTAACTTTATTATTTCTAGATAATTAAAGATAAACATTCTGTTTCTGGAATATTCTCTTTTCCAGGCGTTTTTAAGTGCAGTTTGTTCTTTTGTTTTGTTATTCTCTAATATCCCTAAGCCTATATTAATTAGTGGGATATACGCGCGACTTCGTCCACACTTGACTTGAAATTTCCGGGGGATTCCCGAGATACAAAATACCACAGCATTTGAAAAATAATATAGACTATAGTTTTAGTGAAAACTGTGTTGGAATAAGCTAATTTTCACAAACCGCTCCCGTGAAAATTCCCGCGGGTTTCACGGGATAAAAAATATCACGCATTTTATTACATTAAATTTTCTATCGATGATTAAAAGAATCACATTGGTATTTGATTTTTTTTTATCTGCCCATTTTAAATTATTCCCAGAAAAATTTCCACGCGATTCCCAGGATAAATAGTAGCGCAGAGTTTAAGTTTAACAATTAACTGTCGATTAGCGAAAACAACATCGAAATCGGCCCAGTAGTTGTTACGTGAATCCCGAACAAACAGACAAACCGACAAACAGACAAGAAATCTAAAAAATGTACAGACACGGCATGTTTAGAATTTTATAATATTATAGGTTTGGGATTTCAGCTGAATATTTTTCAGGATTTAATTGTTATTTTGGCAACAACGGAACCTATATGCAATCGTTATCACCGTCTGTCTGTTCGTCTGTTCATCTTTCTGTTTATATATTATATCGCAGCTATTTTTATCAGAATCTACGGGCTCTATAGAATATTATATTAAAAATAAAAAATAATAATAGCTTTTATTTCAATGACAGATATTTTTATCATATTTTCAGTCAGGTTGCCTCCTTTTCATAGGCCTCCTTCGGGGTAAACCATTGTGTCCGATCTCTCGTCAACCTTATTCTAATCTTTTGGGAGATCACCTTCTTATCTCCTTTTTGGTCTCCCTCTTCTTCTTTTTCCATTACGTGGATACCAATAGTTAACATAATTGCTCTATCTTTCGTTATATAATACTTCAAGTTTAGTTTTCTTTCTCGGAGCAACCTGTCTAAGATCCTAGTCGCATATCACGGTTAAATCGTGCTTCTTCTCTTACCGCATATATAGTATGGTTATACTTTTGTTTTTATATTAGTCTATTTAGAAGGACATAATATCTTTTGCCCAGTGGTTGTTACCGTATGTTATGTTTACCGTATTGCGATCTTCTTATAGAACATAATTACATATTTTCGTTTAATACTTCTGGTTTCTATGTGCCGTATAATTATCTTAATTTTGCTACAGTTATTGTTGTCGCTACAGAAAAATAAGTAAATAGTCGTTACCCGTTTTACCCGTTTTATCCAGTAGGTCGGGTTTTTGGAGTACTTAAATTTAATTCAAACACGAGAGAAACAGGACGACACACCTAAATAATAATGAGCCTACTCAATTCAGTAATCAAAGGTTTAATAATCGTGTTTTATCTAGTGAAAAATAAATTTCTAATTAATTTAAATTAAAAAAGTTTTATTTGATTAAACTTTCAGTTATAAAGGCCACGGATCCGGTTCGGACTAATTGGAGTTGGCAAGTTTGATTGAAATTCACGCCGTGACTCTGTTTCTGTATTATAAACAGCATAAGGTCGTATAAAGTGAGGATTTATAATAATGGAGGCTAGTAAACACTCCTACTTTATTACTTGGGGCAAGAAATGCTAGTAGGCCCCTCTTTGTTTTTTATTCATGTATTTTCTTAGGCTATCTCGCTATCTAGGTTAGATTATTTTTGTTGGATTTCTTATATATTCATACAGAAACAGGACTTTTCTTTATAAGGAGATTTTCGTTACGCCGGTCTAACAAGAATGAAACATCTTTGAGCAAAGAATATGTTTGCAGTTTGCGTGTAGGTTTGTACAGTGATAAAAGCTACCTAGTATTTAACTAATCGTGTTTCATGCGGTGTTTTCAAATCATTATTACATATTTTAATTATAACAGTCGGATCTATGAAAGTAAACTTTAGTTTGTGTAATTTGATTATGGACCCCAAAGAACATTTAATGTACATACCCCATATCTAAAAAACTACTAAACATAATAATTATTTTATTCAAACAATTATTTTAGTTGAAAGTATCTTTTATGCAGGTATGATTTTTTACATAAACACTTCGTAGTTCAAAGATTTTTACATACTTTTCAAAACTTTGAAATTCAATATATTACTTGATATAAAAGACTATGCTGAATTTATAATAATAATAACAGCACATAAACGTCCTTATCCTAATGCTCGGCTGGGACCTCTCCGCCACGCTTGTCAGGTTTGACACATCGGTTATTTGGATGTGGAGGTTTCATCACGAAGTTTGTTCTCAGCATCAGCTCCAAGTACCTATATTAATATTATAAAGAGGTTAAGTTTGTGAGTATGTTTGTTTGTAGGAAGTAATCTCTTGAACTACTGAACTGATTTTGAAAGTTCTCAGCTACATTGTTCCTGAGTGACATGAGCTATTATATTTGATTGTGATTAATAATATAAGTAAAAATGTTTAACGCCCAGCGAAGTGGGTACGGGTCAGCTGGTTTATATATAAAAGAATCATCAAGTAATTTTCACTCCTTCACTGCTCAATGGCATACAGACCCAGATGAATACTTTTTTACGGGTCTGAGCATATGCATTCACCTTTCTGTCGTCCCGTTGTTGTCAAAGTGACTACGACACCCTAAAAAGTGCCTTAGGGGTGTGGCTCTCATTCAATTTTACTTAAGCACGTCTTTTAAATTAGCTGTCAGTGTCTGAAACACTAGGCCACCACGAACTCTTATTTAACAAGTCAGTGAATCAAATTCCTTATTTGTCTTATTAGTTACACTTTTTATATAATACTCGGTCCTGGCAGACGTTATCCTCTGCCCTGAAAAAATGAACATTTAGAACCCGACCCCAGCGCCACCTACCAGTTCCAATTGTGAATCTAAATCATTCAGGCATCCACTCAGACACACACAAAAAGTCATCAAAATCGGCAAAGTCGTCTTAAGTTATGCGCGTCATACTATGGTTCATTTTCATATACATTTATAGATAATTGCTTAAAAAATGTGACATTTAAATCTAAATCAGAGTAATAGTAAAGTAATGCCCGGTTTCTATAAACTATCTTTCTATGTTATTTTTACATAAACTTTAATGTTGAATTTATAAAAGTAAATTAGGTAAAAACAGATTTCTGCTATAAAATAAATTTTATGTCAGTTCGCAATTTATTTGGAGAACTTTATTATATTATAATACTTTATTGTATATAACTTATATTTATTTTTTCCTTTTTTGCAGGTAATTACAAAACAGAACCGAATTCTCAACATAATTTGATACCTGTGAGATTAACCTCGGTAACGGTATGTTTATTTTCTAATGAATATTTGCGACATATGGTTACGTTGCTTATTAGCATTGAGTTTATGGTTATTTAGGTACTTGTGTATAATTTGTTGTCAAAGACTATACTTCTATAATCACAGATTCTGCCAACGCTACACTGTTAATTCGACTTGAACAATAAACAAAAGAGTATATATGCGTGTGTGTGTCAAACACATGGTAGTGTGTGTAATGTTTTTTTTTATTGATTTGATGTATTTTTTATGTATAATTAAAAAAAATAGCAATCGTCGCTTCTTCTCTATATAAACTAGAAGTATTCGAATATTCATATTCCTCCGTCGTTAATATTTTTTTTATTAACATCTGAAATATTCAGTGACCTCTTTTTCGATCGGTTTACAGCGTTACTAACACCCTGGATGAGTTTTATTCAGCGTTAAAACTTAAAAAATCAGACGTTTATTTCATGGGCATGTGATTATTATTTCTTACGATGTTTTTCTTCATCATCAGCAAGTAACAATTGTAACAATATGCTCTACAGCCAGGATTTCAAACCACATTTTTGAAATGAGACGCAGTTCCCTTGGCCACTAAGTTCCATTACTGCCAAAAGACTTGTCTAGAAACTTTTATCATCTAGAAATAAAGGATAAATCTATTCCATTATTACTTTTACTCAGCAAACAGTTAGAATCTCCTCCTGTCTAGTCTCGATCTGTGTTCGAAGTTTTTAGAAAGTTTAGCTCAAGTACAAATGCGTGAAAAGCATCTATTGAATGTCTAGCGCTTTAAGAGCTGTCGTTTAATAAAAGGCTTTAATTTCTCCCATTCTCGTAGTGATAGAAAAACATAGTCGACAGTTTTATTGGGCAATTGCTTTACTTAAATATCACCAAAATAGAACTTAGTATATCTCATTCATCTAACGGTAAAAATATCTTACATATATATATATATATATATATATATATATATATATATATATATATATATAGGGTACATTCACACATATATCAGTTTATTGACGATCCGTTATTTTCGAATCGTTAAACATAAATAAATATTCATATTTATGAACCGAATTACTATTTAAAATAAAAATTCACGACTAAATTAAGTTGTAAAAAAATAAATGATGCCTAGAAAAAGAATAACTTATCAATGGCCGCAAGACCATTTGTCGTAACAACTCATCATTTTCGTGATTTTTTACGATTCATGGGTGTGTAAATACCAAGACAATACAAGAGTTCATAGGCTATTACCAAAAAGAATCGTGATTTACACGATCCGGGAATAAATAACGATTCGTCAATGATAGAATGACCGCGTAGCTAAAAATAAATAAACCTACTTTTTCAATAAGACTTTGTTCCGGAAAATAGTTAATTTGCAAGAAACGAACCCGAAGTTTACGTAGGCGAAGTGGGAGAAGCTATTGTTACAAATAAATTGGATTTAACTGTTCTTCTCCTAACTTTCAATTAAAAACTGTGAGCATAACGTCCCCTATTATTATTCCCCATACTATTAATTTGATAATGAGGGTAGACGTACAATAAATACTACTAGATTGCGTAACGAGCCCAGGGCTCGGGGGTGCGGGGTACGACGGTTAATTTCCTCGCCTTTGTCCCCGTGGTAGATACGTCACACACACCGGTTTTATTAACTTTTATACGGTGAAAATTATGTTAAGAAAGGAATTATATTCCTTTTATTAAACAATGTTGTACAAAACTGGTATTTTATGTATTCATAAAATTATTCATTTTGTTTGTTATACAACTGTTTATATAACAATATGCTAGTTTTCATAATTTGTGGCCATATTATTTCTATTTGTTTTTATAAATATAATAAAGTTTTATACTTTTTGTTAATAAATAGTGCAAAGCTTTTATCATATTTCTAAAAATAAATTGAAATATTATGGCCACAAATTATGAAAACTAGCATATATCAGTAGATATTAGCCTCTATTTTTGCACACAAATGTAAAAAAAATACAATTAAAAGATGCTCAATGTTTAGAAAGACCCAAGAGTTTTTCTGAAAGATCATGTTACTAATGATGTGATTTATTAAAGATCCTGCGGTAATAGGGCAATAAATCATTTTATATAAATAACAATGTCTAAGTCTAAGAACATTGAAACTAAGTTCATAATATATTTTGCTATTACGCTGATAGATTAGGTTATTGTTGATGTTATTAGGTTTATAATAGGCTATACAGTATCAAGTAACGGCGAAAAGAAGCACTGTAGTGACCGTAAAGCTTTAAGATATTTATAATTTAAATTATCATCTGTATACCTCAGTTAGACCCATTTTAAATGTCCAAGGGATCGGGTATGACTACCTAAATAGAATAAACAATAGAAAAGTTATCATTCTGATTTTTATACGACAATTTTATACAAAAGTGTAGTTAAAGTATACACTGGTCTTTTACCCATTTTTCCAAAAATATACACGAGTAATGTTTATGTATTTCCTCTCTCCCGACCGTACAATGGTTAGTAACGAGCGTCTCGAGACAGGCGCTGTTTAATTTTCATCCCCTTTGTCCTCTTATCGAAAACTCTTATTTAGAGTACATTATAGAAACTTTAGGTTAATATTTATTGTATCTGAAAAAGAATACTTGAGTGTATATTTATAATAACAGTAAAACAACAAACAATATAGGAATGTTCATAATTTGAATACGATATAATAATAAACTTGTGACGCCGTCTTTTAGGTAACAGAAAGTTTCTTTTCCTTGGAGGTTGGTATACGTTTCTACAATAAAATTCTGTATGGTATACAGGGTATGCTAGCGACTGCTATTACTACTTCCTTTTATCAAATTTAACAGTAAACTGAAAAATATGTTAAATATTAGCCGTGATTACGGAAGTTAAACTGCTAATAAACAGGAAGGGAATTTACTGAAAAGTGGTTGAAACGTCGAATTTAATTAAAATCATGTAAAATACCGCGCTTAAAACTTTTAAAACGTGTATGTCCTAAATGTTTCTAATTTGTAATCAGAAAACCAATATTTATTAATCGTTTTTGTGTGAATGTATTTTTAATTAAAATTACATCAGTGAAATTTTTCCTTGCTAACCAGAAAAGCGTAATATAAAGCTTTACCTTTTTAGTTCATTGTTTGAGCCAAAAAGGAAGAAACGACGCCCGGTATAATATGTTTACTTTTGTAATTCGCTTTTCCGAGAAGGCTGCGGAACGGAGTCCGCTAACAAGCTATGGGTTTGTTTTAAAAACATGATTACAAATAGAAATTCGATGTCAAACGAAATAAACAATTGGGAAGTCGTTTTTAATTGTGTTAGCTTTGAATGAACATATTTATAAGAAAATGTTTATTTATGACATTGTTACGAGCTACACAGGACTCGAATTAAAATGCCGTTGGAATTACTATAGAGTTTATTTGAACTGTACAAAAACGTATAAAACTGGTACAAATATACTGGATACAACCAATAACACTACTTGTTACAATCTTCACGATCAACAACACGCGCAAAATCCGTCACCATATCGCTTGTTGAATGTACACGTCTTGCTGGTAGCGTAATCGTCGCTCGACTGCCTCACCCCTCCGTTCGATCATTATTTTATACTAAACTGTATAATAGAACAAAAGACCGTGTTCACCGAGTCAATCCGCACACCTGGCAAGCAAGGATTAGTTAGACACTAATGACGGCCATAAAAGAAGTAGAAAAACAAGAGGATGTTTTTCTGAACTACAAATTCTAAACACAAAGTAAACAAAAGATTTTCTAAATCCGGTGGCAATAAAACTGCGTTTTACGACCTGCAGATGTGTACATTTCTGTGTCGGTATGTAACAATATCATACATCGTCATGCACCTATGTAATGATCTTCTTTATTCAAGCTAATATAAATCTGTTAAAATTTTGTATGGCTTTTTTGTATATACTCTTTCTGTAGATGGTCTTCTTCCTTCTTGCCCATTAGAGGCGACAAAGACGTTGGGGCCTCGAAGAAGACCTACTTACCCCGGTTTCTACTAGGCGGGCAATTCTCTTTGCTTTTAGATACTCGTAAAAACGTAGGTATCCATTTAGTGGTTTTTAGAGATATGGCATGAGATTGGATTTGATTCTTTTTTATGACACCACTGCTAAATGAAAAATACGGTGGACGTCTGTTACCTCCACGAGACCTTTAATTGTACGTGATTGCCACGTACTTGCCTGATCTATTTAATTATTCCTCTTTAACGGAACTGGTTTAAAGCAAAGTTACGTAAGCCATATTATGCTAATTTCACTATACATCATCAGTGTTAATCAAAATTGGCGATAGTTCTGATTCAGTAAATAGTTAAATAGATTCTTCCGGCTCAATTTGATGGTCCGATTTTGAAAACGTCTAGTCTCATTTCTTTAATGACATTTCATCTTACTCTAATGATTTTATGGGAATACAACACTTGTACAAATAAAATTGAGTGTCTGCATCTGATTTTAAAATAATTGACTAATTTATAGATAGATAACACTTTATTGTACACCATTACAGAAAACACAGAAACACTTATAGCCTAAAAATATTCTAAATGTGCACAACAGGCGGTCTTATCGCTAAGAAGCGATCTCTTCCATACAACCCGTATACAACAACAATTTATATTTTTAGATAATTAGATAATGATTGACAATTTATATGAATATATGAATGATCGGTTTTGAAAATTTTTGTCTAGGCTTCAGTCATTATATTTAAATGAAAATGTTAGGGATTAATACAGTAACTCAAATATGCTTCATTTAATTATCTTTCAGAGTTCCGAAGATAAAATTATAAAGTCCAATTCCCGCGTGGATGATGCTGCAAACACAACTAGTAAAATATAAAAGTACATTAACATTACAAACAAGTTTGCTCAACTCAGCATCTGTTAAAAGCTAAAAAAGAGCCTGAATTATTACCTTAAAGTAAGCGCAGCAAATATTTGTGTTATGATAGCGTGGGTAGTTGTAAAAACCGTTCGCAAGCCGTTTGGAGTGCGCTTCGCGTTATGAATATTCAAATTTGGAATACGGTGAAGTGACGCTACCGTCATCTCTCACCGTGGTACTAGGTGTCCGCTCTGTAGTATTGCTCATTTTATTATCTCGCTAGAGAAGTGAGCACGTAGCGGACGTAACGATAAAAAAAATTGTTGTTAGAAATTCGTGTTTTTATTTAGTATTTGTATGATTTCATGTGTATTATCGTTACGAGTGAAATGCTATTTTTATATTTAGTAATAAATATTAGAATGTCAAAGAAGCAAGTGAGGTTTGTAAGAATAAGCCTAAATGGCGCTCTGTTGTTCGTGCCTACGTCGCAAGGGAACTGACGTGAAGTTATGTATGTATGTAATATTAGAATTAAAAATTATTTTAATTTTTAATTAAAAAAATAATATTTTAAACGTTAAATTTCGTTACGCTTTGCCGAGACTCAGTTTGGTATTACGTATTTATTAGGGAAGTCAATCCAGCGACTAATTTTAAATTTTTGGTTGTTCCCACCGTACGGGAGGGAAGTACGGAAGACGTACGGGAGCTTAATAACTAGGATTTTTCCGCGAATTCGTTCACTCTTGACTTGAGATTCCCGCGGGATTCCCGGGACACAAAGTATCGCAGCATTCAAAAAAGAATATAAGCTATCGTTTTAGTGGAAGCTAAATTTTATGCATCCGAACAACTTCAAACCGCTTCCGGGTAAATTCCCGCGGGATTCCCGGGATAAAAAATATCACACATTTTATTACATTAAATTTGCTATCGATCAGTAATAAAATCACATTGGAAATCGATTTTTTTAATTTGCCCATTTTAATTAATTCCCAGAAAAATTCTCGCGGGATTACCAAGGTAAAAAGTAGTGCAGAGCTAAGTCTTAGAATTAACTGTCGATCAGCGAAAACCGCATCGAAATCGGCTTAGTAGTTTTAGTGAATCCCTAACAAACAGGGAAACACGCAAATGACAAACAGACAAGAATTCTAAAAAAATTGCATCCTAATCTCCATCGTTTATATAGTCTATATCAGTTGTTTTTTTAATAGCTTCAATGTGCTGACGCGGAATATTTAGAGTATAATAATATTAAAGATTTCATCATTTTAATTATTTAAATTTTAATTATAATTCGCATATTCAGAGTACCATCAGACATAACGACATAAATTTACAGTCTTGGAGTTAGTCATTTTCATAACTCTTCGTGGTATCTTTATTTCTACAAGTTAGGATGTAGTGCGTTGAAAAACTAACTAGACAACTGGTAGCGTCTCCAAAAGTATGAAAATTAACAGAAGGATGAAAGAGAGGTAATTAATAAATAGTTATATAACGATGACAATTAAATAATATTACATATAATAAATTTCTATACGCTGTTCGTTCCGCTATAAGTTTCACTTTCGACTAGGCCTTAAATTTAGTATGCTCCATTTATATGTACGTATATATGTATATACACATGCATTTGCAGAGTACAATGTAATTTGATTCGAGCTTAATGTCCCGTGGTGGAAATTAAAGCGCACTTACCGCATGGACCGGTTTAATCGCAAAATGGGCTCGTGTTTAAAAACATTTGAAGCCTAAATAAAGTGCGATAGACTTTTAATGTTAGTTGATAAAAATATCTCAGGATAAGTGACAACTCTTCACTCTCACTTTTTATTGACTTTCTTTTCTTAGATAAATGAAAATAAAGATAACGAGGTTTTATCAACCGTATATCATTATATTGGCTGTCTCTATTTCGATACTTCTCTGCGAATCGGCAATAGACTATGTAGATCAGGATCGCTTAGAGTAATTAACCACTCTATTAAACTGAAATCATTGAATATGGTTATTATATTGACGCATAAATGATAAATTGTCATTATGATAATTATCATTATTACATGATTACATCAGCAAAACTTGAAAAGTAGTTTGTGGATTGCCTTCTCTAATTAATATCAGACTAAACAACATCAAAGCGTGGCCGGGTTTAGCTTATATTTAAATTAGAAGAAGACTAACATCAATGATGAGTTTCTTTGCAATAATATGTACTGTACTTATATTTTACATTATGTGGAACAACCATACAAATAAGCAAACACGATGTGTAATTAACATCCGTAATGTAATGTATGTATCTGTTTACTATGAAATGGGGAAACGGTTAACCAAATAGTGAAAGCACTGAACAGGCATAACTGTGATTGCCAATTTTAACTTAAATCAACATAATCGGATGGATTGTGATTTCAGTCAAAATTCGGGTCTACGATCTCAATTAAAAAAGCTTCGCTTATAATACATGTCATGTTTTATGCTAATATTAGTGGGAGAGATTGAATCAATTTGATTGAAAAGCACAGAACTGAAGTGACACGACGGTATTCCATGACATTGAATGATACAAGTTTAAGTTTCTACTAGACTACCCCATCCCTAGTGCCGTATCTCTAGTTTAAAGAGCAAGCGTTAATATAGGTTACATGGAAAAATTGTATATGTGGGGTAACACTGACCCGAGATTATCCCTGTCTACGCTATATAATAATGCACCTAATGACGAGCTCCTACCAGTGTAGAACTTGTGGGAAATGAGAACAAAAGTACCGGGCTATTGGGGTAAACTGCTAGTCGTACTAGGGGTTTGTCAATATGGGGCCTATGGCATCTGCCCGTCGCAATGTTTGGGGAACATGGGAAAAAAATGGGCAGACGGTGACACGCCACTCCCTGCATGGACCCCAAAAATATGCCATAGAAAATAGTTCACCGATGCTACTTCCGACGTTATGCCATTTATCACTGCCACCCCTGGAACTTGAGTCTTAGCTCTAGCGATCTCCACTCCGTGCCGGTTGGCTAAAGCAAGCACGGAGGCGGCGAGGGATAGGGGAGGGCTTATCTTGGCCCCCAGAGTCAGGTCCGAGGTGTCGCTACTCACCTAAGGCTTCGCCACAAAGCCTCCCTGCTGATTACGTTTATTATTATAATATATTAAAATTTCAATTCGTAGAATTAATTTGACTGGATGTTTATTGTAATTGTGTGTTTGTAATTTTTGTAATATTTCTTATTGTTATTGTTATTGGATAAAGTAGTCGTGTGGTGTACACTAAATTATCGCGATCGAAATCTGTTTTATGGGAAACCCTACCAACTGAACATTTTTCATACACATATAAATAAATACTTATATTTGTGTGTCCATATGACCAACGAGCGAGCACTCAATCGAGTTTAGCACTAATATAATTTAATTAGAAAGTTATCTGGTATTAAATTCTGGCAACCTAGAGCAGCTGGTGTAGAATCTATGAAACGATATGAAGCGAAACATTATTCAATATGTTAAACGGAAATCCTTTGAGAAATATCCTAAAAACGGCCATTTGGGAAATCATGTATCTTATCTTCTTCTTAAATTGCTTTATGATCGTTCTCTATTTCCACTTCCTTAATAATTTATAAGAAAGTGAGTTTTTTTGTTTGTGCATTTTTCGCAAAATTAATCTGTCCTAGATATAGAAAATTTTAAAGTGGAAAATAATGTATTTCTTATGATAATAACTAAAAATACTCCATCGTAAAAGTACGTTAGAATATTTTTTAAATTTCATTTGTATGAAGATAGATATGAAAATGAATAAACTCGCATTCTCGTAATAGTTACGTTGGCGTAGCACCGTAGCTTACTCAGAGACTACACACCTGCTACGCACAACGCTGCACTACGCACTGTGCGCGTGTCATTTCTTTCCACAATTTATTTTGAGAATGTGTTATAAAACATTTAATTTTTTCAAGATTGAACTTTAAAAATTGTATACATTTTTGACAGCTTTATGAATTGGCCTCTGACGGCCCTACGGGCCTGCTAGGTTCCGTTGGGAGAGAAACCTTGAAGAGACTTAGGAATTCTCAATCCGTATGTTCTACCTATGTTAGGTTTGTCACAATGTTTTTTTTTGTTCAATTCATTCTATTATTTTTGCCTGACAATTAAATTATCAATTCCGGCTGTTCTCGGGATATGCATTTTATTTTTACCCAAATATAATCAAATATTTAAAACTTACTGCCGTTAAACAAATACGAGTATAAGTCAGATAGACAAGTATTAACTCTTAATTTTTATTATTACGACATATCAATAAATATACATTTTATTGATACACAAAATAGTTTCTTAATTAGACTATTAAAATTAATTGTATAATAACAGCCCATAAACCCTTTTTGCTCTTCGACTCTTTTTTGTCCTTTTTGTCCATGTTGCTCTTTTTGTCCTTTTTGCTGATGTTGTCCCTTTTGACATTTTTGTAGTTTTCATTGACGGGGGATAGATAAATAAAACTAGGACTGTTTGTAATAGAGGATGAAAGTTTGGATGAGACCAATCATTTCTCAAGTTCATAGATATAAAAATGCATCGTCTATAAAAATGCGATAGTAACTCGATATGTCTTTCTGTTAAGTTTTCGGAAAACACTGGGAATACTGGATCGTTTTTATTGTAATTTTGTTTAAATGTAGTTTTAATGCCGAAAATGGACATATATACTCATGCCAAGAGATCGGCATGAGAATATATCAAGCATCGAGTTTGCGATATAAAATGAAGTGAATTTTTCGGGGGCAAATGGCACTAACATAAAAATGGTGTACATCTATATTTATAATATTATGAAATTCTAAACATGCCGTGTCTGTACATTGAAGCTTAAAACTTTTAAAAAACTGGAATAAACTATATAAACGATGGAGAACACGATGCAATTTTTTTTGCCGATTTCGATGCGGTTTTCGCTGATCGACAGCAAATTCTTAGTCTTAAAATTTACACTACTTTTTATTCCGGGCAGCCCGCGAGAATTTTTCTGGGAATTATTTAAAATGACTAAATTAAAAAAAAAAACAATATCGAAGTGATTTTTTTACTGATCAAATTTTATGTAATAGAAAGCGTGATATTTTCAAATCAAGCGTGGACAATGTCGCGGCCATATCCTAGTAAATTTATTAATCAACGTATACGTTCTTTGTATATATAATAAACAAGTTTTGCAAATTAAATTAAGTTTATTGTATAGTTTATATAAAACGATAATTATTAACAAAATTCTTGCATGCCTACCCATAATATAGCTATTAAAGTACTTTTGTTTATTTCAGTTTATTACACGTTATCCCATTAACTAATGTACGGGTCAAATACGTTGATAACCTTATTATTAAAAAATCTAATTTACCTCACATAATTAAATTTAAATGTTAGTAGAAATGATAAATAACACTTGACTAGCATACCGCAGTGTTGAGTTGCATTTCGGGATAACAGGACCTGTGTCCGGCAACTTGTTTGATTTTCAATTCAGGTGAGAAATATAATAATATTTATATTTTTGATTAACTCTTTGTCTTCTAATCCCTGTAATATGTCGAAATCCAAAATACACAAAAGTGTATTCCTGGTTTATAGTCTAAAATTTTCATTACAATCTGTCGAGTTTTTTAGATTCCCTATTCGAGACAAACATTAAGATAAATAGAACAGATTGCGTAATTGCTTGCCAGTCTGTGCACAATGAACGTTTTCTTGAAAGAAACAAATGTCAAATATATTCATTGTTTGGCTACGGAACCTCAAAAAATATTTAATCGTAAATATCTCATATTATCTGAAAAAACTGCCCAACGAATATTATTCAAAACAATTCGATCAAATTATTTTTAAACTGTAACTAATAAACATCATGTTTTTAGAATTGTTTAGTTCATAGTTTAAAAGTAGAGTTAGGGACATAATTTCGAAGGCTTTGGGAGCTAATATCTCGCCACTTTTTTTTTATTTATTTTTTATTGCAGGAGTTCAGCAGACAGGCAGACGGCCCACTGGATGGAAAGCGGTTACCATCGCCTATGGACATTTGTAATACCAAAGGTGCTACAAATGCGCTGCTGCTCTCTTAAGTGAGTCTGGAACCTGGTCACTAATGCCGGAACACAACTCAAAGTTGTTATGGGGACATGCTCTAGACCAGGGGTGGTAGCCATCCAGTCGGGCAAATGCCCTCCCACCTGGCAAAACTTATAGAACTTATTGAGTGTATTAACATTTAATTGTTTTTTTTTTAAATCTGAATAAAAATATCCACACGGCTATGTAGACTGAATAAAAAGCTGCGCAGTGAGTTAGTTAATAATCTAGTCTCTTTTGATTCTGGCTCTACCAAAATTTTTACAACACCTACATCAAAACAATTCAGTCTCAACTTACTTATCATCTCTTACTTAATATCTTCGATATAGATACAGATTTATAAATAAAAACACATCGCTATGATTACGACTTTCAATAATATTGCTACTAAGGATCAGGATGCTTGGAAGGTACTTATAAAATAATAGCAATTGATAAAAATGTGTAAACATAAAAAACGGTACCTTGTTGGTATCGATGTCGGTATTAAATATCGGATTTATCGCGGAAAAAGGCCATCGATGGCCATCGTAACGAGAGGCGGTTCGGCGATGGCCGCGTTCAGGTGAAATGGCCACTTATGGCCGTCGCTGAACACCATGTCCCAGATAAGAGGGTTGTCAAAAAAATAATTGTGTTCGGCATTGTCATAACATTTAGTAACCATTTGTGATACTTTAAAAATTGATTCGTAAAGGTACCGTAGGGGTGGTGACCGTTTACTGTTTTTGTAATTTGGCTATGAACCCGAAAAAAACCTAATCGGAGATCAATCATATATTAATAAATTTCCGATAGCTTTTACTTATTATGTAATTTATAATAATATTAGCCCATAAGTGTCCCACTGCTGGGCTCGGGCCTCCCATTATAAGGGAACGGACAGTATACCCGCCACGCTTGTCCAAGACGGCTTGGCAGTTTTGACACATCGGTTATCTCGATGTGCAGGTTGCATTACGATATTTTCCTTCACCGTTGTTAGCACGTGGTAATTACGTGGTAACTATTGTCGTATTATTAAATTATTATGTAATTTAATAATAATTTATTCAGTAAAAACATGTAAAAGTAACAGCGTGTTAAAAGACAGTAAGAAGACAGAAAGAAAGTCATGTTTGCCTTTAAACTAATATGGGAAGTTTTGACATCTAAAACTACGTAGGACCTGAAGTGTAATTAGGTGTCAATGCTCTTCCAATATTCAATATTTATACATAATATTATATTTGCCTTGCTTGTATTTGTAAGCGCGTGTCTGTATGTGTTTGTGAGTGAGTGTATGTATGTTTTATGTATTTATATATGTAATTTTTATATCATCCTTTTAAGGAGATTTTGTTTGCCATCTTTGAAAGTAATTTTAAAACACTAGCTATACATTTTCGGAATTATTTACAAATTACTTCTACCTATTCGGCCGCGTTTCGCGACCCATGCTACACATTGAATGATTAATATTTAAACACTATTATTTCATCCCTTGACTAATTCCTAATCTTACTATTCCTAAATCCTCTACCGATGGTAAGGCAAGTGAATAAATAATAAGATATAGTTCCTATATCTTACAATTCAATAACTTCATATATTATTGTATTGCTATATCTACATATAGGATTCATTCAGTGGCCTTACCATCATCGGTAGAGTCGGTAGAATTTGGTATTACTTGTATGAAATTTGTATAAAATTTTAATCGCTCGCAACGAAAATGAAAGTATAGTAAGTTATAGGACCCGGTCATAAAATAGTTTAGGAATTTTGTATTTCTTGTTGGTTGTTATTTAATATCTCTCGTGAATTAACAATCTATCTACTTAGGGATTTGATCAAATTTCCTTTTTTATATATTTTAAAATGTTGGACATGACGATCCTTCGGGAATTTCGCTTTTGCCAATATGCCTATGAAACCCTGAAAAATAGTAATAAAAACAAAAAAAAGCATTTAAGTAATTGTAAATATCTCAATAGTGAGTAGGGCAGGGTTTGTTGTGTTAATTCACAAATCCCTTTTCATGAATCAACTGGAGCCAGTGGTTCTCATCAAGCAACCGCACTACAGGCCCCGGGGACTGATCTTAAACAGCTGCGATCCTAATTAACCGTTAATCATTTGCCCAATGTATATATATTATTCTAAATACATAGAAATTGGGATTTGGATGGGATTCCATGTAGGTTTTTTACATTTCTTTGCTTGCTTAAAGTCCAAATATTGATCTCGCTGAAAGAATTAATGAAAACACTTTATTGTTTACCAACAATTAAAACTTGGATACTTAAAAACAATGTTTTTCCGCCATAAAACTAAGCCTTCTGGAATTAGGTATATTGGTCGATTATCTTGACATTTGTTGTATGTGCCTTTTGTAAGATAAGGATCAACACAGTTATAGAAGAATAATATACTGGGGATGGCAATCGCTCAATAAAAATGTAACTTTAAAAGACTTTTCTATTTTTCATGATCAGATAGCACCACAGATCATTCTTCCCTAGATATTAAAAAATAAAAAGAAACTTACTAAAATTTCTAATTTTGATTGGATCTAAAAAAAAATTTCAATTTATAGCGTCATTTACTTGTGTCACTTTAAGTGATTTCGGAATTACGTTTATCATAGGGGCAATTGTCATTCCTACCTTTTTAATTTCTGTCTATCCTTCCTATTCAAAATACAAAAACCAAAAAATTTCACGATAATCGACCGATTTCTAACGCCAAGAAGGAGAAAAACGACACTTTCACATTTATTATTATAATGTATTCTGCGATATTTGGTGTGACTTTTACGAGTATAGATTTAGAACAACGCGTGAGCTGTCTATAATTTGGTATCTTCACAGATATACATCAGATAATTATCAAATACTTATTATATGTACACATTTTATGTAATGAGCAATTTGTTTGTATAAAATAACAAATTTTACAAAATATTTAAAAACACGATAACAGTGTTACATGATTAATTGGCGTGATTTATTCCGTGATAACGATATTAATTAAATAACAGGAAATAGGAATCTCCCAATTAAGTGGAGCGGGCCCAATTATTTTGATAAAAATTTATGAAGTGATTTTTATTTGTATGTTGATTGCTTAGTTAATAATTTGATTAACGTGCGTGTTTATTATATATTCGTATCTGGTGTGATGCCGTAACGATGTAATGTGATGCCAGTAAAAGTTTAAACGTTGTGTCATAAAAATATTCAATAACTATAGTTTCTGCGCGACTTCGCACGCTCGAGAAATTTCGATTTGTATCAAACTTAAACCATTCTCTTCTGTTTGCTTTAAAAGTATTTTTATGCATCCCCATGATCAAAAATACAAATACACAAATAAGTCAGTCGGTTAATTACTAAAGTTGAAATACATTATTAGTATAGAAACATAATTATTAGTGTGGATTAATAATTTTTGTTCTACGAAAAATTATTCTTGCACTACAAGTGGTAGTAGTAAAGTATTATATTGTCTGGCATATATTTTACCATTAATAAATAATGTCAGGAGCCTTAAGAACAGACGAGCTTGCATGACAAGAGTTATGAATGTCAAAGAGGCAAGTGAGGTGTGTAAGAATAAGCCTAAATGGCACTCTGTTGTTCGTGCCTACCCCGCAATGGAACTGGCGTGAAGTTATGTATGTATGTATAATAAATAGTGAACTTGATAATAATCATATCCGCAGCAACTTTCATAGGAGGCCTACACTCGATAATTCCTAACAGAATGACAAAGGCGGAAAGAACAAAGCTTAATACTAGCATAAAAGACAGACAGTATTCAAACAACCCAAAACAATATATAAACTTAATGCTAAGCAATAAAGATAAACACAACATTTACAATATAAAATTAGCGGGTTTGAGCTTTTACATGGCATAAAACAAGGATCCTTTTATACATATAGGTATGCATATTTCATGTAAACGTGGGATAATATTTATCCCAAGTCGGTGTTTAACCAGCGACCTTAATAAATCATAGGTACACTTTTTCTTCCAGAAGCACATCTTGAGATTTATTCTTGTGACTTTCACATTTTACGCGGATAGTTATTGTTGATTCGTTTAAACGACTTTATTTAGGTTTAGGTGTCATGACTGATGCACACAAATAAAACCATGCTTTCACGGATTTAATCGAGTATATAATTTGACTGTCATTGTTCCGGCGTTTTTACAACATTTAAAGAGCTGTGTTTAGAGAACCATCGCGCAGACAGACAACGATCTATATTGTTCACAACTAGATTTATTTTAATTATTTATTTAGGTCAAAATCTATTCCAATACAAATGTATTAAATCTAACTTAAATAAACCTAATTAATTAATGACTATTAATAATATTATAACCTACTAGAATTTGCCCCGCGGTTACGCGTGTTAAACCCTGAGCAGTCGCTTGAAATTTTAATTCGGTTATTTACATATAATATAGAAACATATAATAATACAAAGAAACTAAGTCCATGTAATCTAGACAACTGCTCAGAAAAACTAAGAGGTGAGTCGAACCCAACCTGATTTGAAGTAATATAATGAATAAGACGCGGGGAAATTGCCGCGGGATTCCCGAAATACAAAATATAGTAGCATTTAAAAAATAATGTAGTAAGCTATTATTTTAGTGCAAACTGTGTCGGAATAAGCAAATTTTTAAGAAGAAGAATTTGCTGTCGATCAGCGAAAACTGCATTGAAATCAGCAGTTTTTACGTGAATCCCGAACAAACTGATAAGAAACCTAAAAAAGTTACATCGTGTTCTCATCGTATATATAGCCTATACCAGTTGATTTTTTTTTAAATAGCTTCAATGTACAACCACGGCATGTTTAGAATTTTATAATATTATAGATAATCACCGTCTCGTATAGAACTTAATTATTTACTTAATTCTTTTAATTACGCAGTCTCATTGAATTTAAAATTTACTATTTACTCTATCTGATCGAAATTAATCTGCCTTCTAATTTATTATTAAGAAAATAATTAATATAATAGGATACTGAAAACTGTTTAATTAATAAAATTTAAAACTTTATTGTATCTTTGAATCTTGCAACGATATTTTTTGCGTTTTTATTTTCTAAAAGGAAACTATGTGTTAAGTAAGAAACGGTAATACGAAAGGAGCCAAGTTCATATTTTATATTACTGCAACAATTTAAAACGATAAATACCCACATGTTATGGTGAGATAAATCGAACCGTGGACCGCGGGTCTGGCGGCACGCCAACCCGCCACCCCTTCGACCATATCTGGGTAAATTATTACCTCACGCTGTTTAAATAGGGCTGCTTGCACTATCGTCGGGATCTTTTTGTTTGTTTATGTTGTGTTGAATTGAATGAATAATGATTATGGCATAAAGAGATTTTAAAAGAGCTTCGCACATCGGTTATCTTGATGTTTAGGTATTTTTACGTTTTGTCCTCAGCACGCATGTAGCAGGTAAATATATAAATATGCACTAAAGCTTGCCGGTGCATGTTTTCCGTCCAGGATCAAAGCCTATGTCATTAAAATATCCTGTAGTTCTTGAAAGCCTGTAATTGGCTTTCTGTTGATAATTGTAATTATTTATTCAAATGTAGATAAGTTTTAGGTTAGATAGATAGATAGATGACACTTTATTGTACACCAATACAAAAATGAACTTCAGACTAAAACTATATCTAATTATGCACAAAGGGCGGTCTTACCGCTATAAAGCGATCTCTTTCAGACAATCCCACTGTACTACTGTGTTACCCACTACTACTGTTAGCTGTAGGCTGTTTTAGCCCCAAGTCATGAAGTCGGCTTCCAAAAGCTTTTATTTAATTCTAATATTTATGTTCATGTTAAATTCCCCTTCCATATAAATTGCCGCAACGTAAAAATTCTCGTACGATAATGTGGTACTAAGATATTTATGTAACAAAATATATGAGGCCCTGAAATATTTTTCTTGGAAAGCAATTTCATATTATTTTACGTATTCTCTTGTTAGACGGCTATTTGAATAAAGATTGCGGTTTATAAGGGTTTTAGAAATATAATAGCATTGTATTTAACGTGTTTGATTTATTTATTTGATTAATAAATTCGTGTTTGTTTCGAAATTATTATGTTAGAATTTATTTAACGTTATTGATGACAGTCAGCTTATATTAAAATTTGTAACGAGTGTTTTATTTAATAGTATCCGATGAACGAGTAGATGAAGTATCACGATTTAGACTTTTGTTTTTTTAAATAGATATTTACAACATTTTGGCTTCACTGATAACTAAAAGTGTTACTAATATTTGATATATATGCCGGTTAGATATAATTATCGGCTTTATTCATATTGAGTTAGAGTAAGTTTATAAATTTCTTTAAATTTCTTAAAGAAACCTACAAACTTGCTCTAACTCAATATTCATAAGACCCTAAAATTGTAAATATAATCATAGAAAAAATGGTTTTTAAATTTCATATTTAAATAACACATGTCTGTTATCGTCAGATTAGCCAAGAATATTCTTTAGTATAGTATACTAGAGTTAGCGGATATACAGACAGACGCGGAAACCCACTTTCTTTTAAACTATGTAAAGATAAGCATGTACGCACTATTAGAAATGTAAAATTATCTCCAAAAGTTTGTCTGGAAGAAGTCACTGTTAGCGATGAGACCGCCGATTGTGCTAGTCAAATGATTGTTAACTTGTGTGCAATAAAGAATATTCCATTCTACGTATTATTTTATTGCTGAGCAATAAGGCGTTCTGCTCGCTTGTTTATTTGTAATAATATGTTTTCAAACCAGAACCAACCTCATAGTTCCTCCTAAGTTATCAATTATGATATTTAGTAGAAAGCTTAATAACTAATAATAATATTTAAAACCATGATATAAGATTTTTTTATGAACGTTTCTTTATGTTTAAAAAAATGAGAAAGTTTGAACTTTGATAAATACATATAAAATTTATATTTCCCTACTAAGGATTCGCTATATACACACCATTATGGTATAAAAACAAATAATTTGTTACGAATAATGTAAAATCTTTCTTAATCAAAATTTGGCTATACGTCTTGTTTTAAGATTTACAGCTAGACCAATTTAAAAAATTCTGTTTATTGAGAAATCATAAGTATTTAATATCAAGCTCCAGTCCAAATGAGGAAGTCAGTATTCAACATGAAAAACCTACTGGAAATAAGCAAGTTCGTACATAAATCATATCTGCACTCAGATAAGTTAAAACAACAGGAAGGAGTCGACTCAATTTGGAAAAGGGCTTAAGCGTAATATGTGGAGTAAAGCAGTATTTTGGGTTTCCCCAGGGATAAGGGCTCGACCCAACTCAAGGAAGGTTCCCGTTAACGGACCACATAAGGGATGTTGATGTCTATCCCTTTAAAAATATGCTGCTTTCTTTTAACAGTTTGTAAAAATGATATTTTTCTTACGCTAAATAGTGGCACTAACTTTTGAAATAGAAAAGTGCAAGTACAAAATACCTTGTTGATATTTTACTATAATTTTGAACGGGGAACTGTGAAAATCATGCTTCAAAAAATTATAAACACTGTATTAAAAACAATTACTTTACCCAAGTGCTTTTGGCTTCATATCTCATGGCAACTAAAACTATAATAGTCATTAAAGAGACCGATTAAAATAGTTACCTGCTGGTTAAAAAAATAGCCAAATGTGTCTATTATTAATTTTTATTGGAAAAATTAACTGGTATACGTATTAATTTTGTATTTTTATATTATAGAAATAATAATGATTGTATGGTTCCTAAATAAATTAAATAGATTTTATGTTCCGCTTTCCTTATTATGTAGTAATAACAGCCCATAAATGTCCCACTGCTGGGCTCGAGCCTCCCACTATAGGGGGAACGGACAGTATACCCGCCAAGCTTGTCTAAGGCGGCTTGGCAGGTTTGACACATCTGTTATCTCGATGTGCAGGTTCCATCACGATGTTTTCCTTCACCGTTTAGTACGTGGTAATTGTAACAATATGCACGTTAGGTCAGAAAACTGCCTAAGTGGTGCATGCGTTCCGGCCAGGATCGAACCCACGCTCTTTGAGTTTGAGACGCGTACATTAGCCATTACGCTGTCACGACACGCCACCTTATTATGTATGGTATCTTAATTCAAAACAGTATGCACCTTAACATCATTTTGATACAAAACAAAGTTATTTTAGAACTCGCGTTTTTGTGTCAGCATGTTGGCATGCAACAAAAGCTGTAAGCGCAACAAACGTAGCTCTTTCAGTACATAATAACAAGTTACAGAATGTAGAGCAGAACTACGCCGGAAACCAGTGAGAGAGCATCCGGTGGGAACCACTTGTTATGTGACAGAATCCGAGATCGCGTGTCTCTGTCTATTCTATGCTTATTCATATTATATCTATAGAAAAGAATAATGGGGTATTTTGTATTGTCCGCATATGGGTCAAGCATAAAAAAGTTTTACATGTGTACAGGAGAAGACTACAAATATTGGAACAATATGTTTATTATGTTTTGATTTGCAAACATTAATTGCTATATGAAAAGTTGTTTAAGTTTTACATGTTTCTATAAAATTTAAAAAAATAATTGTTATTGGATTAGTTTTCCAGAGAAAAATTTGATTAAAACATTTATTTCTTGAAATTTGTGTGTTGTTTGGACTAATGAGATTAGTGACTAGCCTTTTTATTCGTTAAGCATTCTCTGAAACCGTTTAATACATTTTTAATAAGATACGGTTTTCGATTATACCTTTCAGCATATACGATGCTACAGTTCTCTTTCAGGTTTCTTTTTAATCGAGCTCATAAGTGTTCATTACGATTAAAGTCGGGACGCATCACTGTTCATCGTAAAAAGAAAATTTGTAATAGTAGAGGAGACGGTGAACCTTCACCCATCTGATAACCAGATGAGACATACTTTTTATTAAATTATATTGATTTATAAACACGCCTATGACACCTTGCCAATCGAAAAATGTTCTTGGCTATTTTTAATTGAATTAATTTTAATCAATTTTTTGATATCGGAACAAATTTAGTTTCAACTGATAGTTTTTAAAATGGAGAATATGCTTTGATAAGCTTGCCTACTTATTTCTGTTGATGGCTAGCTGGCAAGCGGATATGAACAGGTAAGTCAATATAGGTAACTACACCGTTCTATTAACCAATAAAAATTGGTATCATAAGAAAAATAATTTAATTACAAAAATAATCGAATAAGCTTGCTTGAAAAAAAAGCAGTTCATGGAATATTATTGCCATGCTTTGAAAATAGATATGAACACTTCGAATGGCAAGCTATCATAGGCGTAATATTTTCTTAAGTTTTCGCGACTTGTATACATAATTATCATAGGCGTGTGTACAAATCAATACAATTTGATACAAAATATATCTCATCAGGTTATCAAATGGGTGAAGGTCGATCTTCAGCGTCTCTTAGACTATAAGTTAGTCCGATTTGACATATTGACCATCATCAAGATTTTTTTTTCTTATGGCTCCAACACCTTCGGCATTGATTTTACCCTTTTTAAAGTTAGAAAGGGCTGGTGCTATTTTAACTGCAATTTTAGCCATTGAAATTTGGTCGGTCATTTATACGCGTTTTTTCGGATCTGTGGACAACATCATCAAGAGTGTAGGTGAAACTTTAGAACATAATTAATTACTGTCTGTAGTGTGAAATAACGATTTTATTCACACCGTCATCACCGCTAGCATATTCGTAGTACTCTAAATTTGAGTAATGTATGGTTTTTACTGAGTCGTACGCAGGGTCCGCCAGCCACGCATATATTATCATCAGGATGCGGTTTTAATTTTAAAAGCCTCTATTTTTGCTTACCCCCGAACCGTTGTTGTTTAACTTATTCAAATATTCAACGCGGGCTTAGCCGCTTATTTCGAAAGCTAAAGCTTTTAATACATTGTTTGTTTTCAGGTTGAATTTAAATTAAAGTTTACCGTTGCTGTTATTTTAATCATTTATATATTAAACTGGATGTGTTCTGGATTTTGATTAAACTTTTCTAATTATTGCTATTTCGTGATACGTGGGATGTCTATCTGTCCAGTACAGTAGATGGTTTGAGTTAGGTTTGGTAATTAATTGTTTTGATTCGAAAGGTATTAACATGTTTGAAAATAATGAGGGAACTAATACGTACATATAGTTTTTGTTAGCTATTTATTTTTGTCATAATAGATAAAAAAAAAATACAAAGGTATTAGTGAACTCATAAATATCTACTTGGTATCAGCAAAATACATATTTTAATATTAAACAAGTTGTTTATCTGTCTGACTTTCGCTTTCGGTTGTAATTTTTTCTTGTTGGTTTCTACAAAAGTGAAATTAACTTTAGGCATTGACAAAAGAATGGAGAAAGTTGTAATGATGAAAATGCGAATTGTATTAACAATGTACAGAATTTCACATTCGTCATAATAAATAATGTTTTAACTATCGGCGGTAGCTTGTAATGTTTTGTCAAACAACGTAAGTGTATGTCGGCAAAGTCACTACCAAACTCTGAAGCCAGAATCAACGAATAAAGCTATATAGATGACGACGTTGCCTGAAAAATTGTATTTGATTTTCAATACCTTTCGAAACTAATATTTCCAAAACTTCCAAACTGTTATCTATATTAATATTTTTATTAAAAATAAAACTTCGAATAACGCGAAATATCAGGCTTCGCTTGATCACAGCTGTTGCAGCTTCGACGCCCTGCCAAAGCGATGCCAATCACGCTAATCCCCCACTGGCACACGGCCAGAGAATCGAAATTAGTGTCCCAGTTGCACTGCTTCATATATTGTTATACTCTTCCAGTTTTCCTGTACAAGCGCAAAATTACTAGATTGGCTTGCTTCAACAGTGTCTTTAAGTAAAAACAACGCCAGGTCTAAAAAATGTATAGATGATATCTATTTTGGCATCAAACAGTCACATTATATATATACAGACACTGATCATCAGTTACATACAGTAAGATCTATTTCATACGGAGTGATAGTTACGAAAAATTGTTTATAAAAAAGAAACCGGTAAAGTGCTCAAAACAATTAAAATGTGCAAGTTCAAGTTTAAAAAACAAATAGCAGTGATTCAAGGAATGCTATATTAATTTATTCAATAGTTCACGTAGTTATGTTTTTAATCGTCTTAATGATATCATTAAAAAATTTAAATAAATCAAAAAAGAAGCAATTATAGGTATAGTTTTTGTTGAAACGAGGGGTAGTAAAAAGAGTTAGTTTATGTGAGGGACATGGACAGTCGGAACAGTAAGAGAAAAACAAACTTTTGACAGAAGCTCAGGAAATTCTGCAAAATAAAAAATAAAAAAATTGTGTGCGTGTGTGTGCAGTTCACATGCAGTAAAAGTGAAATTTCAGAGAATATACTCACAGATAATATATTATTATCAGTTTTATTTCGGTCCAATTGGACTTATGTTTAATCATTTGTCTTATTGACTCCATAATCTTTGCTGCACAATGTAAAACTCCTATCTTATTCTCTCGCAGACTTAGTCCTATAGATTTATGGGTTTATCTCTTTTTAGTGTCGCTTTTTCGTTTCATCGAATTTCAAATCAGAGCCATTTTAAAGAAGTTTCACTTCAAAAATGTATATAAAAGTAATATATCAAACATTTTACGCTTACTGCTAAGAACTCTAAGAAGATTTAGCACTTGACCTCATTACATTACTCAGATGTGGGCAGTTCCACGACAGAACAAAGGCTTAAACTCGAAATGCACAGCAATGTGGTTAATTGAGGCGGACGGGGTTGCCGCATGAAACAATAATTACAAGGGTACAGGTATGCGGGTATCCTGGCACCTCAACAACAAATGATAATAATGTAAATGGATATCCCAGTGCGTATATATTAGTATTTTTAAGTTATGTTTCAAGGCTCCGTCGCCTTTACAGTATATATTTGAAATGTATTATATGTTAGGAAAAATATCTCGGATTTTCCCAGATTAGGTGACCTACATTATAAAAATACTGGGATCAAAAATAAATTAGAAATTCCCACATATAGGCTCCATAAAGTTTACAATAGTTTCGTGGGGCAAAGTACAATACTCTTTAATAAAATCCCAGAAAATATTCGACAGCTTTCGATAAACAAATTTAATAAATTAGTAAAGCAACATTTGTGCGTGAAGGCTTACGGGGTCTATATAATAAATAAAAATTAGCGGTATTTCATTCCATTCATGCCGTTCATGAATAAACTAAGGGTTTTTTTCCATGTATGTAGGTACTTAGTTGTGTGGGGGGTATTATTAGGCAAATAATTTAATAATAAATAAATTAATAATTTTGTTTAAGTCAATTATATCCTCCCTCTCCCTCGAACTTTGAAATATAATAAAATGGATAAAATTGAGGTTATAAAGAGTCCAAAATACTTTCAGTGATTTTTTTTTATAATTCCGTAGCCAACTAATGAAAGAAATTGATGTTCGTCGCATCTATAGAACCCTTTATTGTACGCGGACTTCTAAGAATACTCGATGTACTTTAAATGCAAAATGCTTATCAATTTTAACAATGTCCCAAATGATATATTCTAAATTCACCGGTTGTTGCAGGAATTAAACAAATTATAAATTAGCGCGTGTGACCATGCGAAAGGGTTTTTCCCTATTTAAGTTTCTTTTGGATTCGCACAAAAACATGACATACATACGTACTGGTACTACATGCTCGTAAATTCGTAATTCCGTTACCACAGGCGCGTGTGGTAGCAAATACACCGGCTCCCCTTTCGCGGTTACGCTGTACCCTTGTGGATTTTAAATTTGAATTTTGTCGTCATATTCTAGGTTTGGATATAACAACATATGTATGTACTATTTAATTATCGTATGAACCATAAAAATACGCCAAAAAATATAAACAAATTATATGAGTTTCGTGAGTAACTAAATCTGTTTATGTTATTAATCTCTCTCTATGCGTATTTTTAAGTTTTATTTGAGATCTGAAAGTTATAATATCTAAAGTTAAATTTAAATCTATTGGCTTTTACAATTTTTACAAAGACATAATATCACGTTCTAATAGATTTCGGCTTGTGTTTAGTTTCATTTTAACTTTTTTCTCTGTCCTTTTAAGACCTTTGAAGGGATCATGTTCAAAGTATTACAGATGATGAATCATTTTTTTAAATAAAATATAAATTGTAGTATTATAGACATTATGATTTCTCACTATTATCATCTGGCATAATGCAAAGGCACGAAAATGTATATCGTATAACGTATAAAACTTTTTAGCTATTTTTATCGATTTTATTGAATTATTGTCAAGTGACTACATGCCTTTTGATTACTTGGAAGATGCGTGGCTTGCTACCAGAAATCATTAAAGTGTTGATCTTTGGTGGTTGAATAATCAAGTTCTAATTAATATAATGTAAAATGTTAATTGTACATTAAGGTTAACACACTCATATCAGTGCGATCTCGCAATCCCCCCATTCCCACAATCCCGCGATCCCGCAATCTGATAATCCCGCTAATATGACTATCACAGAATCCCCACACGACGATTTCAGGTGACGAGATTTCACGATAACTTCACAAACGTTTGTATCAATATACTCACTCTCTTTTTATTAATAATTGCGTTTTGTGAATTTATTTTAGACTACCTGTACACGTTACTTCATTTGTTCATGCGGGATTTGCAGTCTAAATTCTGAACTTTGCAAAAAATCCTTAATCTTTATATATAAAAATGAATGTTTGTCTGTATGTCCTTTATAGAATCCTAAACTATACATTTGATCATATGATGATCTTTGGCCAAGTTGTTGTGCATGAGCCAAAGAAGGTTTCTGAGTTGGTTCACAATTGGACCCGGTAGGTGGCGCTGATGGCGGTATATCGATTGAAGCTGTTCCGGGCAGGACGACGTCTGCCGGGACAACTAGTTAAAAATATGAAATAAAGTAAAAAAATATATTTATTGAGTCATTTCAAAACTCATTTGAAATAAATTTTCAAATAAAGAGATATATAAAAATTCTAAAAACGCTCATTCATAATTAGGCGTACAAAAAACAGATGTCACTAAAATTTTAGCATTTATAACGAAGTTACATATCTTAATTAATGTAGATTTTCATTGTGCATTTATAATGTTATAGTGTTTATAAATGCGAAAGTAAATCTGTTTGTTTTATAGATTTCCTTTTGTCTTAAAAATAATTTTGAAGTTACAAAATACAATAAAAATTAATGATAATTATATAAAACCTATAATTCTTAACATATACATTTATATGTAGGTTTTTTGAGGAATATAGAACAATACGATATATACGAATAATACGTTTCAGCAGTAGAGTTGAGTTTTTAATTCAGAGTATAAAAATAAATGCGGATCAAGTCATGGGTAACAACTAGTATTTTATAAAACTTGATTCATCGCTATATACACTTACATTTGCTACTTAATCATTAGTGTGTTAATCTTAGTGAAAATCAATAAAAATTGAAGGAATATGTTACTCGGGTCATAGTTTATGATAAAAAATATCGTAAAACCGAAGCAAATACAACTGAATAAAACGAAGCAAACGATAAAACTATTTACATTTTCCAGCTCAATACCAAACAAAAATGTAGACAGCTTATAAAACAACTTGGTTGGAAACTTGCACCGTGGCATGCATAAAACCTCGCTAGTCGCAAACGGGTGCACTCGACAATTCCATTACAAGTTTTGTGTGCAAATCCTTGTAAAAAATGACTCGAGTTGCGGTGAAACTTTGAACTTGGACTTTATTGCTTTTGCTGTCAGTTGAAAAGAAAAGTGCGGGAGTATGCTGAATGCAAATAAGCTTCAACGCTCCCCGGGAATATTAATAAGGGGAACTTGGGAGATATTATTTCTTTTAATTTCATTAATAAACAAAAGTTAGTAAAAAATCTGAAGTGATTTTTTTTCTATAAACCCTTTTATAATTATATTTTAGGTTGTGTTATAGCGTCGTTAGTAAGTTACGTAGTTCTATCTGAGTTTCGCCACCTAGAGTTCAATCAAGGAACTTTTATTTCACTCCTGTAGTATGTATGTATTTGTATGTGTATGTTTCACAATTAAATATTTAAGAAACCTTTCCTACTATGGTCTAGAAATTTGGCATTCATACAAATTGTTGTATATGTGTTATCATTTTTACGAAAATGTTTTGTTTCTTGTATGTAATGGTCCCCGTATAAAATAAATTGCAATGCAAAATTTGAGCAATATCATCAAGTGCGTACCAAACGACCGGTTTCTTTATTGCATTTACAAAAGGTTTTTTATATTTCGATTTATTTTCCACATCTACGTCCGAAGTTTGCGATAGAAAATAATAGGCTTGATTGTTTATGCGATAATAGATCAATAAATCTAAATTATTTAATATAAATATTTATGTTTGTAATTATAGGTAAGTAGGCACATACCACCAAGTGGATAGGGCCGTTACTGTCTTTCACCCTCCCTGTGATTATGAGCGAGCTTTTTTTGTTTGATGAATTGGAATTTCTTTACGTTATACATATATGATATTTATTTTATTATGCTATCTTCTCTGTCATTGTTTAGGACGGATGTCTTATTTTCTTTTATTTCTCTTTTTTTTGTACTCAATTTAGGGACGGCAAGTTGGTGTGCTGCTCCAAATCACCATGGATTGGAGCGCCGATCGCGAATTACTATAGATGCCGAAGCTTTCTGCTTCATATCATCACCTCGGTAGCCTTGCATATGGTCAGGAATTAATGAATGAAAACTCTTTATTGTTTACCGTAAATTTAAATCTACATAATTGACGTGGATACATTTGCATTGGAACAATGGGCGGTCTTATCGCTTATAGCGATCTCTTCCAGGCAACACAGTGTCTAAGGAGAGTTTAACGAAAATTTAGCTATACGGTTTTTGGTGGTGTACTGAACTCAAATAAAAGTAATGTAATCCCAATTATCACCTACCATTAAAAATAAAATATAAATAAACTACTATATACTCATATATATAGATAGATAACCATTTAACCTTATCACGAAATTCGGAGACATGGTCATATTTGTGCAAACTAAATATGAAACGGATACAAACATTTTGAAAGCGTTCTAGCTTATCTAGTTGTTCCTGGATTATGTATAGCGTGCAGACATCTGTATAATCAAGTAGGGGCAGAAGCAAGGATTGTGCAAGCATAACCTTAGTAGCAGCAGGTAGGAAATTCTTCAACCTCCTGAGCGAAGCAGATGATGCGGAAAGTTCAAGACAGTTCTTTGTCAATGACGACTCTTAGATTCTTAACAGTTTCACTGATTTCTATATCTGCCTTGTCAAATGCGACACGGGGAAGTGATGACCAATCAATTCTGGAAACAAGTCTCGAACTACCGATTATAATAACATTTGTTATAATTGGTAGTTCGCGACTTACAGACTGTGCAGTAGGACGAGAGCTTTAAACCGGTTTCTGGTTTCGGCATTATTGTTCCAATGATATTAGAAAAAAATGACCAGTTGCAAGATTTTTTTCTTTTTTTTATGACTCTTCAGGCCACGTATCTTCTTCCTTAACGTGGTTAGGGTTTTTTATTTAGAGCTTCTTTAGTCAGTTGTTCTTTTCTGAACTGTCTGGAGATCTTTTGGCAGGTGTGCAAGGTGTTTTGTTTGGTTACTTTATATAGTTTAAGCGTTTAGTTGGAATAAAAATGCTTAGTTTATATTATGTAATTTTTGTTTTTTTATATTCATTGCCTGAGTTCAGCAGATAGGCAGATGGCCCATCTGCTGGAAAGCGGTTACGATCGCCTATGGATATTTGCAACACCGAAGGTGCTACAAATGCGTTGCTGCTCTCTTAAGGGAGACTGGAACCTACTCATTAATGCTGAAACGCAGCACAAGGTTGTTATGGCGGCATAATCTAGACCGGTGGTGGTAGCCATCCAGATGGGCATATACCCTACGACCTGGCTGTGGGTTGCTTTGTCGCCTCTTACGACACGCCGCCCGGCCGCAGAAAATTGTATTCATTCTCCGTTCCTGTCCGGATTATAATGTGCAAATTAGTTTGGTATTTGTCCTAAAGAATACGTATTTTTGTACTTTTGTTCTTTTAACTGAGCATATTGTAGCACGCGGGGATAGTGAAGGAAAATATTGTAAGGAAATTACAATATTGAAATACTGGTGAGCAATACCCACCAATCCGCCTTAAATAAGCGTGTTGGGTATTGAGCGATATATAGTTATATGACAAAAGACTTTTTAACTATTGGATAGTGATTTTGCTTTTATTTTATTATATTACTTAGAACATAATCTTACCAAAACTTGTTGTAATCTATTTATCCGTCAAAGTCCCTCAGAAAGTCCTCTCGCAGACTAAGCCAAACGAAAACTTTTACGATTATCCCAGAAACTCAACTCTTACAATTAATCCCAGATTTCTTTTCCTTTTTTTGTACCCTTCTTAGTAGCATTGAAGTATTTGTCTAGTGACAATTTGGTGACTTTTCTGGGAAAGTGTCCAGGTAGTATATAGTTATACGTGAAGCTCACTGCCTTAGAGATTATGGTATTTTATTCCTGTCTGGCTCTCAAGTTTTGTTTGTTGTAATGTAAGTATATATCTTTCTTTACTGAATATGCAAATTTGTTTTTATTGTTATTTTGTTTCGGAATTCATTTGGGAGAAGCTAGTTTAAAAGAATACAACAGAGTATATGCGTATATTATTATTAATTATTTACATTTGTACATAGAAGCAAAACATAACATTAACAAAAATATTAAATTTTAACATCACTATACGAGTAAGTACTTAAAATCTGCAATCAGAGTTTAGTTATTCAAACACCGCCATTTGGCTAATCAAAATTACACTGGCCCACAAGAGAAAGTGATCTGTACTTTTGACCAGACCTATCTATTGTTATGTATTTCGATCTGCTGAATCCGAATCTGGGATCAGTTTGGTCCATACACCCTTAAAATTTTGAGTCTGGAGTTATTATAAATAACTATTGAAACTTCAAATTTCGTGTCTTAAAGCTTAAATATATTATAACGATATAATATATGAAATGTGACGTCACGAAATTTAGAATCCCTCCTGCCCCATTGTCACACTTGGTTTCTCTACTACTGCGTGTGACCTGCCCACACATACACAACTTTTTTCTTTAGAAGACCATTTTGGAACACACTCAATTTTTGCAATGTACAAGTTAGATATCATAGTAGATAATATTTTAAATCTACTACTAAATTTTTGTTAAAATTTTATTATAATTTTAGGACAGTTATGGTATCGGTGTTATAATTTTAGAATTGTAAATATCTATATATATAAATATCAATTGCTGTTCGTTCGTCTCGCTAAAACTCGAGAACAGCTGGACTGATTTGGCTAATTTTGGTTTTGAGTTATTTGTGGAAGTCCAGGGAAGGTTTAAAAGGTGATTAAATATGAAAAAAATGCTTGGAATATAGTAAAAACAACAATTTCGCTTTCCCTTACAAATTATTACCTAGTTCCTAGTCGTTTAGAAATCAATTAAATTTAAAAGTCGTTCAGAAATCAAATTAAATTTAAAAGTGTAGTTCGTTTTTGATTATTTGTTTTGGTTTTGAATGTCCAACGTTTGATGAGCGTTCCGGTCAAGTTTTGACCACATTTTTTTACTAAAGTTGAAACATTCTACAATTATCATTCAACTTTCTTATTTATTGATTCTGAGGCGGTACGAAGTTTGCGGGGTCACCTAGTTTCAAATAAAAATATTTTGACTATATTACAATTACGTGAGTAGTCTCTATTGCCGTATCTACCTACTAAAAAAGATTCTACAAAAATCCTGAAATTATTCGACAGGATATTATCTGAGAACACCAGTTGAATTTAGAAGCCGTTACGTGTGCCGCATCTAAATGCAAAATCCCGATTAAGTTCCGTTTTCCTATTCCCTTGATTCCGAACTAAATTCTTTGTTTTACATTCATCGGTGTATCTTCCAACAGAAATAAGACTTTTTTCTAAACCTATTTCAGGACGTAATTTAATCTGTATCGGTTTTTCTTGTACAATAAGTTTCGAATTCGGGTTTTGTGAGGGCCAAAGGGCAAAAAAAAGGAACGAACCTGATCGGCAGCCCATTGTGTTTATTTATCGGGGTGAAGGTATCTGGGAATAGCAAAAATCGTTTTTCGTTAAGTTATTCTGTTTTCAAATAAATAAGAGTAGATTTTTTTCCAGTTTCACCCCTGGATTTTCATTTCAGATTAATGCTTACTTTAAATAAATTTCAAAAGTTTTTTGCAAAATAAAGTTTACATAATAACAGCCCATGAACGTCCCACTGCTGGGCTCGGGCCTCCCACTATAGGGAATGGGGGTAACGTACAGTATACTTGCCACGCTTGTCCAAGGCGACTTCGCAGGCTTGACACATCGGTTATCGCGATGTTTTCTTTCACCGTTTTTAGCACGTGGTAATTGTAACAAAATTTATGTAAATAAAGTATACTGTTGTCGAATTGCGAATAAGACAGAAAATATAGAGTAGACTTTATATAACTCTAAATTTACCCAAGTCCAATTATTCTTCTACGCTAAAATTTATTGGCTGCGCTGTGTACGCTTTTTTATAAAGTGTCAGGTATATTGCAACTTATTTGAAGAGGCTATAAATTTGATGAGGACTATTTAACTAAATGTATTTAAAACCTTAACAACAGGAATTTATTTCAGATAATAGTTTTCATTCAATTAAGTCACAAATATTTTTGTAATAATAAGCTCCTATTAAATTTTTGAAGGATAAGGTCAATAAATTATGTGTATAATATTATAAAATTCTAAAAATCTGTATGTGTAAAGCTAATAAAAAAATCAAATGGAATACTTCATATAAATGACGAATAACATGATGCAATGTTTTTTAGATTTCTTGTCTGTTTATTCCGGATTCACGTAAATTAGGCCAGTTGTGATGCGGTTTTCACTGATCAACAGCAAATTTTACTTGTATTCTGGGAATGTCGTGGAAAATTTTCTGAAAATAATTTAAAATGGCCAGATGAAAAAAATCGAATTCCAATGTGATTTTTTCCTTGATTGATAACAAATTTTATATAATAAAATGTGTGATATTTTTTATCTCGAGAATTGGGCGGGAGCGGTTTGTAGTTGTTTGGGTGCATAAAAATTAGCTTATTCCGAGAGAATTTTCACTACAACGATAGCTTTATTCTTTTTTAAATGCGGTACTTTGTATCTCGGGAATCCCGCAGGAATTTCAAGTCAAACGTGGAGGAAGTCCCACTATATCCTAGTTTAAAAAAAAGAAGAAAAGAACGGCCCGTGGCGCCATGTAGTTAGTTATATAGAATTTAGGACTTTTTGAGAGTAGGTACAACATTTTTTTATTGAGTTAGGTACTGTTCCTAGTATCCCTATTTTGTAGCATTCTTCTTCAATGGTAATATGTACATTTTGTATAAAATCTAACAAAAAATAAACGTTATTCGTGAAAAATCTTACGTATGCGAATATCAATTTAAAAAGGCGAAATTGTCGAAAAGCGTTAAGAGCGAGGTTTATTTAACAAAGAGCATACATAAATCTTTTTCCTTGGATAAATTGCTGTGATTTTGGTATAAGGTTAGGCCGCAACCTATATCAAATCGTATCGATATTAATATCTCGAGGTTGGGAGCCCTAAATTACATGGGTCGCTACGTACACGCGGCACCTCTACGTGATTGTTTGTTATATTAAATAACATACGTGTACGTATAGCGATCGAATATAATTTAAGCTGAATTTCTCTTGCTTCATAAAGATCGTATATATTTCTGGGCATTAGTCGCGACTTCATCCATAATTAGTTTTTTTTTCTGAATGCACAAAAGTAACTGTAGCCCTCAAAGGGAATCTATTCTTACTTGTCTGAGTTACAACATTGAAACACATACATACTTAGTTCTTTTTACCAAAAGCCTTAATGTGTACGCAATTTTATATTTCTAACTTAAGAGATCGTGATTCGTGAATTTTTATACCCTATACACCTTCTCCCAAATTGTTTAGTGGAACAAAATATAGCGTATATCCTTTCCCAGGATCTTTCTCTTTGGCAGATTTCATCAAGATTCTTTCGAATAGTTAGTTATGAGAAGGTAAAAACAGAGCTACCTGGTCAATCACACGCATTTTTTATTAAAATCTATAAATGCCATCATTATAAGCGGACTGCCGTCGTCCTGCCCTGCGTTGCCGTGCCGTAAATAAGCGGCACGATGCAGCAATCCGGCACAGCACTTATGGATTTAAATAAAAATTAAGAAATATCATTATGACTTTTCACTCTATAATTTCATAAGAGGGCCGTGCAATATGAAAGTCTACCATCGTAAATTCACTACACTATTATATAGCTTAGTACCTGTATAGAATATACTTGTCGATTTTCAATATATGCCCAGTAATCTCTGAAAATAATAACTGAGATATACAAAGACGGATAAGCAGACAAGAAGATTTTATAAGAGTTTCGTAATAGCCTACAAAACCCTAAATATCTATAATTTACTTTAATAAGACAATTGTACCGATTATTAGGTAAGGTACCTTGAAAATTCTTCTAGGTATATTTCGTATTTGTAGCTTTAACGACAAAGTGCGATATGCTTCTCAGAGTCTATTTGCCATTTTACGTCGTACGAATAGCGATAAGTAAAAACATGTATTTTTGTGTTAGGTGATAATAAGGGTCCAGGTTCACGGCTCGTTGCCACCATTTGTCGAGTCGCTGAATCCCAGATTTATGACCGGGAGTGGCCGCAGACGAATTACGGCTGAAACCAGCGCGGTGTTTACATAAGCTCCGCGTATGTTACGACTGGAGGTTTTTCTCGTAATAAACCATTGTAGGCTATGCCTTAGAGTCATGACATAACCTGACGACTGAGATTATAAAAGGGTGGAGCAGCGAGCATTAATGTACTATATATGTATAAAGTTTGTTACATCACTTTTTTGTACATATATACATCTATAGACATATATACAGTAAGAAAAAAAGGTTACCGATCTGTATAGATGTCCATAGACAGATAGTTAATAGATCTATAGTCTATTGATATAGATCTGTGGTCCAACGACAAGTATGTATAATGTATATCCATCTGTCTGTCTATGTTTGTCTGTCAGAGCTATCATTCATAAAATTTTGCATCATTTTTACTTTGTTCACACATTTCTAATAAACTTTTACAAATTCACAAAACATTCATAAACAAATTTATTGTAATTCAGAAAAGACAACGTTTATCAAGTCAGCTAGTTTATAAAATTATGATAATTGATTATTCATAATTTAAATGAGCGTTACTCTGAATTTTTGACTCTAGTAGGAATAATTTTGCCGGCGTTACACATTTATGCAAAATAATAAATTACAGCCATTAATCATATAGGTCGATATTTGATTCACAACCTATCAAATTATTATCAATAAAAAATATAACAACACATAAAAGTAAGTCAATTTTATTTAAGAAACGATAAAAACAAATACACTGAAAATTGGAGTGTATGGAAAATTGCTTGTCCCATTTATATAACTTACACTTACTTACGTATTTTTAACTTAATCGTCGTCATTATTTTGAAAGAACTTATTCCCTGTTAAGTGTCGAAAGACATCGTTTTACGATAGAATATATTTTTTGAAGGTTTATATCATGATTTCGTTACTTCTATTTTTCTTGTTATGGTGTGGTATCGTATAATTGGAAAGGTTTCTAATAAAAATATAATTTTTAAATTATGATCCAAAAGTTTGAGATTCACTCAAATATGAATTTACTGACTACGACAGTTGACCTGAACATTTTGCTTGCAAAGATCTTAAGTTTTATCCTTGTAATTAGAGAATACTGGACACCGTCTATTATTCAATCACAAAGGTTGCAAATACGTTTCCGCAAGGAGTCGTAATTGCATTAATTATCATGAGGCCCTTTGATTATAAATTAACGAGATGCTCGCCTTCAATTTATTCAGGACTCGTAGCAATTTAACAACAAGCTTTCACTTTTAAACTTTGACTTTCGAAGTTGGTGTAATTTGATTAAATTACAGCGTAATTTTAATTTTTCTCTAATTAGGACCCTTTGTTAAAGTTAAAAGGTATTTTGTTATACTTCTAAATGTCAAAAGGTGCTAGAATTTTCTGGTAGAGTACAAAATAAACGCTTGAAATTATTTGTTGGCTGTAAGTGTTTACACTACTTTTGACTATATTTTATTTAGTTTAATTTTCTTACTTTAGAAGTTTAGAGCAACTGTCAGCAATATTATTACTGTATAGACCATTTACAGTGTCAGTGTTTGTACAATCATCATTTTTTTTTTATTGCTGGAGATCAGCAGACAGGCAGACGGCCCACTTGATGGAAAGCGGTTACCATCGCCTATGGACATTTGCAACACCAAAGTTGCTACAAATGCGCTGCTGCTCTCTTAAGGGAGACTGGAACCTGGTCACTAATGCCGGAATACAACTCAAGGTTGTTATGGCGACATACTTTAGACCAAGGGTGGTAGCCATCCAGTCGGGCAATTGCCCTACCACCTGGCTGTGGGTTGTTAAGTCGCCTCTTACGACAGGCCGCCCGGCCGCAGGAAATTGTATTCTTTCTCCGTTCCTGCACGGATAAAACCATGTTCGTCTGTCCGTTGATCTATAATGTCATTTTTATTGCAATTAATAGATGGCGAGATATTCAAAATCGTAAAAGATTTCATAACTAATTATTCGAATAAAATCAGTCAACTATTTTGCTTTGTCAGGCTAAAAATAGTTGATATATATATATATATATATATATATATATATATATATATATATATATATATATATATATATATATATATAGTTTTTATTACATGTTTCTTATTAATATTACAAACAAAAAACTTTCTGATGATAGGTGGATGTTTATTAATCATTCACAGAAAATCACTGAACGTAGTTAGTTAGTATTATAAATTATACAGTTATTATTTAGCAGACTGTCAAATCAATTAAATTACTTTCTATAAACTTACAGATAGAACGTCGCGACTTTAAAAATTTCGCTCGAGTATACCTACTTATGACATCATAAAGCAGGTACAGGTAAAAGGAATCAGACGGCGCATTAGTTACTGTTTGAAAAGTAAATAAAATAATTAATTATTATGATATTTTTAAAGTTAAATGATAAAATATTATTTTAGTGCTTTTTATTTTATATGTAGAATATTTGAATTTATTATAATATGTTTCCGCACCCCTACAGGGAAAAAAATGTAACGATAAGTGTCAAGCATAAACGAGGCCGTTTGCAAGTTATGTCATGTCCTCCAGTAGCCTGCAGTACGGGCGGGGCGCGGGGAGAGACATATAAGACGGGTCATCGCTAGGTGTATGACTCGGTCCCCCAAAGTCCGGTATCGCTGAAACAGCCATCTGCGGCTATTCAGCTGGGTCCAGCTCCAAAACTCGGGCAGACGCATAAGGGAATAAATACGTCGTTGACAGCCGTGTCCATATTACGAATTTGCAGGGCAAACGCAGGCAAAGTCGCCGGCGGCCGCTAGTCTGTTAATAAAATATCTAGGAAGCAGTAATGAAAAAAAGAACTTTTTCTTTGTTTGTATTTTATTCGATAAACAACTTTTATCTGACGATTGAAAAATCGACCCTGTTACGTAAATTAAACTTTGAATGTCTTTAAACGTATTGAATGCGTTCTCCTACAGCAAATACTTTAATTCTAGAATTTTTCAACAGTAAATCTTATTGAGTTCCGGAATCCAATTTGCTGATTTTTCCGTTACTCGTAGTTTTAAGCTGATCGCTTTGCGCAAGAAGCTTTTCCATTTGGAAGATTTATCGACTTAACAAACTTTATGTTGACTTGGTTTTTTTAGAAACCATCATGTTCCATTTGAGTTTGTTTAAGTCGTTTTCGAAAATAAGTTACGAAAATGGATTTTGTCAGAAATTTGTAGTCGTTCAATTTTACTTTTATTATTTTCCCACGTTTATTTTATGGTTGCTGTATCCATCGTGTTGTTTGCGTGACACTTGGACTTTCGAAATGAAACATATAGTATACATGAAAGCTTGCCGTAAACCCACCTTGGAGAAGCCTAGTGAATTCTTTTCCTACAAAGTTAGGTGACATTGAAGGGCTTATATTATTATTTCATTCTCTTGGGACATTGATGGGCTTATATTATTCATTCATTTGTCTGTATAGTATAGAGTATAAGCTCACTGGTTCGATACCTGGTATGGTTTATTTCTTAGACGAGCTTATCGTTGTTTTATGCCGAGAATGGGCCGTTGTATTATTTATTGCCCATAACACAAGCATAATTATCCGTCGATCCCAGGGTGTAGTTGAAAACCAGCATGAGACACTTGTCTATTGCATTCACTGCACTGCATCTGGTACTGTCGCGAGACTGTTTGTTACGTATTTACTGTGTTATAATTGTTTCTAGTGTGTAATGTGTTATAATAAATACTTATATTATTACTTATTTATTAAACATAACTTGCTTAGCTTGAGGATATACAAAGTGTGTGTGTTTGACCGTCGATTATTTTGTTAATTATTTAAGAAGTAGACAATAAGTCGAATACACGTATGAAAAGCAGAATTGAGGACTCGAAGAGTTTCAAAATATGCAGTTTGAAGACTTCATCGTGATAAATACAACAGTACAGTTCAGAAGAGGTATGAGAGCGAGCCTTGCGTGTGATCTTATTGGTAGTGTGGCTGATTAATCTATCATAAGACACACGCGGCTCTCTTTTATACCTTCCATGCAACGCGGGAGCCAGAAGACCGAACATGTATGAGAAGAAAGAAGTTGAAAGAAAAAAAGAATTTGGAGTAACGTCATAAGAGATACCGTGTATAGTAAATACAGATAAGGTAGACTAATTAAAAATTAAATAAGGTAGATTAAATGTAGATAAAATAAATAAGATTAATATGTATTATAAAAATCTTTCTTAAAAATGTATTATAAAAATCTGCTGTCTTTATAGAATCACTCTCGCGTCTACTTTTCCGTCTATCACAGCTTTATGTCTACGAATTTACTAGTTAAATAATGAATAACTCAGTTAAGGTTTTATTTTAATGAGTAAATACGTTAAAATATCTACAGTGCATTTTATATATATGTATAAAATCAATTGCTGTTCGTTAGTCTCTTTAAAACTCGAGAACGGCTGGACTGATTTGGCTAATTTTGGCCTTGAATTATTTCTGGAAGTCCAAGGTAGGTTTAAAAGGTGGATTCTGAGGCGGCACGAAATTTGCCGGGTCAGTTAGTGTAATATAAATAACACTTTTTCTTAAAGTTTTTTAACTCTTATAACTATTATGAATAAGGATTGGACAGTCAAAATAAATTACAATCTTAGCGATAATCCTAATGGCTGCTTGAACATTTTCTCTTCGTTCGTGTTCGTACATACGGCTTAGCGATCTTTTTGCCTCGTCTATCATCGTAAGTATGCAATCTTCAGAAGCAAAGAAAAGGTAGTCAACGAGGCATAATTACGAATACTTACTTTCTCGTAGGTCTATCATCAGCTTTAGGCAATGCTAATGGGACCATTAGCAGAGGTATAATTTCTAATAACTGTGCCTTTTATCGAGATTTAAATCAAATTTTCAGACTCACAGTCTGTTATAATCCAAGCTTGAAAGTATTGTGAGTATTATTTATTTACCGTGAAGTTGCCTATTGTAAAGCCAAATCCTCTCTCGCTTGGTATTGGTTTAACAATCGATGCAGCGTATTGGTAGCAATACATTACAGAGCGGTGCAGCGAACCTATTATTCAAAGCAAACAAAGCATTCTATGTATATGGATGTATTCTGTAAAGTAGATATAAAAAATATTTTTGATATTTTGGTTTTAAATTAATTAAATGTTAACCCTGGTAAATTATTTCATATAAATATGTGTACTTGTATTTTTGAAATAAATAAAGAATTTAATTTAATTATTATAAACGACATTTAATTACGTGCTCTGTTACTCTGTTATACAAAATTTTCTCGCGAGAAATGTAACATTTTTCTAGATAATGTAGAAATATACCTATAAGCTTCTATTAATACGACGTTAAACCAAAAAGTCCTTGGAATCACTTTTAAAAAATGCAAATATTTAAACAAAAATATTTTACAATCTCCTTCCAATGCAACGCATTTACAATAACGCGTCTAACTTCCTTATTCCTTGCGAAAAAATTGTTTTTTCATCGTCACGAAAAACTCCTCTAAAGCAGCCATAACCGCGTTATTATCGTGAAATTTAATTCCACGAATTTCCACTTTAAATTTCGGGAATAAGTGAAAATCGCTTGGGGCTAAGTCCGGAGAATATGGTGGGTGTTCAAGGAGATTGAAGCCAGCACAGCGGATTGTGTTGAGTGCGACTTTCGATCGATGAGCGGGCGCGTTATTGTGAAGAAACATCACGCTCAAAGATAGTTTTCTACGACGTTTTTCTTTAATCGCTCCACGCACTTTCGAAATTAAATTTGCATAATAGGGTCCAGTAATCGTCTGGTTCGAATTCGAAATTTCTTAATGGATGGAGAGGATGATTGTTTTCAAGACATGCTTTGTTTCTTAGTTTCAGAATCGTAATGGTGGACCCACGTTTCATGCATGGTGACAAGGCGATAGCAAAAATTATCCGAATCACGCTGTAACATTTGAAATGTTGAAATGATTACGCTTAAAAAATTTCCAAACGTCGCTTTTTGTTTTCGTCGGTTAACATTCCTGGCACCCATCTTGTCGAAATTTTTTTGAACCCCAGTGACTCAATTAAAATGGATTGAACGCTACCAAAAGATATCTTTAGGATCCCAGCAATATGTTGTATAATTATTCTTCTGTCTTCCAAAACCAGATTCTTAACCTTTTTGACATTTACTTCCGTAACGGAGGTTGAAGGCATAGGCGTAGAATAGGGTACATATAGCATCATCCTCTAGTCTAATGTCTGTCCGAAAAAATTCGTTCGTATACATTGTTTTCAAGTTGAGATATTTTATCACCGCACGTAACTCACTTTTATCCATAATTTTGCGTTTTGGGCAACTCGCTGCACAAAACAATTTATTACATGCGAAAGAACTGACAAAAGCAAGTGACAGTTGGCATAAATATTATGTGATTGACACTCTTTAATTTGGATATCGAACTTCGCCCAAAAAGATTTTATATATGTGCACTTCTAATAACAACAACAATACTCTTTATTGTACACCAACTTAAAACAGTAACACATTTACATATCTTAATATTAGGTAGTAGTACAATGGGCGGCCTTATTGCTTAAAGCAATCTCTTCCAGGCAACCTTTGGATGGACAAGGATCTTAATCACGATAAACTGTTGAATAACTTTTGATTCACCTAGGAATTAATAATATAGACTATGTATTGTGATTAGTATTTTAAAGATATGGTATATTTTCTGTAAACACGCTACTTTTTAGTGTTTCGTAGTCAATCGAACAAATAATTATGGTTATTTCTAAAATATATAAAAAATATTTTGATATTAAAGCTAACATTTTTTATCAAAATTTATTTTTAAACACCTACTTAGGTATCTAATTTGATAAAAATATACGAAACACACTTAACTGTCGATTTAAACATAATTCACGCATATAACATAGTGTTGATGTCACTAATTTTTAATTTGCGATCTATGCATAATTTCGTTATCGAATTGCAAATACAGTAAACTAAGAGTGATAATCTACGTAGGATTAATTAGTGGTTGATTTCGGTTTAACCGTAATTAGTAGGATTCGTGGACTACGTTGCGGTCAGATCGATGTGGTCCGGCAGACTAGTGTTCACTAAGAAGATTGATAGATTACCTACGAATAATTCGCTCTTCCCATGGTAATTAATATAAATATAATTGCACCTTGCACCTCTTGCAAAGTATAGTTGAATTTGAAAATGAAAAAAAATGGCTTATAGATTATTGCACTTTCAGTTTTGTGCATTTCAACCAACTTAGTATAATTTGGTTGAAGTGTAATATCAGCTATAATAATGTATTGTAAAACTTAAAAATGGGCCCTTAAGACTAAACTGAAATTTAAATGATGATTTATATCATCGAGTACTGTATATCGCATGAAATACATAAATAAATAATAATCAAATCTGAATTGTTTTATACAAAAATAAAATGTATTCGTTTTCAAAATTGGATGAATAAGATAATATAAAAAAGATATTTGAGAATACATCTACTTACATAGGTTGCATTATATCATCCTGATGTGACGTCTGTGCGTTTATGGCTCTTAAAATTAAGTTTTATAGCCCAACCAAAACGAATAAACGGTTATAAAATACGAAATGTTGATGAAAATGCGAGATGAAAATTCACATCTATTTTATTATAAACTGCGTCTGAATTTTGCATCCTAATTCAGAGAAATAATATTCAGAGTGCATTTCAAAATATTTCCATCCCGCTACACATCCCATCCTCATATTCAACCCCCGGGGTAAGCCGGTGTTGCGATGAATAATATAAAAGACTAGATTTTTAAATTAACTTTCAAACCAAGTGATTTAAAGAGCTTTGTTATTTCTTATTTATTCTTCAAAATAAAAAGACTCATAGTTTAATTTGTTAAAATTTAGTTTTAATGTTTTGTTGTCCTAGTAAAGCCATATGCTCTGATATATTGCAGTAAGAATAATATCAGGGGTGGTAAGTACATATTATTATTATAATTATACTTTCCTTTTCAGTAGTCATGGCAACTGAAGTGTATATTTTGACTTTGAAAGCTTTTCTATGGATTTTTGTAGTATGCTATTAAATTAAGAAAATGATCAATTTTAAAATTTTAAAGAAACTTGTCTTGTAAAGTTTCAATAAAAAACTATTTACCAAATAAAAAAAAATTGTAACTCAATAACTCAGTAAAGTTATCCAGCACCCCCGAGGCGCCGATTAAATTTCCAATCACAGGAAAATGTGGCTTTCCGTTTTCCCAGTGAAATATTAAATTACCTTCAGGGTAAAAGGTAAAAAAACTGACCGAACAATATTTTTTTGTGTTTCACTTTAACAAATTGTGCTAGCGGCTGTGAACTGATTTGTCGTCAATTTGTGAAACGCTGCTGGCATTCTAGTTTTCTGACACGTGATTTACTCAATCGGACTTCTGTTTACAAAAGAAACTAATCGTGTTTTTATATAACAGGCTTTGTTCGTACTAACTTGTCGCCATAGTATTGGAGACCATTTGAATATCTTGAAATAGTTACTGTTTTATAGAGCACATGGAGCGTGGCAATTTTATATATAGTTTAGTTTTAAAAATACATTCACATGCCAACTTCATATTTTATAACGTAAAAAATCTTATTGCGGCAAGTATAATATTGAGTACTCAATAATTGGTTACCCCGTTGAATGGAGTGATGCACCACCATTGAGAGCAATGGCTCAATGGCTGCTTGAATCAAGCTAAACAGCTGATGTGCTAAGTAAAAAAAATGTTTTATTGCCCGCCACGAAGAGATATATGCTTTCGTTAATTTAATTAATAATTTCGATAAATTAGTAATACCCAATACTTTCCGTGTATTATGATTACTTAATGGGTTTACGAGTACATATACAGATGCACTCTTATCAGCTGCCTAATAATATGAAAACCTATTTCTGCATAACTTTTATATATGAGCCATTCTCAAATTTCTTGGCCATGATTTAAAAAAAAATATTTACTTGCCTTACTAATTATACGATACTACGCCATAGTAAGAAAAACACAAGTAACGAACTCAACAGAAACCTCATGGGTTTATTCGTGCCGCAGGGAGTCGTGTACACAATATTGTTATATCAAAAATAGGAGCAGAGGCGAGTAATAGTTATCATCATTCTAGTGCTTAGTTCTGATTTGATAATAAAGCGGGGTTATCATCATTCTATTACTCGAGATAAGCCAACATATAATTACTATAAAAACGGTTACCATGTCAACAGTTCCTATGGCAGCGGTTACCATAGCAAAGGCTTATAGTATCATTTGTGATGGTAGAAAAAAAATATTTTGGATAGGATTTTCGTATAATCCGTTCTTATAACGCTTCTACGTTGTGAAAGGAGTACCTATTCAAAATTTGAAGTCAGTCGGACTTATGATTTCGGAGATCGCGTGATGAGTCAGTCCGTCAGTGAGTGCTATTTCGCTTATATATGTATCGATGAACAGTTTGATAAGTTGTAAAGTCACCAGAAGCAAATATTTATCTGGCTGATTAATGGACTATATTTATTATTTTGCAAAAATGTAGGACATCGGAAAAATTACTCCTACTATGGTCAAAAATTCTAAGAAAAACTCTTATGTTTATGAGGCTGGACAATTAAAGGCGAGGACAAAAGCAGTTTCTCTGATGGCGACATCTATTTTTTTGTATTCTGTATTAACTTTGTATCACGTTCGTGGAGTGCAATTATTTTTAAACGTGCTTAAACTTTAGCAGAACAAATTGAGCAAGATACGTGATGTAGTAATGTTATATTCCACAGAAATGATGCTATATATCTCTGAACTTATGGAGTAACAATATATCTGAACCAAAGATATGTCAATTTGGATGAAATTCGGTAACTATACGCTCCTACATAGAGTATAATGAAATTGCGAAAAGTATATATTTTAAATTGGATGCTCCACATGTATGTAGCAGCATGTAGGTGGAATACAAAATTTCATTGTACAAAGACGTTACACAAGTCTTCATAACTTAATACGCTGTTATTTTGTAACCTGTTTATTTGACTCGAAATATGATAACATAATCATTTCCAAGTTATAAAAATGTTCCCTTATTTACTTTGTCTGCCATTTATAGCTCCGCAACTTGGGGCTATTAACATAGAGCAGGGATTTTTATAAAAAAATATTGTTTCTTCGACGTCAGTGCAGGATGCTATGATTATATTTTTTTTAAATTAGGGTTTCATCAAAATTGTTACAAATTATTAATTAAATTAAAAAATGTAGTTAAAAGGTCTCTACACTAATGCCGGAACTTTGTGGTACAGAAAATGATCATGTTTGCCCCTTTTATAAAGTGGGTTTATGTCCCATGCCATTACACCGTCCCATTGTTTTTCTTCCCCTTGCATAACATTGTTCCTCGTAACTGAGCCCTTATAACTCGATTTGATTATCCTTGTTTCGTCACCTGACACCCTTCGTGAGATTACAAGGGTATTTGAAGTAACCAAATAACATCGCCATTTATTTGGTTACATGGTTTTAAGATTATCGACCACGTCCAGAATGCGTAATGAAATATTAGGTACCTAAACGAACAAATAAAACTCACAAAAAATAAATGACAAGCATAACTTTATTTTATTATTAAATTTTATATTTTTATTTTATAAAAATGTGAGGTATACTTTGTTTCTCAAATAAATAACTAGGTCTTACCACGCAACTTCTGTCACGTATAATTACTTATGTATAATTTATAACCGCCCATAACCGTCATACTGTCGTGCTCAGTCCTGTTTATTTTTAGGGTAAGGACAGTTTACCCGCTACACTTGTCCTTCGTGGATTGGCTGGTTTACACATCGTTTATCTTGATGAGTAGATTTCATCACGATGTTTTTATTTACCTTCAGCATTCAGTAATTGTAATAACTTAGACAGTTATTTGCAACAATTTCCTAAGTGATGCATGCTTCCCAATCCCGACTAAGGCTTAAATGTTGAAATTCGTAGTTGAAATGTTAAACGTCAGCTACCAAATTTTTAAAGTAATACGTCTATAATGAACGTAATGGAGAAATATTTAATAAAACAAAACAAAACCGTCACGTTTTCTTGCAATGGTTTATCGTCACAGCTGCATGAGTATACCAAAATTGGTGGATAATATACTTTGTTATCACTGCTTTAGGAGGGTGGATGGGAGGAAATCAAAAACTTATCGATGGATTGCGTTCCTTAATAATGAACGTAAAACTGAGCCACAGTAAAGCGTGACCAGGTTTAGTTAGTTGTGTGTAAAAACCTAGAACCTTTGTAACATATCCAGGAGAACGTATACCCTATATATATGTAAACGTTAAACATGTAAACATAACATTAATTATTAATTTCCATCGCTACGTTCTACAAAAGGGTTAATTAACATCGACTCCCATTATTGGATTCAGCCTGCCCCTCATCCCACACCCTTCTGCAAGGTGAATTTGTAATTATGTAAAGCTAATATTATGTAATGACATAGGAGACGAGTACTTCATTACGTTTTATCTATTTCTAATGTAAATACTATGTCTTTATATGTAACTTCATCCGTTTTGATATTCAGGGAAAATGATGTATTTTCTGAGAAACTCCTGTGTTCATGTTATGGCTCTCAAAAACAATTCTAAAATTTTATCACAATGAGTTTACATCCATTGTTTAGAGACAAATAATTAATTATAGGTATTTAAATAAATATTCGCAAGATATTATATTGTTTTTAAACATAAAACACGAATGAGTCGCATATTATGTTATCAACAATAGTGAAGTTTAAAATACTTAATGTAAATTATTTACAAATGATTGAAATTAGTAGGTTTGTCGTGATATGTCGCCATGTTAGGACTTTTGGAAAACTGGCTTTGTGCCACGAGAAGTCCATATATGCATATTGGTATTATTATTATTTCTATTGATATTTCATTAGTTTCATTTCATATAAAGGACATGCGCTCAATTAGCGACATAAAGCCGTGAAACATATGAACCCGCGCGACCGTCTGTGGCTCGCGGCATCCCTTTGTGAGCGCAGTCCCACAATAACGCCAAGCCGCATTATACGCGGAATAAAGCCCGTATTCGCTTTGTGTATGTCGCAAACATATCGACTAGGTACTTCCATACGCTTTATACCACATTACCTTGTCAACGTAATATGTATAATGTATAATGTATATATATATATATATATATATACATAGACATATATACATTATACAACATATTTTATAGTAATTTCAATCTATTCATTTTTAAACGTATCTCTGTTCTATGCCGTTTGCTGACCACAATCGTTCATGATAAAGTATTTTATTTGTAGGTATTTGTAGATCCAATTATGGCCAGGAAACATGTATCGTTTAGACAAATTTCCTGACATAATTTGCATGTTGTTATAATTAAGACAAACATCATAACATATTAGGTTGGAGAAAAAGTTCCTTCGCATTTTATATAAAAATTCAAAAGGTTTTTTTTATAAAGTTTAATTACATTTGACTAAAGTCTGTAGGTGCCATTTTGTTCGATAACTTTTTGCCATCTTGTAGGTAGGGACGTGACCCCATTGCTATAAAAATTTTAGGGCTTCTGATAAAAAAACTGCGACAAGTGGTTTTGGCAGTCCTCTGGTGATGTTAACCTGACACTGCCTAAGGAATTCTTCAGAGACCGAAACAGGTGAAAATCTGAAGGTGCAAGGTCAGGACTGTACGGCGGATGCATTAACACCTCCCAGCCAAACTCGTAATTTTTGCTGAGTGGCTAAAGATGTGTGAGGTCTAGCGTTATCATGGTAAAAAACCACACCCCTTCTGTTGATTAATTCCGGCCGCTTTCTCTCAACTTTTTGCTTTAATCTCATCAGTTGTTCGCAGTACAGTTCAGAATCGATGGTCCTGCCTGGCGGTAACAGCTCATAAAGAATAATGCCCTTCCAATCCCACCATACACACAGCATCACCTTGTTGCGAGTTAACCCGGGTTTCGGTACAGTCTGTGAAGCCTGACCGGCCTTTGACCACGATCTTTTTCGCACGTTCTTGTCGTATGTGATCCACTTTTCATCACTAGTTATCAGCTTCTTCAAAAATGGTTCGGTTTCATTACGTCGTAATAAAGAATCACAAATGAGTACACGGTTCATTAGGTTTCTTTCAGTGAGCTCATGAGGCACCCAAATATCGAGCTTATTTGTGTACCCAGCTTTTTTTAAATGCGCCAAAACCGTTTTGTGGTTAATTCCCAGTTCTCCAGCTACATCGTAACTACTAATATGCCGATCTTGCTTCACTTTTTCAAAAATGGCATCAATTTTGTCCGTAACAGTGCGACCAGAGCAACGTGCATCTTTGATATCAAAATTTCCGGATTGAAAACGCTTAAACCAAATTTGCGCTACTCTCACAGATACTGTATTAGGTCCATAAACATCAGAAATGTTTTTTGCGGCTTGTGTTGCATTTTTACCTTTTTTGTAGTAAAATTTTAAAATGTATCGAATTTCTTCATTAGATTCACTCATTTTAACAATAAGAAAAACAAGTGAAAATCACATATTTTCCTAATTTGAATTTGGAATTGTCTTCTTTAAAATTAAAACTTTTTAATGATACCAAAACCAGCCAGATACAAATGGTATAGCCAAAGAAATCTTATTACAAGTTCATACAGTAGTATGCGAAAAGACTTTTTCCCCAACCTATTATATAGATATCTGTACCCGTTAATCCGCTGTCGACAACCATGGCAAATGTACCGTCAGTACCCATGCAATAGAGAGGCCCTAAACCAGTAGAGGTAGATACATTTATGTAATGATATTATTATGTAGCAAATATTTAAATACGATCAATCCATGAGCATAGATAAAGTTAAAAGAATTTTTAGCTTAAAATAAACCTTGCTTTGAAACCTCGACGTATCAGAATCCTCATACGCCTGATCCAATTATTATTTTTACATACGCAAGCGAAAAAATATCAAAATTCGAAACATTTTTGCTCGTGTAATTGGTTTACATACAAGTTGGTGTATTTTTGCTGATATTAATTAATTTAATTGAAACCCATGTAAAAACAATGTAACTTTATACAAATCCCTTCACATATATAAATCAGATATTAGATGTGCCGGTCCAGTGGAGCGCGCCGGTTGTCGTAGCGACGCCTGGCCACCCAATTAGCGGCGCCACTGTCGCGTGAATTACATTTACTGTGGATACGTCGGCCCGCATACTTACTGCCGTACCGTATGCGAACACTTTATGCAACCATCGGGACGGACTTTACTTGGCGTTTAAATATAACCTGGCTACAGATATTGTCGAGAACACGAACTAATTTTTTGCCTTATATTCTATATTATGTCAGGGAATGATAAAGTTTAATTTATCCATGTTCTCTAAATTTTAACGTTTATCCCAGTCTAAAATCCGCTAAAAATAACTAGATACGGATATAACCATACTAAATTTCACATGAGCAATCATTTTTAAAGTTTAGTTAGGATGTCTAGCTGATTTGATGCAAAAATCTTTTCGTTCAAATGCGAAAATATTTACCAAAGAACCGGCATGACAGGTTTCTAATGGCGTTTAGCTTGTTTTAATCAAATAATTGTCGTGTTAATCATTTACAAGGTATTTTATGGCTTTGACCTATAAAATAGCCATTATTATTAAAGTAAACACCATAGGTTATGTTGACAAAATTCCGCATATCGGAAAAAAACTAACTTGATACTTGCACTATGCTCGACGTAATATTTTAAGTACCAAAATTACTCTTGTCATAATGTTGGGGTTGCTAGAGTTTAAACAAATGTGCGAAAGTGGCGCCGCTATTATTTTCTACCCTTTTTGGCCAACCTGTAAGTGCCAAAGTCTTGTATGAATGATGATTTCCCATAATATGTCGATATATTTTTCTTTTAGCTAGCTTATCATACGATTACACCTATAATGTAAATCTGTCTTGTTATATATATAATCGGATGTAGAATAGCTGCTTGGGCTGTTTATTCTGCTTTTAATTTCAAAGGTTAATTGTATGAACTCGTATGACACAGACAATATTTACATTGCTGCTAATTGCCGCAAAATACGGTCATATTTTTATTCTAGAAGAATTCACACAGCAAACAAAATCAGCAGTCATAAAATGTCTTCGAAGCAGACAATTTATTGGCAACGCCTCTATTTTTGCAAATGTTCATGGGCGATGGTGTTCACTTTTTGTCAGGACAGCTGTCTACGAATACGTCCGCTTTTGGTAATGAAAAAGACCAGTCGCTTCATTGGTCAAGATAGCACTCGGCCGGACTCGGCTTGACGGCCTTTGTGGTTGAGAGGGACAAGCCTTTGCCGGCCTACCTCACTGCAACTCAGAGGCTCCAGGTCCGATTCCTGATATGGTAAATTTCGGAAACGAATTTTCTCCGTTATTTACTACGGTTTGGGAGTCTAGTATCGGCGTCAGAGTAGTCCGTTGTATATTTATTACCCGTAACAGAAGCGTAGCTTGCTTCATTTAAGGATGTACAATATGTGTGTTTATCTGTGTATATGTATTGGGCTGTGTTCTCTTGAAATAAATAAATAATTGTATTATATATTATAAACTTAACTTGGCTACTAGACCGGTAACGGACACCACTATCGGTACGATGATCGTTGATTCCATACAATTCCTGGTATGGTAAATTTCGGAAACGAAATTCATTACTAATTCTAACTTCAGTACTAATAATTCAATTTTAAATTAATACAAACCCTGATAAATTTAATTAATTTAGTTTGATTAGTGGCATTATGTGATTCCGGACCACCGCGTTGATGCAATTAGCCGCATACAATAACCGTGTGCATGCCTAACGTTTAACAATAGTCATGTCAACTAGAAACATATATGTTTTAGAACTATTCGCATCGTATTATGTACGTTAGAATGATGAACAAATTCGTTAATTTTATGTTTAAGGGAATTAATTATCTACGAATAATCTGACGTGTTTAAAAAAACCATTGATGTAAGATTATTTGTTACATTGCTCTCAAGGACATTATAATATTACTTTCTCATTTCATTTTTTTATTTCTTTTCTATAGCTGGAGTACAGATGGAAAGCGGTTATCGTCACCTATGGACGTTTGCAACACCAGAGATGGCGCTGTGGAAAAAACCTCAGCTGGCAGCTCATTCTAAATCGCTACGGTACGCAACAGAAACGTCTCAGAGAATCGTTGTGTACATGAGCGAAGCGGCTCTAGGAAGTGGAGATGAACGCCCAGCTGATGGCGAGCAATGCGGTGGTACAAAGAACATGAAGGCAACATTCTAAACACTCTCCGCTATATTGGTAGAATACGCTGAGAAGCGCGAACTCTCTCCGAAGGCCAGAAGCGTTATGTTATGTTGGGGATAATAACAGCTAAAATAAAAAGGATGTTTTTTTTACTCCGCAGTATTTACTTACATTGTCTTAAGCTTCTGAGAGTATAAATGAAGTGAACATAACATTGTCGGCGATAATTTATTTCATGTAATGGCCAGTATGTGTCGGCGCAAATTCAACAATACAGTAACATGATCTACTAAGTCACATCATTTGGACCCTCGCCATTAAAACTTGAAAAAGTGTGACATTTCGTAGATATTTCAATTTCAAACCTATATACTCTTTCCAATTAGTTATTTTATTTATGGCATATGCACACTTATGAAATTATTTTTATTTAGTACAACTCACATGAAACAAATGCCATAATTGTCATACTTTATTGTTACGGGCGAGGTAACAGTGTCGTCTGTCATAAGGAAATGTGTCATGTGGTATATCGGTATTTAAAAATCATGACTATTTTTCTTAGTAACGTTTTTATTTAAGTCAATAGGTGATAATGTAATTATGCGCTTCCGAAATGCCCGAAGTGAAATTTCTGTTTAAAAATGTGGTAGATCTTAAAAATCACTTTCAACGACACGTTTACATTGTCAAATGATAAATACAGTGGACAATTGCTACTTCTACAGAATACTTCACTGTACATAGACTTACACGAGTAGTTTTTTTTTAATAGAAAATTCTTTACATTTACAAAACATGTTTGGTGATGGAAATTTTTAAAATTTTATCATTTTTATATAAGTTACAAAATAATTCATTTCGAAAGTAAGTAAATCTCATATCGTACATTTACTTTTAAAACTTCTAGTAATCAAATTAAGCAAAATATCCCAAAGCGCTAAATTTCTTGAGGTAATAAATTTAATCCGAGTGAAAAATTACGGTCGCAATTTGACACTAACTCCGTTATCTCGTCCTCAGGAAAAGCTTACTGAACTTAAAAAGTTGCTGCAATAAATCACTTGACAAATCTTGATTATTATCTATGAAGGAATAGTGTTGCCAGATTTTATTATTTTCCAATTGTTGCACATAATATAATTAAAACGATATGTTTAGTAAGTGAATTTAATTTTTTAACCTAAAATTTCTAAATACGCTTCTGGTAAAATAGGCTAATAATAAGTGATTGAAACGTTAGAGTATATAATGACAAATAAAATTACGTAATCTTAATTATTTCAAACATGGTTTTTTTATATTTGACTAGTTTGTAGTATTTGACAAATTTTCTTTATATTTGACTAGTTTAAAAAGAATGACAAGATACTTTTTAGTATAAAGAGTATTAAAATTGTTGTGGGACATAATTTCTGCAATAACACGGGCAATATTAAAGAATAAAGCTATTCTAAAGTTACATAATTATTTCTTTATGATGATTTATTATTTAGATTTGAAAATAGCAATAAATATCAGAATGTGAAAGTAACTCTGTTAACTTTTCTCATCTAAGCCTCTACGCTGAACGTAATATAATTTCACTCAGAGTTTCATGTTCGCTAATGGAAGCGACTATAGAATACTTTTCATTCGCAAAATACAAAATCTGAGGTATACACCAACAAAACCCATAGACATACTTAAATATAGAAAGCGATCTATATACATTTCTATCTCTTATTTTAATTTTTAAAAGAAATGCCTTTAATAGTACAACAGTAATCATTATTTTACTCTTAATAATAAAAAACACATTGCCTTTTGTATGTAATAACATATTAAGCCTACGTGGAATAACTTTTTTGTATATATGGTAACACCGGTCGGGACTAGGTCGGCGGCACCCCGCGGGAAATCACGCGGCGAATACAAATCTATTAGGGGCACAATTCGGGTATTACCCGAAGTGGCATACAGGATTCTTGGTCCCAGTATATTGTTTAGAGTAGCATTCTTTTGACACGGGTCACATTATCAGGAAATTCCTCCAATTTTTGTTGTATGTTAGAAGATTTATCCAGTATTTATTTGTAATTAGCTATCGCCGCCAATTCGTTTCGGGCAGGACTTGGACTTTACATTCATATCTCCTGAAACCTGCAAAGTGTCTCATCCATAACAATTTAGCGTAAACACTAATAAATTCAATTTAGCATAACCTATATCTCTAAAAATTTTATTAAAATCTGTTGAGCCGTTTTGGAGACTCTTCAAGACAAACTTTCAAATAAAATGACAGATGCTTAGATATCATACATACATCAACATCTGATATAAGATACGCATGGCTCTGTTATATCTGTCTGCTGCAACGGTTAGTGCTTTCCTATAAGACTGCTGAGATGGCTCAGCAGCGTTATTACTTCATATACTCCATTTCAGAGCTCAGTGACTCTGTATGCTAACTCGAGCTTGATCGTTTGATATTGAGAAATTACGGGGTGTTGTAATAGTGGGTTGTTCTTCTCTAATAATAATAGTAGATTGTTCACGAGCCGAGAAGTGGCCTATTTAGGCACGAGATGATTTGAGGCATGACCGTAGCGAGGGCGCTAATAATTCGAGTGCCTAAATAGGCGTTTCACCCGAGGTTAACACTCTGAATTTCATTTCGAATATGAGGAAAATGAATAAACACTGATTAATTAGTTAAACAAACAACTACTTCTCTAATAAAATCAGGAGTTAAATCCATATCTAAATCTGATGAAACGTCAAGTAATATTGTTTTTCTGTGGTATTCTACCAGCCAGTATTTTTTTTGACACTATGCTAATACATATTTAGCTCAAATTTATGTAAATTTAATAATAATTTAGTAAATAGTAATTTATAAGTATAAAATTATGTGACAAGTAAGTCGCATGTATTATATTTTATATGGTTCGCATAGTTTTAAAAATTTTTGACAGCAGGGAAAATCGTTTCCCAGGAGCGAAAAGTACTGTTTTCATCCCTGTGATCAGACAACTCCAAACGTACTTTCAGTACATGAGAAGCGAAAAAAAATTTACATTACCCAAGCGTATTCTAAAAATATATTTTTAAAAAAGGAATTCAGTTCATTTTCCTATAACCGTTTGTTTTATGAAGCAAGTTTTTGGGTGCAAGTTTGATCCTGCCACAACTTCGATTGATGTACAATTTGAAAGTAATAATTGAATAACCTACATTCAGGGTGATCTTATGAATACAAAGGAAAAGTCGTTTGTGAATTTAAATCAATAATCCTCCGTTTAGCTTTCCCTCCCTTCCTCTTTTCATTTTGAAACGTCTTTAAGATGGTCTCAATTTCCTCAATAAAATACAATGCTCTTTAGGTGTATTTCAATGATTTAACTATTTGTTTTTATGTTGTTGATTGGAATACTTTTGTTAATAATAGGATAGTTGACAGTAAAATTATATGAAATACTGTTTATCATATTACAAAACGCAGATACTATACATTTTATACAAGCGTAGCAAATTATAGCGTTATTTCCTTAACAAGTTAAACGGCGTATTAATTATTGTTTGAACATTAATTTAAATTATTTCTGTCATAATATTTTAAAAGTATGATTGTATCGTTGTATTTCTCCTATTATATTAATGTACTCTGTGTTTGTATTTTAAAGCACGCTATTATGGGAACAGTGTTTTAGAAGCCATTGTGAAATGTGTCAACTACCCAGTTGTTAATAATAGAGTATATATAAAATCCCTATTAATATTATAAATGCGAAAGTGACTCTGTCTACTCGTTTGTCTGACTGGCTGTTGCTCTTTCACGGAAAAACTACTGGACCGATTTGGCTGAAGCTCAATATATAAATTCGATGCCAAGGATGAACATAGGATACTTTTTATAATATAATATATTTCTATCCCGAAAAAGTCTCAATTTTCGATATAGAAATATATTTCCCTCTCTGTTTGTCATGTTTTTACGGAAAATCTACTGGACCGATTTAGCTCAAATTCGGTATATATGTAATTTTAATACCGAGTGTGGACAAAGGATACTTTTTATCCTGGATAATGGAATAGATTTTGGGATAGATTTATGTAAAAGTTATCCCAGAAATTAGGATAGGTTTTTTGTGATTTGCCATTTTCCTTATTATGGTTATTTTTGACATTTGTGTAGTTTACAGGTAGGTAAACTCTAGTGTTAATATATATGTGTGTATATGTATCTACTAGAGCTTTCTTTAGAGTTTTGCTCCTGTGAAGTTTGGACACGCATCATATCGTACTTTTAAATTTTGGTTTGTTGGCAGTTTCACTTCATTATTTTGTAGCTTTCTTTTACAATTCTGTCAAAATTCATCCATGTAAAACCAATTATTTCTGATGTTGCGCTGGATGTTTGGAGTCGCGCGGAAAGATCGTGTTTGGAACTCCTGCATTCACGGCAGCCTTCATATGACTTCAAGTTAAACTGCAGGATAGTCTCTTATGCTAGTACAGCCTCGTTTTACGGTAGTCAGCTAGTTATGTGCATAAAAATGTCTAGCTATGTTGCCTTCGCCAGGTCATGCTGGAAGGGGAAAACCAAGAAATGCTAGCTTGACGTCTTGATGGACGACACTTCATCTACAATATTATAAAATTCTAAACATGCCGTGTCTGTACATTGAAGCTATTAAAACAAACTAAAATAGACTGTATAAACGATGGAAAATCGACATCTAATACTTAGACTTTAAATCTGCGCTACTTTTTATTCTGGGAATCCCTCAGAATGTTTTCTGGGAATTATTTAAAATGGCCATATTAAAAAAAATCTAAAGTATTAATTTTACGTGTTACGGCGTTTGCGTTACTTTATATCCCGATAATCCCGCGGGAATTTTAAGTCAAGCGTGGACGAAGTCGCGGGCATATCCTAGTAATCTATTAGTTTAGATTTGGCGTATTTAGGTTATGTTTATATTTAGGTATTTTGTTGTTAAACAGTATAATTTGTAGTTTATTTTATATAATAATTACGTTATTTACGACATTTGTTTCTAATATATGTTATTGTAATAAACTTGCGACTAACAAACCGCGTATTGAGACAAACAAATCTCGTCAACCACATGCATACAGAAGCTTTGTGTATTCAATTAAATTAACATAAAGTATGATTATGTTGTGATCCAGGGGCTCGTACCATTAATCACTTATAACGCTCGACGTGACTTACAACTTGCAAACTTTATGCTTAATCACGCAAGTTGGGGTGGCTTCGTTCCATCTCTCACTTGTGATGCCAACAATTTGTTAAAAGTTAAAACAACAGCCTTCGGTATAACAATTTATTATGTTGTGTACGACACACGACGTCGGCTATCATCGTTGTCCGGTGCGTGTTATCCATAGCAGAAGTGTAAATTGTTATATGGTTAACAATTTATAGTAGTTTATGTTTGTTACTTTATTATTAAATACTTTCCAGGTCACTTAGGTAGCGGAAATTTAGAATTCATATATGTATTGTTTCTTAGTATTTTCTCAAGTTTTCGCGACTAGTACATATAAATAAAACTATGCTTTTAACGGTTTAAACCGTGGGATTTTATTTTATTTATATTCCGACTTATCGGGCACTTTTCAGATATCACGATTACTGAATAAGAATAAGCCTAAATGGCACTCTGTTGTTCGTGCCTACCCCGCAAGGGAACTGGCGTGAAGTTATGTATGTATGTATGTATGTACGATTACTGAAAAATAGCCGAAACGTTGGAATAAAAATCAAATAAAATACCGTACTTAAAACCGTTAAAACATAGTTTTATTATCTATTTTTTCTGTTTAAATTATTATATGTGGTTTCTAAAGAAAGTAATATAAGAAATGTTATGTTATGAACATCGGATTCAAATAGAGACTGGAAAAAGATGAATACAATACAACATAATGAAGGAATAAATAACAGTAAAACATTATACCAAAATAACTTCCATTTGTCGCTCCTTCTACTCGATATGCACCCCAAATCAGGAAAATTTATAATAATATTTATTATTCCAAAAATAATTATATTTTCATGCTTATGAAAAGACATTAAATAATTGACATACACATATTACAATAATAATTGAATCAAAAACAGATATCTATATAATTAATAAATAAAGGTAATAAATATTATCCAGGTTACATAAAAGGTACTTAATAAAATAAATAGGAACTAACTATTTACAACTATTAAGAACCTGCTTACTTGCACACCAGTGGAACTGGTAAAATGTACTGAACCATGTATTTCTAAGAATAACACCTGTATATGACTACATTTATGCAAGAATAAATATTTAATTTCATTTCATTTCTATCTTAATCAACTAATTGAGAATATCAGTATATCCCACTATAACTACCGAAATGATGTTAGTATCCTTCGTGTTCGCGGTGTACGAAAATATTAAATCCATTAAAAAAATACGTAACACTAAAATCAATTTTATAATATGCTTCTATAACATTATAATTAATGTAAGATCAAGGGATAAAAATTAAGTTTCATTCAAAGCTTTTATAGGCTGTCTCTCCTATATAAGTGTTATTATGATTTATAGTTGTTCACGCCACCGCGTAACGAACTATGATTCCCCGAGAAAGTAATTCACCCCGCACTTCCGCGTCTCAACGACCAGTCTGGATCGATCCGTCGTGAATATATTACGTATCGCGCGCGCATTTAAGATATCCACCCAATTACGCTACTAACCAAGTTCCAAGACCTCAGTGATAAGTGTTATAACAAGATAATACACACGGCTACTCCTGTGTCGCAGCCACTCCGGTTACTCAGCTCATATTATCAGCTCAATCATATTAATACAAGTAAGTCCATTTATCTCCAATCCCTCCGTTACCCTTGCACCCTTGAAATCTGGCAACCGGCCAGATCAAAAGTTCTTTTTCATTGAATCAGAAATGTATTATTAGTATGGTTTAAACTTATATATTGAAGTTGAGAAATTTTATTGAATAGACTTACAAATATTCGTATGACACAGTTTCATCACAAACAACTGAATTGAAGGTAAAATCTTGCCCATGGCGAGCAGTACGTTTGTACAAGTAGAGCATTGCTTGGCAACAAAACAAATAGTTCCTGGCGATACTCCCCTTTGTACATACGGTACAATGCACAGAGAGACGCAGCCGAAGGCTAGGTAAAGACTATCTGTTAGGAGAGATTTGTCGACTATTGCTGGGTTTCTAAATATATTACATCTGTGGGGGTTGTAGATATAATATGCCGGTACCCACCTCAAATTTACTTATGCACCGTCTTCCAATGTATCTCCTTTTGTTAAGTTTCGGTATTTAATAAACAGCCAAAGAAACAAACAGTTCGTAGTCACTTTTATATTGTAATTAAGTAACTATTTACAACAATTTATAAAAGAAATATCACGATCGAATTTGTACTATCAGTGCCAGTTTGTTTAGTTTTCTCTAATGTCATCCCTTAAAACTGCAAACTTGATACTATACTTTAGTTCACATGCGACCCACTCGCGGCGCTGGTGCGCTTGCGCAGTGGATGTGCGCATGGGCGAAGACAGATGGTTGCCTCCTGTATACGACACGACCGATGATGCCTTACGATCTACGAGCTTTAGTAGTAAGGTTAAGTGGTGTCGCTATATACTTATGTTTAATATTTATGGACTTACATATATCATATAATTGTGTGGGATATATGGGTGAGTTTGTGCATGAAAGTGTGTGTGTTATATAATACACCCATACATCCATTCGTTTTTTTTAACATTGGTAGAAAATTAATAATACTTGTGCTTGTGTGATCTGTTTATATCAAAATTTAACCAGTAGTAAGACAAATGAATTGAGAGTAAGATATAGAATCTCGGTATATAAACAATATGATAGTGGATGGTGTCAAGGAGCCAGTTTGATAAGCAGCTGACCCAGCTCATAGAAACATTTCTTTAAACTCAAAATATACAACAAATATAATTTTCTGTTTCAGGTACTTCACTCAATTGCACGGTTCTCTCACTGTAAGTACGTTACACGAAAAACCTGGTACACGTGTAACTCTTGTTTTATATTTGCCAATTTAATTAAATACATTCCGAGTACTCCCACACGGCCTAATTAACTCGCCTGTTGTACAAAAGGAAAATTATTTAACCACGTTGAAATGTAAGATGTGAAATTGGATGGGAAAAGGTGAAATAATTCTTCTTGTGAAATTTAAATTTCATGTGTGGGCTGAAACGAAATGAAATATTTTGTTATTAGAATGTAGAAGAAAGTAGATTGTTACACGAGATGTGAAAGTGACCCATTTAAGCATGACATAGTTTGGCACAAGAGCGTGGCGAGGGCGCTAATAGTTCGAGTGCCTAAATAGGCCTTTTACCTGAGGTTAACGCTCTACTTTTCATTTTGAATATATGAAAAGTAAATAAAAAGTGATTAGTTAAACAAAAAAACTACTTATTTGATGAAATCAGGCGTTAAATCCATATCTACATCTGATTAAGTCATTTAATACGTCACATATAAAACGTCAAGTAAATTTATTTTTCTGTGGCATTCTACCAGCCAGTATTTTTTTGACACTGATAGTCAATATGTAGCTCAAATTTATGTAAATTAAATAACAGTTTAGTGAAAAGTAATCTATATGTATAAAATGATGTTACAACATTTTTGATATATTTTATTAGAATTTATGCCGCGATTTAACAGTGTAAAAAATTAGTAAAGCAGGGAAAATCGTTTTCCAGCGACGAAAAGTACTGTTTTCATCCTTGTCGTCAGGCAACTCCAAGCGTACTTTCAGAATATGAGAAATGAAAAACAGTATACCTAAATGCTTTTTGAATTTATAATTTAAAAATGAAATCAGAGCAGTATTGATGGAGAACATTAAAATAGACTATGTAAAAGTATGTATGTGCCTGTAGAGAGCATCTTAAATAGAGTAATTCGCATGTACCTATTAAAGACAGATAATAAACACTCTACTACTCTCAGTACATTTATTACAATTACTTTCCTCAACAACCCTATTTAAATACAATGAAACTTTTTGTGTGACGAAGAAACACATGCTTGCTTCATATTATGATAACCTACATTTAGTGTGGCGTTTTTGCCTGTCTGATCGTATATTCTTGACTAAAATGATATATGAACCATATGAAACTACAAAATCGGCTTAGACACCATTATCATAACTCTCACTAGCTAAATCTAAATAATTTTACCTTCACAGGTAATTGTACTAATATAGTCGCTCCACCAAACCCGCGAGTGTGTTAGTGCCTTTAAACCGTTGAATTATCTTCAAATCCCCTTATACATATTCCAATGACAGCATTTGAGCCATAAATATGTATGCGTGGTGTAATGAAACGGCGCGCTTCTCTATATTTATGAAGCCACAATCGCGCGTTACAGCCTCTAATCTAAAAGCCTCTTAAAGATCTGCGCACATCTGTATCATATTTGTGTATTTAATGTAAAAGATAAATTTATACAGTACAATAATATTGTATACGCTTATCTTTTCAAAATTACAATTCATGGGCAGAAGAGTACACAACGTTCTTAAAACTAGGTGCAGTAAATGTTAAACAAAGGGCGGCCTTATCGCTTAAAGCGATCTCTTCCAGGCAACCCCCTAAACTAAGGAAAATATTAAGACAACAGTGGCGGTGAAGACAATGAATAATATGAAAGATTCCAAGAATACCTAATAACTATACTAATGTATTTGTACTTTAAACGTGAAAGTGGTATGTTTCTATGTTTGATTCATCCCTCTTCACTGTTTTGGTATTGTAGGTACCGATTATCATGAACTTGGGTTTATATAACTGCACTGAAACTACAGCAGGGATGGATATGTGGGGAGATAAATATTTTGTTTAGTGGAAAATGGCACACATCGCCTACCTATTTCAAAAAATATATACCATACTAGGGTTTGAGTGTCTCCTATATTTGAAACAATCAGCCAAGTCCACGTCAGTCCATGCATAATTAATCGTCCCGTAGATATTCATTAGTTTCATCATTTAGCCACATGATGCAACTGTGGGAAACTACAATAAATCACCGGATTCGACGAACTTGCATTTATTTAGTATATATATTTATTATTGTCTTTACAATTAGTAAATTTTGCGCATACAATAAATTTGTTTTGTTGCTTGAACCAATTCATATCGACGGTTGACTATAAAAATTGTAGACCGTTTTACATAGATGATGATAGGCCTGAGTGAAGTGACAAATACGATTATTTCATGCGATGAAATATCGACTAAACTGCACAATCTTAAAAAAGATTTAATCCAAAATACCCAATGCCTCAAACAGTATCCAATGGATATTATCCTAACCAATTTTCACTAATAGTATGTTTAAGCGCTAACTTGTTTTTATTTCAGAATTTTCCACTAGACTTGGCACTACTGACTGTAATATAAATGTTGTTGTTGTTAATTATGTTTTTTAAGATTTACTGGCGTTATCCCATACAATTATCCACTTAATCTAGATTATATATTCCTGCTAAACTTCATCCATATACACCTCAGTAGTTTACTAGAAAAACTACTATGACATATAAACAAAGAAAGACATGACGATTTCATAAGGGTTCCATTTTGTCAAAATCGGTACGGTACCCTTAAAGTCAGAGGAGCATGAAGTAAAACCTATAAATCAAATGACATGATAGTCGTCCTTCATTATTTATTTATTTTTAGCTTACAAACATCGCTATCATCACAGTTGTCACCAACACGATAGCGTGGTACACATAATACACATTATCAAGGCAATGCAGAAGAAATAAACGCACTGGAAATCCAAGCTGTCTCTAAAATAGGAATCTTATGGCCGGACGGAACAACAATCACGTTATCCAAAGTGCCTTCACTTAACGGAAGCTGAAAATAGCCCAACAGTGCCTACACACCCAGCGCTCAATTTGTGTGTCGCGTGTAGATTTCCACCAGCGATAACTGATTCTTGTGTACACGCTCATCGTGTTTTGTTTTATTACATTAATAATGGCCCAGAATTATTTATTACTATAAGAACTCGTGGGTGAAAAGAAGTGGAAAATGCAAATGTATTTTTTTTATTGCATGAGTTCAGCAGACAGGCAGACGGTCCGCCTGATAGAAAATGCTTTCCATCGTCTATGAATATTTACAACACCACAGGCGTTACAAATACGCTGCTGCTCTCTTAAGAGAGACTGGAACCTGGCCACTAAAACTGGAACACTACTCAAGGTTGTTGTGGCGGCATACTCTAGACCAGGGGTGGTAATCATCCAGACGGGCAAATACCCACCTGGCTGCAGTAGTTTGGTCACCTTTTACGACAGGCTGCTCGACTGCAGAAAATTGTATTCTTTCGCTTTCGCTTCCAAGTTATCTCTAACTTTTAAACGATATAGCGGAAAATATGAAAAAAAAATAAAGTGGTAGAACTTATTTTATACATATATAAAAAATAGTATGTACTTTAATCAAAAAAACCATTAAAGAACTCAGGTTTTCTTTCAAGATAACGATACATGAATATGTATATGCAAAAAATTATCTCTTAGTTTTTTTTTTTTTTTTTTTTTTTTATTGCAGGAGTTCAGCAGGCAGGCAGACGGCCCACTTGATGGAAAGCGGTTACCATCGCCTATAGACATTTGCAAAACCAAAGGTGCTACAAATGCGCTGCTGCTCTCTTAAGGGAGACTGGAACCTGGTCACTAATGCCGGAACACAACTCAAGGTTGTTATGGCGACATACTTTAGACCAGGGGTGGTAGCCATCCAGTCGGGCAAATGCCCTACCACCTGGCAAGTTACAGGTATGGTGGTCATTCATAGTCTACTTTTTTCGCGATTTTACTTCATGTTCTTGTCCTTTTTCGGTGGTCTTCTTCCTCTTAGCCATTTGAGGCGGCGGGGAGGTTGGAGCCTCGAGGAAAACATTTTTGCCCCGGCTTCTACTTGACGGACAACTACCCGTCGGTGGCGGGGTTTGGAGCCATTGGAGCCTTTCTAACAGTGGTCTTTCAACGGCTCTCGTTGGCCAGTCTGCGGTATCCGATGGCCTTCGCGGGCTTTGCGTTGGCTGTCTGCGGCTTAGTTGGCCATTTTTTGGCGTTCGGTGGCCATCTTGGGCTTTGGGTGGTCATCTGTGGCTTCTAATGGCCTGTGTTCTTATCCGTGCAGGAACGAAGAAAGATTACAATTTCCTACGGGCGGCCTATCGTAAGAGACGACCAAACAACCCAACAGCCAGATGGTAGAGTATTTGCCCGTCTAGATGACTACTACCCCTGGTCTAGAGTATGCCGCCATAACAACCTTGAGTTGTGTTCCGGCAATAGTGGCCAGGTTCCAGTCTCCCTTTAGAGAGAGACAGCACATAGGTAGCTTTGGTGTTACTAATGTCCATACGCGATGGTTACCGCTTTCCATCAGGTGGGCTGCCTGCCTGTCTGCTGTACTCACGCAATAAAAAAATGTTCATTTCTTCATGTGAAATTTTATCAGATCCAGTAGTTTGCAGAAAAATGATTGATATACAAACGGATGGACAGAGATAAAAAAAACATGAGGGTTTCGTTTATCTAAAACACATCGTAACGCTGGAATGAGTGCTCGTAAAAGTTTTTACACATTATTTTTTAAACTCTTCCTGCTTACTTAAGAGAAATTTGTTTGGCGCACTGAACTGAGATTTTTTTCAATTATTACACAACGTCTCTTCGTTTCTCTAAAGACCGAACTTGTCCTGAATATCAAACGGTGACCTTTACACTAGAATACACATGTTGTGATCAATCGAGATGGTCTGAGGTCGAACGCTAATGAAATATGTATGCCGTACACACCTGGACCGTTCTACATTCAAGATGGTAGCGACTGTAACAGCTAGCTGTGTGCTTTCGAATGTATCATGACGTCATTATTTACGTAAGAAGCAATGTCGTCTTCCCATTTTTTTGTGGAAAAATTGTATGCTTCCCACTTTGATGGCAAGGTGAGGAGTATTAATCTTCGTTATTTCTGTTTGCATTTATTGTGGTAATTGTTACGGTGCAATAAGCCTAAAAATTATACAGTTATTACAGGAGACCGGAACAGGCCGCTTATGCAGATTCGTATTACGAATATGACACGTATCTATTTTGATACGTGTCATATTCGTATTTTAAAAGATGACTTAGGACTTGCAGGCTATAGGAGACGCACTGGTCGTTTCTTAACTAATAATTTAAAAAAGAATAGGGTGGTAAAATCGAAACAACTAATGAAGCGGTACGCAAAGGGAGGTAACAGAAAAATTTTGTTTACGGATGAGAATTTTTTTACAATTGAGCAACATTTTAACAAAAAAAATGACCGTATTTATGCTCGAAGCTCTAAGGAAGCTTCTCAGTTAGTCGACAGAGTGCAGCGTGGGCATTATCCGTCTTCAGTGATGGTTTGGTGTGGGTTTTTAGCTATGAAGGAGTGACTGAGCCATATCTTTGTGAAAAAGGTATCAAAACATCGGTACAAGTGTATCAAGATACCATTCTTGAGAGGGTAGTTAACCCTCTTAACAACACCATGTTCAATAACCAAGAATGGTCCTTCCAGCAAGACTTGGCGCCGGATCATAAAGCTCGGTCCACGCGGTCTTGGTTGGAAACGAACGTTTAGGACTTCATCAGAGCTGAAGACTGGCCGTCGTCTAGTCCCGATCTTAATCCACTGGATTATGATTTATGGTCAGTTTTAGAGAGTACGGCTTGCTCTAAACGCCATAATAATTTGGAGTCCCTAAAACAATCCATACGATTGGCAGTGAAGAATTTTCCCATGGAAAGAGTGCATGTTTCTATTGATAACTGGCCTCAACGTTTTAAGGACTATATTGCAGCCAATGGAGACCACTTCGAATAAGCTTTTTATATTTTAAATTGTTTTATATTTATGTGTTAAACTAACACACTGTAAAACTTATAAATGTTATTTGTAATAGAAAAAAAAATCTTTGTTACAATATTTATGGCAAGACGAGGTATATATGATCTGTATATATGTATCTTAGCATGACGGTCACGCGAGTTAAGTGCTTTTTTCCCCATCCCAAAAGTGCCCAATGTGACTAAAGCTTTCACTTCAAAATAAATAAAATAATGTTTAGAAGATGGTACAAATGAATGAAATTAATAATGGGATTAGTAAAAAGTTAAGAATACATTTTGCCTATCATGTATTTGGTTAGCGGAGACTCTTGACTCTCATCATACATTCCATACATCATTATTATAATGTACATGCGAAAGTAAATCTTATCTTTGACTCTTTTAGAGTGTTTAAGCAAATGTACGTCTGAATTTCCAAAAGCCATTTCGTAGAGAAAATATAAAGAGATTTTGAATATTAAATGGAGACGAAAAGAAACAGTGAATGTATGTTTAAATGCGTAGAAACATGCCTAGCATCCGAAATTAATGGGAGGGTTTGCTGTTCATGAATATTTTGTGAACGAAGGAAATGAGATGTGTCGCTTAATGTATTATGCGTAGATTGATGTTTAAAAATGTGCTCTTATTGAGGGATTTGTATTTTCGAAAGCGATCTTGTAAGAGGTTTTTTCATCTATGTTTTGCATACTTTAATACCGTTCAATCACTTAAAGTGTAGCTTGTACGGTCTTGTTTAAATCGGGTTTTTATTGGACGCGTTCAAGTAGTGCTCTTAGTTCTAACGTTTCTATATATTCAAAGTATATAGAAAATATTGGTATTTTTTATTTTAAATTTTGTCTTTATGCTTCCTAAATTAGGTTACGCTTCGCTGTGGCTTACATTAGTCTAATACTGCTGTTGAGATAAATAAGGAAGTCACTAAAAAACATCATTGTGATTTTTAAGCTCTGACTAACCCCACACTATCTCGTATGTACTGGAAAAAGTTCCTCATCTAGTGATGTGCTGGCCACTTACGAAAGTACACAGTATCATACATTTTGTACGAAATATAAATTAAATGAATCAAATGGTTTAAACAGTAATTAAATTAATTTTAGTCGTGATATTTTAAAAGCAAGGTAATTATAGTTATTATGTTAATTTTAACGCCTGTTCTTTTAAATGTAAATAATGGTAGAAGTTATTGTAACGCAAATCCACCGCCCTATTTTTAGTTTTTTTAAGATTACTATTGTATTGCTGCTTATAAAACAAAATCCTCATTTTGATTTCATCTGCATAGGCCTGAGAGGTTTTGAGAAATATGAATATAAAGTACACACATAGTCAGATGGACGAACATGAGTCGTAAGGATACCGTTTTTGATAAAATAACTATGCATTCTTAAAAACTGTCTTTTTAATTATGTCTAATCTGAGGTGGGACTAGAGGAGCCTAAGGTGCATAGGCTATATCGAAATATACACAACATTTGGTAGATGTCTCACGTGCCCAAAAGACTAGTCGATACTTTAGTCAACGCATTATTGTTGCCATTCAACAATGTAATGTGACCAGTCTTTTGGGCACGTTTCCAATTACCAGCGGTCTGACACTAGATTTTATATTTTAATTTGTACATATATTTTATTTATATCATAGTATAATTAGCATTAGTGCGAGATAACGAAACATGTAGAACTGAGAACTGTTTTATTTGAATTCAGAACGAAGAATACCGAGCTTAATTACAATTATTATAATTATAATAAGTTATGATTCTCGCGCAATAATTAGAAATACCTAGAGCGCTACTATGACATGTGCATCCGACCAACGTCGTAGCGAGAATGAGTATATCATCTATGGAATGATATTTCGTTGCTACGCCCGCTCGCTTTTGTATCCAATTAGTAATCACAACTACCCGCAATTATTATAACAGTAGATGGTATTACTTATAACAAATGTTATTAACACTAGTTATATTATTTGTATAGGTTTCATTAAAATTACTATTTAACAGACTAATCTGTATCTTGATAAACATTATAATAATATCTTGCTCGGTACTTCAGCTGGAACCTCTGTCAAGTTCGAAGCATTCAAGGCCTCTCTGGCCCGCACTTGACTAGTGCCGTCGAGTTGTTATAAACTTCCCTCGTTACGTGCTCTATGAATTTTAATGCAAAAAGCTTTTGGTAAATGAATTGCATCAAACATTCTCGGGACACCAGACACCGCGTTGTTGTATATATAACTTTGTGTAAATAAGCGCTGTTTTAGCAACAGATAGTAAAAAACCTCTTTGTCTTTTTTTATGAATATGCAACCAATAATCCAATAATAACTAATATTTAATAGAATAAAATCGAGATAGTACGTGGCAGTCCACAAACTATGAAGATTGCCGTAGACGTAACAAATGTTACCTGTTCTCCTATTTGGCTACGGAAAGGCACTTAATCGAAAATACCCATATATCTCAAACATTACTCGATGAATATTGTCCAAACTAATTTCCGTTTAAAGTATTTTGTATCTCTACATCTTTCATTTATTTCAGAAACAGTCAGAAAAGTTAGAGGAGACACAATTTTAGGGGCTTAACTAATTAATTCCTAAGAATACTTTCCCCTTCCTATTGACTTAAATAAAACCGTCGAGAGAGTACATCGTTACTAGTTTTTAAAATATGGTAACGATAACCCATACGACTTTATACACAGTATACACTGCAATTTTTTTATTTTTTCCATGTCTGATGTGGTCACCCCTGATCTTATTTTTTTTATAATTTTAACTACAGCTTTGTATTGCGACATATAGATTACCTACTAATATAGGATGGTACGACTAAGTGGAGAAGCGAGATGGAATACTCCTCCGTCTCAAAGGGAAGATCTCGCTGGCCCGGGGCCAGTCCTGACCATTTTTTTATACAAGCTCCAGTTGAATAGCCGCAAATGGCTGTTTCAGCGATACCGGGCTTGGTGGGCTTCCCGACTCCTTGGGAGCGGAGGCGTTCAGCCCGGAAGCAGCGCGCTCGAGAAGGCACCTCCTGTGAGATTCGACCTCGGCTCGACCGCTGCGGGGGGGGGGGGGGGGGGGGGGGATATCGGATTAAGGCCCGAACATTATTGTTGGAAATATGTGTATATTCTTTTTACGTATGACAAATGTCTTGCGACATCAATTATTGCACAGCGTCATATATTTGCTTGTAAGTGTTCCACTACACTAACTTTTGCCTCCAGGTGCGCTCGCGTTAATATTATCCCACTTGATAAAAAGTATGTAGTATCCCAGATATTCTATTTATAATATATACGTTCCAGATATATGGACGTACGCCTATGTGTATATCTGCTATTCCGGACTATAAGTAATCTATCTCTGTGCCAAAAATCCATATCCATTCAGCCGTTTTGGTGTGATTGATCAACAAATCTTTATCCAAACTTCCTCATTTATAATATTACTATGTAGTAGATTAGTATACATATATTCCCACTCAATTTTATTCATCCGTAGATCCCGAGAAATATAACTTTGACATACAAAGACAGACGGACGAATAAAACAATTTCTTAAGAGATACGTTTTTGTCAAAATAACTATGGAGCCATATAAAGAAGAAAAAAAACGCTTTTTGTGATTACTACGAATAGTCAAATGAATCATAAAATTTAATATCAACTTTGAATCATAAAATTTTATATCTTCAAGCACTTCGTTTGTTATCTTAGCAAAGTGTCGTCACCCACTCATTTAATATTGTGAGTGGAGACAAAGGACAACGCTGTGGACACGCCTTCAATTTCACAAATGTCACTGAGACAGGGACCCAAGCCCTTTCTTTGTCTCTAAACCCAGTTAACTGAGTGAAAAATCGACCTCTGCGGGTCACGCTGCGACGTCTTAGCCCAGAATCTCTTTGAGGTAGAGTTAAAAGCCTTTAAAGAGGTCTCAGACTCGTTTTATCTTCAACTTATAGGTTTATGATGCCGCACTGAAGTAGCCCTTCAACAGATTCTTTATTCATTTAATTATACATATATTCTCCGAAGGTCTCGTATTTCGAGTCGAAACTTTAAATCTCTCTAGCTCAAGCTAATACCTAATAATTTAAAATTATAACTGTTGAGTAAAGGAAAAAATTCTAAAATTCACTACATACAGGGTTTACATCTAGAAGATCTGCTGTCCATGTGTGTTATTTTTATTTATATATTTTTTTCTTTGTTGCATAATAATTACAAATAATTTAAGAATTTCCTTTGAGTCAGGTTGCCTGGAAGAGATCGCTTTTAGTGATAAGGCCGCCTTTTGTTTTACCGAGTAACTATTGTCTTGTTGTGCATTTTTGTAATTTTTGTTTTGGTGAACAATAAATAGTTGTCTATGTCTAAGGTCGTATATATTTAAATCCTAGGTCTCATCTATTTATTCCTGCCACGTTCAGTTTTGTAAACCTCAATTTGATTTAATAAGCATTACAATACAAATAAGATAAGTTTTCTTGCATTGTATTCGATTATATGTATAAATAAGCATTATAATAAAAATATTTATTTAAGGGCTTACAAAACTTGTAACTTGTAAGGTATTATATCGTATTTTATTTCATTTATTCCGACGTTTCGGCCACTTTTCAATCATCATGTTCATCTTTGTCTTCCGTGATCACGGCTACTGAAAAGTGACCGAAACGTCGAAAGAAAAGAAATCAAATAAATTACCGCGATTAAAACCGTTAAAACGTAGTTTTACTATGTATACTAGTTGTAAAAACTTAAGAAAATATTGTTGTATTATATCGTATTCAAATGCATACACATTTTTTTATTGTAATATATAATTTTATTTTTATTATATATATTTATTCATTAAGTAATAAATTAAAACAAAACTAAATATATTTTGGCATCTATGTATACATGTAGTTATTATAATATGTGTCACTGTCACTGTAATGTTAGCAGGTAAGGTTGTAAGGTTAGCAGTCATCTGTCAAGTGGCATGGCAATGTAATACTCCATGGAAAAGGAATAAATGAACTCTCTCTGCTGCGTTGGATCTCGTACCAAGTCGTTTCATTCTTATCAAATCCTAATTAATTCTAAAACAGTAGTAAAAACAATCATACTACTGGGATTGACTCCACTGGTTTGCGTGTATATTTCCCCTAAAACAAATGAAACTTGCTTTGTTTAGAAATATACAAAATGTTATCTATCCTGCTGATTTACGACGTCAATAATCAAAAATATATAAATATTAGATAATAATATACAAACAAAATATATATTGATATACGCTTTTGAATGCAAGCTCTTTTGTGGTTTTTTCTCTTCTATGAAGGTATTGTGTAAAATTTTAAATTAAAATAATAAAAACATAGACATTTGTTCTTGGAAAATGTAAAAGGCATAATCTGTATAAAAGGCCTTCTCTGAAATACATATTATATGATAGTTTACTTTTAACAATCGATTCATATCGTCACGGAGTTATTGTAATGATAGTGAGGTCGAGACGTCGCAAATTATGTACATAAATTCTACTATCGTAACATCAGAAATAAGAGAGTCAATAAGTAATATTCAATAATTGGGATTTTCTAATAGTAGTGAAGATAAATACAAGCACGGCACTAAAAACGATTGTATCTGTAATCTCTACACAAATAAATCGAAGAGCCTATCAAAGAAAACCTTTTGAAAGCAAAACGAAAGTCTGATCTGACTGTGATAAGATATGTGTACTTACTTGAAAACACAGGTGAGATGAAGGTTTTATTTCACTTTACTTAAAATATTACATATTTGGGTTCGCTGTCCTCTTTATATTAAATTGTAATAATTTCATCATTGGTATAAAATATAAATCTATATACAAACGAAATATTATTTAGCAATTAAAAATCCATGATTAAAAATTAATCTTTAGAAAAAACCATCTATAAACAATACCATGCCACAGGGTTCCGTGCCTATGCGGCTGCTAGCAAAAGAGAAGAAGAAATAAGCCTCGTAGAATGCACAGAGTTAATTCCTTGTGCGAAGCTCCAGAGACTCCTGTTTTTTCTTTGATTATGTCAGTCTGTTTATATCAGTCTATAAACGTCCCACTAATGGGCTCGGGCCTTACCTGAAACGGAAATTGACAGCATACCAATACCCGCTTAAATACCAGCTGATTCCTATATCTTACTAACCATTCATTGGGCTTGCAATAGGAAAAATTTGAACTTTATACAATTTATATAAATTTTATAGCAATGAATGAATGAATTAGTAACTTTATTGTTCATACATTAAAGTACAATGAGCGGTCTTATCGTCAAAGGTGATTTCCTCCAGACTACCCTACACAATTATTATCGATACCGACTACATTATTTACTGACTACATAATTATATTATTACAGTTATCATTATTACAATAGTAATTTATTTATTACTATTACTTATTATTATTATTTATTTTATATTTTATATATGTCACACGTTCTACATTACTACATTTAATTTATATGTATCAAAAATGTTATTGTGAAAAAGTCTTGAATTGAGTAAAATGTCATGTTTGCCAAATAGTCAAATAACTTAGTCCTATACATTTTAAATGTATTATATTTTCTAATGTCAAGGGGTTATAATTTTTTATTGACATCGCAAATGTGCTCCGTGAAAATAATGTCGAGTTAAAGTTTTTATTAAATTTTAATGTGTGTCACATCGGCGTGTGCTTCTAATATTTTCGTAGTGCTCAGGCTGTCTCCTTACACACAGCACATTAGCACACAGCTTATTGCTGTCGGAATTTTATCCAACACAACGCTGATTTCAGTGGCAACCACGCTTTTCAATAGATCGCGATAGCAAAACGACTTAAAAAATAAACAAATTAATTCAAACTTTATTACTATAACATATTATACAAAAAAAAATAAAGATTTCTACACTTTAAATGTGAGTAAAATCTATTACAACGACCCAAGAGCCCAAGACTGTCTGCAGCATTCAGTTTATTCAGGTTTAATAACGGCATTGAAATTTTTCACAATATACCTACACGAATTGTAGCATCACACAAGGTACACTCCCTATGAAGGGTTCCGTAGAGACGACGAACGTAAACAATTTAGTTTTTATCATTTGGCTACCGAATCCTAAAAATCACTTAATACAAAATATCCCATATCTCAAAATGTCACTCAACGGACCTTCATCAAACCAATTTTTACTAATGGCCGCTTCCTATACCTCACTATTCATTCACTTGCCTTACCATCAGTACAGTAAAATTTTAACAGCTGGTAGGGCAAGTGGACGGTTAATAAGATATAGGAACCGACCATAAGACAATAACATACACAATATATACATACCTACATCTAAAAAAAACCTTAAGAAGTTTACCTTAGACGCTGAGAACAGTCCAGGATTTAAATACCATTCTATTGAATCATTATTCAGTCACAAGTTATCAGAAAAATAAAAAATCTGGTTTAAACTATTCGAAAATTTTCAAAATTTTCCATCACACACTTCATACAACTTAAACTTTTTACAGCTTGGTTACTTGCCCAAATCACTGCCACCCGAGATTCATACATACATACATACATACATACATAACTTCACGCCAGTTCCCTTGCGGGGTAGGCACGAACAACAGAGCGCCATTTAGGCTTATTCTTACACACCTCACTTGCTTCTTTGACATTCATAACTCATAGTAACAAATTATTCTTGCCTCAGGTGGTGTGCATGTACAGGAAATTTTTCAGTCTTTATACTATATATAACCTTATATGGCTAACTGGCTCGACGAAGCTCCAATTCTAAATTGTTAAACTGGAAGATTAATGGATCCAAATCCAAACCAGTCTCTTTCACATTATTTTTGCCACAGGCGAATTGTTACAAATACATTTATTTGTACCTAGATGGCAGTACGAGTAATTTCGAATCGCGGTATGGTTTGTTTTATCGGTCACAGTAATAGATTAAAAAGTTTTTGCTCACTCAAAATCTCTTTAAATGTAACATTAGATAATAATACTAGTTTATTGACCAGTTTGTTATTATTACAAATTTTTGAATACGTGGACAGGCAGCTCAGCGTTTGAGTTAGTCAATCCATGTTTTGTTATTTCTATCTAAATCTAAACTAAACTTATATTAGGATTAACAGTGACCCATTAACCGTCCTAAATTCCAAAGACATCACAAACTTAGCCATCCGGGTAAGACTAATTTAGTCTTAGCCGGATGGCTAAGCTTGTGATGTCTTTGGAAACTAATGAATAATAAATAATAATAATAAATCGGTTGACAAAGTCATATATTATATATCCCCAAATTAAGTAATTACGCTTGTGTTATTTACAACGGACTATTTTAGGGCCGATACCAGACACCCAGACCGTACTAAATAACAGAGAACCAGGAATCGAACCCGGAGCCTCTGCGTTGCAGTGAGGTCAGCCGTCAAAGGCTTTGCCCGCTCAACCACAGAGGCTGTCAAACATCTAATGGTTGGCTATTACTTACTTACGTAGCTTTTTAGCTAATGGAATGGATGATTCGCCAACCGGCAGCCGATGGGTGACGGCTAAACTGTCATCTTGTAGGTTCTCGATTTTATTCGACAACCATTAGCCAGCTAGCGAATTGATGGCAACGGCTAAGCTGTAAACCTGTTAGTCGTAGGTCTTATTCGACGACCATTAGCCAGTTGCCGAAATTGTTTAAAACTTAGCCGTGACTATTATATGAACAATGGTTAATTGGCTAGCTTTTTAAGTAGGTACCCATCTCTATGGAATATAATCTATATATAATGGCGCTCTCAGGGGAAAGGGGACTCCCGTCTCAGTAAACTTACTTCCTATGAAGTCATCCCAATCAGTGTATTAAACTCAGTAAATTATTCCTATTAATATTCTACCCAAGGTTGAAATTAATTTAACTCAAGACATTATTTAAAAACACCCAATTTATATTCATTTGCTTGGCCCTTTCAATTTTTCTCTTTTTAGATGGGCTGTGAGGTCGGCACAAGATAAGGTACTTCCACGCTATTCTATTCATTAATTATCCTTTATACAATCTAAACATCTCCTGTTTTGAAATTAAAGCCTTATAATTGCTTAAAATTAGCTGTAACCCCGGACTTCCTCCACATTTTATGAAGACGAAAGGTAGTTTATGTTGTTCCCCAAGATCCAGTCTATCTCCTTGTCAAATTATATTATAAATTCATCACAAACATTACGCTTTCACATATTAATATGGGTGTCTTGGACAATTTCATTATCTGCTATTTAAAACACTTTCTCATTTATAACATGTACCTAACTTGCTTTGACAAGATTGTATTTTATGACTGTTACTGTTTTATGACAACTCCTGTCTTAGTTTAAACAACATTTTGGCCTTTGCGCTATCTCAGCTGCGAGCCAGTGAAATGTGTCAACCCTGCTTAAATACGATGTAATGGTTGAACAAAGTGGTCTAGTCAAAAGGTTTCTATGTGGTAATTTGTCAAAGAGGAGATTACTGGGGCCAAAGGCGTGGGAGGATGGGTGGGTGAGATTAAATGTGTCTGCTGTACCTACAACGGGTAAACACCTGGGATAGCAAATTTCAGTTTTGTTTTTGTCATCTTATCTTGTCTTTTCGGAATATGTGGCTTTAGAACCTTCGAAGTAAAAATTACATTAGGTTGGTGTTTAGAATGTAATAACAATTTTAATTAAAATTTAAACTTTATAAAATCGTCGTGTTCTTCCGTCTATGAAGGTTTATTTAGATTGAATTTGGCAGAAAGGTGTAGATGTAGGCTGCTTCGCAATTTTGTAGTGTGACTGAGAGATGATATTTTTTTAGTTTTAACGTAAATTGGTTGGAACAAGATGTGTTAAATAGGTTGATTGGTTATTTGTTTATTAAATATTTTCGAATTTCGCAGTGAAATGACAACAACATTGGTACTCATTTATATGTTTTGGTCTATATATGATGGGCAAAATGTATTCAAATCGGTATATAAATATTTGGCTCCAAGAGAGTATTGAAACGGTGTTATCTATTGCCCCTGCATGCTCTTATTGAACACAATACTTATACAAAAAGTTGTCTGTTATAAGTTTACAAAGTTAATAATCTATAAGTGAGAAAAACCAAACTCATCGGTCTCATAAGTTACCAGTCGACAAACCCTTTATTGGACAACTTTGACATGTTTTAACTTTCTTTGGTATTCACAAAGTGAGATTACGATCCTTTATCCTTTGTGGTTTCTTGCTACATTGTGGCGTACTCATGTACATTGCTTAAATAAATTTAATACATCAGTTGTTGGTATTTTAAAACTATGTTTAATTATTTTTTTATCCATAATTTTTTACTTTTATGTTTCGACTAATTTTTGTTTTTTTATTTTATTTATTAGTAGATAGTAAATAAAAGTTATTGTATATGTACTTTCTTTTCTAGGCGATTACGGAATTTCGCTACAAACGCCGTCAAAGTTAAAACGTCTTACCTATAAATCAGTGATAGCACACCCACCGAAATAATGTGTCACAACTACACATAACAGCGAACAAGTTTCCGGTTCGTTAGAATTACAATCATTCGTCCTCACAATAATGACTTACTAAACGGCCGAACAAAGTTATCATAGTATTGTTTACTGTTCAAATGCTTTTGTTCTATATTTGACTCGCTTCTTACCCATTTGCTTTGAAATAAGGTTCAATATTTTAAAATCGAACAGCATATTCCGATTTGAAACTCTCGTAATATTCAGGCTTTGCATTAATACCCCTAGTGATATGAGAATAAGGTGCTTTTCAGCCGGAGTGTTCCACACGGGGTGTTAGTTAGCCCTGTCTCTCTCGTTCAATTGAGTTGAGTGGAATTTTGAATTTCTACGATCGACTCACAGTTTGCATTCGTTTGATGCCATTAAAAAGTTTCACAGAGTCGCACTTCAATTAACTGACTTCGGACAAAGGAAGAATGTTTTTGATATTGGCCTTTGTTTCGGCCGATTTCAAAGTTGGGAGAGCATAATTGAAAATTACACTTTTATTTTTCATAGTTGATTCGATGATATTGGTGTACCTCCTAAAATATGATATTGATTGCCATCTGATGACATCTGATCTTACTTGGTTTAATATAAGTAGTCTTTTTGATTTAATTAGTACTAGTCTAGAGGCTCTAGATCATGTATTACAAGAATTGTCTATTTAAGGTTTAGTTTGTTTATTTTGAACATAAATTTATATTTTTTTATAGTATTTTAAGTTATAATGTAGTCAGCGCCAGCAGTCCCCTCTCGGCCGTATCCGTATATTTTAGATTTTGTATTGTAAAAATCTATTCCAGAGAAGAGTTGAAAAAATTATTTTAGCGGATTAGCACCATGTAATTATGTTTTAATTCTTTCATATAATTGTCTAGAATTTCTATACAATTATAATAATAAAAAGTGAGAGATAGTTCTATGCCTGTTAATTATATGTATATATATGAGTGGTTCGTAATAGGGAAATGTGTAGATAATATCCTGCCGCTGGCTTAGTTAACAATGGAAATAAAAAGCTTTTATCATTCACCAGTGATGCCAGGATGCCAGATATTACTAGCCGCTATTGATTTTAGAAACATTACATTTTACGTCAAGACGTTTTGTAAGACTAATAATATAAGATCAATGACTTAAAATTTTTAAGTTTTAATTAAAAACGTATCAATATCTGTATGATTTTGAATTGATTTAGTAGATTGACGGTTGGTGCTAAAATATCTAATTATCATCATATTATACTTTTAAAATATTCATGATAGAAATAATTTTAGTTACTATTTAAAGAATAAATAATTAATACGGTATTCGACTCTTTGAATACATGAAATACGGCTTGGCGTTTTGTAAGATGTTAAAAAGTATTTCAGTTAATTTTATTTTCATCTACCCTACTTTTCTTGTAAGATTATAAATACAACATTCAGAAGCTTAGCTGTCAACCCCGATCATCGCCGCCAGCGCCCTCTCTAATTCTCCCCCTAGAGCCTCCCCTTTGCATTCCAATTGGGTTTCATCAGTTTTCAATGCGCCCATTTCATTTGCAACCACAATACGACCACCGGCTTTGTTTCCAACACCCTTTTGTATTTCTGGTACGATCTGAACAATGTTTCCATTGAAGGAGGATATTTAGCCTGTTCGATCAACATACATATTTAAGGCGGTACACATATTTGTAGCAACGAAAACTAGACAAATGTTAAAATCACAAAGTTAATAAAATAAAGCCTAAACTTTAGTAACTGATCTATAACGGTATTATTCATATCAATATGAATAAAACCTTAAATCTGCAGTTACAAGTTTCCTTCAGTCTCGCCCCTTCTCGTTATGTCAGCAGAACCTTTCGCTGGACCCGCACGTATACATCCGTCACGGATCACATCCAATCGTTTATGATACTTACTAAAAGCTCTATTGTGTTTGGTATATTTATTTTAAGAATTTTAGAAGTATAAGTTATGTACTCTACTAAAGGCTATGAAATTATTAATCTGTTGTGCTATAATATGCAAATGTGTTGTCTTTGTGACAACAAATCAAAAAACTTATTTAATATACTGCTATGATGGCTACCACCAATGGTCTAGACTATGCCGCCATAATCTTGAGTTCTGTTCTGGCATTAGTGACCAGATTCCAGTCTCTCTTAAGAGAGCAGCAGTGCATTTCTAGCACTTTTGGTGTTGCAAATGTCCGTAGGCGATGGAAACCGCTTTTCATTAAGTGGACCATCTGGCTGTCTGCTGAACTCATGCAATAAAAAAGTATAAGTGGATAAACTTTATTAACATAATCGTTTTACAAGAGCTCACATTTGAACCACTTTACTTATTACTCCGCCATTTTAGATAATAAAATAGTGATGTTCTAGGGGACTCCTCAGACTAGGAGGCATGTTTAATGAGGCGTACTTCAAGTAAACATTTTAAAAGGATTTCTGTTTATCTCTTGGGCCATGTCAAGCTATATATTATGTATTTTTGACACAAATAAAACATTTTAGTAAATTACATATTGTAATAAAACTCCGACGACTTTATGTTTTGATCATTGACGTTGATGGGTCAAAAAATTATATAATCTTAATTTTTCGCGACTAGTGTTTTCTAAAAATAATTTGCCGCGCTTAAAACAGTAAAAAAACGTAGTTATAATTAGATTATATTTTTCAACAAAATATTTAATAAACTCATGATCCGATCCACAAAAGGTTTAAAAGTTATTTATGTGCCTTCATCTCGCAGCTAAAACTGTTACACTACCAATCTCACGCGGCCAATGAATGGCGTGATTGATGCACTTTTGATGGCCGACCAGAGCTTCGAGCTGCTTTTATGAAATATTTTGACATCACAATATTAAATAAATTCAGTGCTGGAAGGGTGAAGGATCACTTGGTCAATTGAGTATTTATGTACTAACTTAAGAATACGGTAATGCCAAAGAGTAAATGGGTCTTCTTAAAAATTTTTGGTCATCTTTTCAGTCACGGTAACGATTCTAAAGAAGTTTCACTTCAAGACAAACGAACGTAACAGCTACGATTTGTTCATAAGTGAAATGTTTAACTACTTAAAAATATAATAATGGCTTTCTAACTGTTTAAATAATAAGTCAATAATAAAAAACGTCACTTGTGAAAATATTGTAACAATTAAAGTCGTTTCTTTTTTAGAGATTTTTTGCACCTTTTTATCGAAATTGTAAGACAGACGTGAACTCGTATAATTTTGACTTAAAATCTAGTAGTAACATAAGCCGTATAATAAACTGACATAGTCAGCTTCACAAAGTTTTATGGCACAACTAACGATCTAATTGTGTCATTCAAGGAAGTCGCAACACATGTCGAAGTTTCATTAAAGATAGATACTAATAATTGTCATGTTCCTTAAAGTCAGGGGACCAATACTTTATTTACCGAAAATCCATACTAATATTATACGTACGAAAATAACTCTATTTGTTATTTTTCTATGACTAAACGTTGTTGAACGAATCTAAATAAAATTTGGCAAGATTGTATTCCGGGAAAAAACTTATTATTCGGCACCAAAAACTTAAAAATCAAATCAGTTATCGTAAAATATTTAATGCGTACTAAGTGTTATATAGGCCTTACTAATGAGGATAGCACTTAATAGTTAGTTAGCTTTTTACTATTTTTACTTCTATCATCGCAAATATAAACATTTAATCTGCCTATAATAAATAATATCTACCAAATTACACATAAGAATTTTAAATACTTGTAAGAAATGTGATAAGATAGCCAAAGAAAATATATTACTATGGACATATTTTTCTTGGGTAATACAATCGAATAAATGTTTGAATAGTGTGCCATTTTGCTGATTTCACACAACATTCTATCTCCATATCTGAGATTGTGTCGTTTCAGCCAACAGCGTTGGTTCCACGCCCATCAACTGTTGCTCCTTCCATCCGATTGCACTCGGCTAAGCTCATTCCAGCGGATGCATCCGTACACGTTATGATATCTGTTGAATGTACCATTGTCACGACGAATCTTCTTTTCAACTTTATTGTTTTAGGAAAACACAATATTATTGTTATATACGAGTCGAAGATAAGTTTGCTTGGTTTAAGATTATTTCCTGAATGCGCAGACATGTATTGTTGATTCAAATAGTCTAATATAGACATATGGTACGATGGGACTGATATATTTTTTATAAATAAACCCCCCAGGTTGTCTGGAAGAGATTGTTTTAAGCAATAAGACCGCCCTACATTATTACTATTTTTATGTTGGTGTACAATAAAGGGTATTTTGTTGTTGTTCCTTTAAAATAAGTAAATATATATATATATATATATATATATATATATATATATATATATATATATATATATATATATATATATATATATATATATATATATATATATATATAAAATATATTTATATTTTATAAACGCATGTCATCATATCTATGCGCGAGTCTACATTCGCTCAAAACTATATTATAACTAGCTGTGCCCGCGACGTCGTCCGCGTGGAATTTGTTTTCAAAACGCCCCGATTTCGAAACATTCTTCATTGATGCTCCGCTCCTATTGGTTTTAGCGTGATGATAATAGCCTATAGCCTTCCTCGATAAATGGGCTATCTAACACTGAAAGAATTTTTCAAATCAGACCAGTACTTCCTGAGATTAGCGCGTTCAATCAAACAAACAAACTCTTCGGCTTTATTTATTACTATATATATAAGATTTCTGAAATACGTGTAAGAACATGTTTTATTTTAACAACTGTTCTTGTATATTTTATATGCTTGAAATTATTGTATATATTCTTATTGCCACATGTAATATGATAGGTATCCTACTATTTTGACAACATTCCTCGTCCTCGGGCACGGGCACCATTAATGAAATTCTTACGAAGATAATAATTGTCTGTCAGAAGCAAATCTCCACCAATATTATTACATGACGTACTGCCAATATTTATCTGATGTGAGGGTAATGAGGACTGATTGTTGATAAAAGTCCTGGTATTTATCCATCGTACGATCGGACATGCCGGATGTTCAAAGGAAATTGACTTCCGCCGGAAATACAAATATCTAACAGGCCCGTTACGATTTTCGATTACTTTTCGTAGTTCAATTTAGTTCTTTTTAAGACAGGAAAGGAAATGATTGAAGATAGATTGATACACAACACGTTAATGTACACCATTAGAGAAAACTCACGAACTAGTATTATTCTAATTGTGGAAAAATGAATCGCAACGGACAAGTGGAAAAATTTCAATTGACAAGTGACAAAATGAATCGCAACAAAATTTTAACTTGAAGTTTTACGGGCAGGTTTTCAAATTGGACAAGTACATTATCAATCTGCCCGTAAAACTTCAAGTTAAAATATTGTTGCGATTCATTTTGTCACTTGTCAGTTGAAATTTTTCCACTTGTCCGTTGCGATTCGTTTTTCCACTTGTCCGTTACGATTCATTTTTCCACTTATCCGTTGCCATTTGTTTTTCCACTTGTCCGTTACGATTCGTTTTTCCACTCATCCGTTGCCATTCGTTTTTCAACTTGTCCATTGCGATTCGTTTTTCCACTTATCCGTTGAAATTTCACTTCTAATATGTGTCCCAGCACACTTTTTTTTTATTGCATGAGTTCAGCAGACATGCAGACGGTCCATCTGATGGAAAGTGTACCGCTCTAGTGTATGCTCCGTAAAAGAACTTCATTCTAAAGGTACTTAATATTATATTATCTTTTGTAAGAGTTCTTTTGTAATTCATCCAAACATGATTATAAATTCATTATTTGCTTGATACAGAAGAGAAAGTACATTTTCTAACGACAAGTCATTTGGGACGGAGACGACGCTTTTGAAAGTAAAATATTTTAGTATCCATATCAAGTAAATTAGACGGCGGTTCTTAGCGATATTATATATACAATAGGTACGTATCTGCCAGTTCGTCCGCTCAGCCACTCGGATATATATATATATATATATGCACTCTGTAGATATCAAAATATAACATACATACATACATAACTTCACGCCAGCTCCCTTGCGGGGTAGGCACGAACAACAGAGCGCCATTTAGGCTTGTTCTTACACACCTCACTTGCTTCTTTGACATTCAGAACTCTTGTCATGCACGCTCGTCTGTTCTTAAGACTCCTGATATCACCTTCTGCTAGTACACGATCAATTTGATCATGGAAGGTGTGTCGTGGCCTTCCACGACTTCTGCATCCATCCACTTTTGCATTGTATATCTGTTTATTCATACTTTCATCATGCATTCTTTCCACATGCCCGAACCACCATATAACATATTCTCTAAAATTTAAAACAAAGTTCCCGTTTTCATTCCTAAAAGCTTATACGCAGTTTTAGAGACTTCAATAGAAACCTTGGACAGCCAGTTGCGGGCATAGCGTCATAAACAACAATTAGTTTACCACGTTCATTGTCGTCCGCGTGATATAGCTTGTTGCGGCACTTCACCAGTTACCGCTTCAGCATATCACGATGACGTCACTAACAATCCACAGCGGAACTCTATTGAACAAAATTATAATACATTATTTTTTAATCCTTAAAATTTAGAGTACCTACATCAAATCTACCAACATAACAATACATAATATTATAGATAATATGCTAAATTATTTTGAACGCAATAAATACTAAAAAATTTAAAAATAATAACTTTAACCATCATACGAAATTCAAATTTTCAATTTAGCAATACTCGTAATTACATACGTGTATTACGAAATGTAATTTATGTTATTGTTTAAATAAATGTAACAAGTACAGTTAATTTTTTTTTATTAAATCCTCATTAAAGCACTCTGCGTGTGGTAAGAAAATAAAATCGGTATAGGTTGCCAGGGGCGCAGTGTAAATTTAGACCACAGACCCTACCCCTATTACTTTGAAAACTTGTTCTGTTTCTGGAATACCGCAAACCGATCCCGTGGGCACAATATCGTATAACACAGATACATTGCGAACCATCCCATTACTAGTGCTTGCTAAAAGGATCGACTTCGGTTTACTTTGGGTATATTTACTTCAGGTATTTTTGATAAAATACGGTGGCCGTTGTTCATCTCTAAGGATCCCTGGCTAATAGTGGAGCAAACATTAATTCAATTGAGATACTTTTTATAAACTTACAGAACATCGCAGAGACTCATAGATTTTATATGACGTCATAAGTACGTACAACTAAAAGGAGTCACATAGTGCATTAATTATTGTAAGTTTTAAAAGTTACGTGATAGAATTTTATTTTAACGCTTGTTCTTTTATATGTATATTAGATTTTTTTTATTGTTGAAGCACAGCAGACAGGCTGACGGTCCAACTGTGATGGAAAGTGGTTACCATCGCCTATGGACATTAGTAATACCAGATGAGCTGCAATATATGCTACCGATCTTGAAGGTGAAACTAGAACTTGGCCATTGATGCCGGAATACAACCCAAAGTTGTTATGGCGGCATACTCTAGACCAGGGGTGGTAGCCATCCAGTCGGGAAATGCCCTTACCACCTGGCTGTAGGTTGTTTTGTCGCCTCTTACAACAGGCCGCACGGCCGCAGGAATTTGTATTCTCTTTCCGTTCTTGCACGGAGAGAATAGATTTATTATAACAAATGTACGATGACACCTGTTTCTCCGAATTTATTAATATTTCGCATTCCGTTTATAGTTTTCCGAAATAATAACTAAATTTCATTTTCCTCCGTCACTAGTTCATTATATTCATTCATTATACCCACACTGTAAATACATGACTATGAAATTTCAATGCGGTTATTAGTTGTTTATATATTGTATAACTTTACATGCGTAACGGAATAAGGTAAATTCATGTATAAGATTGTGTATTTCGATGTATATAGTTTTAAATTTCATTTTCATGGTGTAATAGAATTTTAGAGTATTGCGTTTTGTTAAGTACTTGTGTAACATATTATAAACCTATGTTTACAGTAATAACAATAATAATTGTTTTTAGAATTCCGTAGTCATTTACATCCCTCCGGACGTCCACAAATCAACAGGTGAATAAAGTATTGATAAATATACGCTTCTGAAGTCATAAAAAGTATTTTCCATCTAACTTTCGAGCTCGTAGAATTCGTTTACCGGATATCGGTTTGCACAAGACTCGTTGAGTAGATTTTGAAATCTGTTTTTCTTATATATAAAAATCAAGATTTTGTGTATGTGTTTAAGTAGGTCCCTGGATGGTTTAAATTCACAATTGGGCCCGGTAGGCGGCGCTTCAGTCGGGTTCTAGATTGTTACTTTCTCAGATCAGTACAACGTCTGCGGGGTCGACTAGAATGTCATATTTTTTATCCTAAGGTTTTTATGATTCAGTAATCAAATCTCAAAAATAATTGCCGTTTGTCACAACGATGGAACCCTTTGCTGTGCATAGACTGACATGCACTTAACGAATTTTTGCTTGTCCTTAGACAGTAAGAACTATGATATGTTTATTATTAGAACTTTAATCCAGAAGCTAGCACAGTTTTCAAGGTATTTAATTGCGAAATTTACGCAAGTGAAGTCACGTGGAAAGCTCTATTTAACCATAAAAATATCATCCTGTTGTCCAGTGTGTAACTAAGAAATGCTTTCTTCATAATATACCTACATCGGTATAAAATTGTTCATTCAGATTAAAAGTAACATTCGTGCCTTTAATTAAAAACTCAAACAATACCCTTTTGAGAGTATGAATTGCCAATACGAATGAAACTTCATAAATACGTCCATATTGAAATCTGGATCAGTAATCTACGGAATTATTCCGATAGCTTCGTACTGGGTTTAACGGAATACCAATCTGTAGGTATTCTGAGCTTTCAGATATTTGACTTTGTAATTTAACTTTTTAAACGTGCCATGAGAACATCCGTACAACTGGATTCGATTATTTTCTTTCTAAGATGTGCACTTTAAATAGTGCTTATGAGTTGTTGTTTTTAGATTATCGTCGCTATTTTGGCAAAAACGGATTCCTTAGCGTGTTTGTATACATTACGATATCGCCACAGCGCCTCACGTTCTACTCAGAAATACTAAGAAATTTACAGGAAGCAGTGCGGCGACGGCGCAGTGACGACGCGGCGGTGGTACTATCTACACAATCGCTTATCTTTTCGTTGTGTCCGTCATTATTGTCAGAACTGTTTGTCATCTCAATCTTAAAGTTAACAAAATATTTATGCTGTTTATTATATATGTAGGTATATATTATATTTACGAATTAAATAGTAGTGCACATTTATATGTGTTTTAAACATTTTTATAAGTTTATTATAAATGTAATTAAAATGTTGTAGGTAGGTAACTCTTTGTTGTACACCAAAGCATAGACAAACAGAAGTAGAAAGATACAAAGATAGTAATACAAAGGGTAGCCTTATCGCTAAACAGCAATCTCTTCCAGGCAAACCTTGGCAGAGATTAATAGATTTTTAAAGCTGACGGTGGTGCAGTCTATGATGATAAGTATACACAGTGCATATAAGTACAAAAGCAATATAACTATATATACATAAGAATATATACATACGTATATATTCATGTATGTACAATTATACATATGACAATATACACACAAATATAATTATACTAGGATATGCACGCGTGTTCGTCTACGCTTGAGTTAAAATTTCCGCGGTATACCCGGGACACAAAATAACGCAGCATTTAAAAAAGAATGTATTCGTAAATTATCGTTTTAGTGAATACTATATCGGAATAAGCTAATTTTTCTACACCCAAACAACACAGCCTGGACTGTGACAGAGCGATTATAACAACAAGACGTCTGTTTACTTATATTCTGTACCTAGTCGAGAGCCGCAAATTATATGAGCTAGACACGTACAAAAATTCAAGGCGTTCCTTGAGGTAACGAGGAGTAGTTGGTAAAATCAATGTACTATAAAGAAGAGTGAGAATTTATAGGTAAGTTGTTTACGGAATTCAGAAAAATAGTCATATTTATACCTATATATGTAATATGTATTCTTACAATTTATACAGAATAATTAATAAGAAATAATAGAGTAATAGGAGGTTAATGTTAACACAAAAAGTGAACATTAGTCTACTCTGAATCTGATATAAAATATATATATTTTTTTAAGTTTATACACCGCATATACAAAATTTTATTTAACATTTTCGCTGAACTGCAAAAAGCTTTAATTACTGGCCATGCTCTGACAACAATGCAAAATATGTTTCAAAACCATATGCCTGAATTTGTTAATTACAATCAAAATGCAAATTGCACGTTGCGAAGTTAATTACGCTCTCGAAACGTGCTTATTACATTGGTCCAGTCATCCTATTATATGTAATTTATAACAGATTTCAAAATATGAGGAGGTTCTCATTTCGTTTGTGTAATTGAAAAATATATAATTGTTATTTTAATATGTGCATAAAAAATACATACATACATACATAGCTTCACGCCAGTTCCCTTGTGGGGTAGGCACGAACAACAGAGCGCCATTCGGGCTTATTCTTACACACCTCACTCGCTTCTTTGACATTCATAGCTCTTGTCATGCACGCTCGTCTGTTCTTAAGCATAAAAATACATTTAATATTTTTTATGCACATATTAAAATAACAATAAATCTTTATTAATCATATGGCATTACAACCATCTTTACTGTAGAACGTGTAGAAAGTATTATTGAAGCACTACCACGTCCATTTTTTACAAGCTTTTATTTAACTTGCAATGGATGTATGTAAGTTCGAGTGGAATCTTGCAAGTTAAATTTGACCAACTTCCCGGTTTCCGATTGAGCTGAAATTTTGCACGCATATGTATATCGCCTGACAATGCAATAATATGGTACCATGGAGCTGATCTGATGATGGAGTTGGAAGGTGGCCATAGGAACACCTGTACTAAACAAGATAGACCCGTCGTGTTTGGGCTCGTTTTACTTGTCTTGGCTAGCACTCTGCTGCCACATGATATCCAGAATCTCAAAAGCTTGTATTTAAAAACCATTTTAAAAAAAGCTTATTTTTTCAGTATTTTTTACTTTATATTTCAAGTTTTTCACAATTTTTACGACTTTGAAAGCTGATATTCCCAAACAATACTTGACATAAATAAAAAAGTTCTTAAAGAACATCAGAGTGAGTTTTAAATATCTGACTAACAATACCACTTACGATTATGTATATTGAAAAAAATTCAACCTTCAGTTTCAGATATGGTAATCACACTAAATTTTTAGGTATTTGACAGTTTTACTATACCACTGTTTAGCGCCGTATAGACTACACCTCTAGAACCAATTTTATCCATATAGACTCCATAATTTGTGAGAAAATGCTCTTTAACAAAATCGTAGAAAATCGTTCAAGAGCTTTTAATAATGAAGTTTAAATAGTAAAGCAACGTGAACAGGTTTATTACACAGGGAAAGATTTTATCGACGACCGCACCGATTGGGAATAACGCGATCGCTACCGGCTCTTTCAGTAATTATTCATACAAATTACTTTGTTACACATTGTATTAGCCCAAAATACATTAAAAAACTACGTATACATACATAATACTTTTGAAGTAAAGATGAATGTTATTGGGAAGTTTGTTGCGCCGCTTGTTTTCCTCAAATAGCTTAGGAAGCGGTGATAGACTCATGCCTCTCAACAAGGTAATCTCTAAGATTCTATGTTGAAATACATACCTACATTCATTTACAAAGACGACTGTAACATACAAAGAGGGACAGACGGACGGATATAACTAATACGAAAGCGTTTCACATTTGCCAAAATGGCTAGAGAGCCCTAAAAATTATGTTGTGATTCCAATTGTCTCTTCAACACTTGTTTAATTTTTTTTTTAATGAAACATAAGTAACTCGTGTTCAAATGTTCAAGTTTTAGTCCTTTCAAAGGAGAAAGTACACGAACTAACTTGGAGCAAACATTCTCCTTAGAAACCTTTGATACCTGTCCTTTGGGAGAACAACATTTTTAATTATACTAGAAAGACCTTTTATATTACGTGTTTAAAGTTTTATTTTACAGAATATTTATAATATTATAGAATTGTAAGCATGCCGTGTCTGTACATTAGAGCTATTTATAATAGAGAACTGAAGTACAGTATATAAACGATGGAGAACAAGGTGCATTTTTTTTAGTTTTCTTGTCTCTTTGTTGGTGTATCTGTTTGTTCGGTATTCACTTAAAAACTTTTGATGATAGACAGCAAATTTTTAGACTTGAAATCTGCGCTACATTTTATCCTGGGAATCCCGCGGAAAATTTCTGGAAATTATATTTTCTTAAGTTTTCGCGACTTTCTGGAAATTATTTAAAATAGCCCGTTAAATAAAAATCGAATTCCAATGTGATTTTTTCACTGATCGATAGCAAATTTTATGTAATAAAATATGTAAATTTTCATCCCGTAAATCCCGGGGGAATTTTCCCAAGAGCGGTTTCTACTTGTTCGGCTGCATAAAAGTTATCTTTTTCGGCACAGTTTTCACTAAACCGATAGCTTACATTCTTTTTTAAATACTGCGATACTTTGTGTCCCAGGAATACCGCGGGAATTTCAAGTCAAGCGTGAACGAAGTCGCGGGCATATTTTAGTTTATTTATAATATTATACATTTGTAATTTAGTCGTGTTAGCGTAATGGCTAGCGCACGAATTCCAAACTCAAAGGGCGCGGGTTCAAATCCTGACCATTATGCATGCACCACTTATTTTCGGAGCTAATGTGCATATTGTTACAATTATCACCTGCTAACAAAGATGAACGAAAATATCGTGATGAATCCTGCACATCGAGATAACCAATGTGTCAAACCTACCAATTCCGCCTTGGACAAGCGTGGCAGGTGTATTATGCGTTCCCCTATAGTGAGAGGCCTAAACCCAGCAATGAAACGTTTATGTGCTACATTTGTATTTTTTATTTATAAAGTACCAAAATATACATACATACATAACTTCACGCCAGTTCCCTTGCGGGGTAGGCACGAACAACAGAGTGCCATTTAGGCTTATTCTTATACACCTCACTTGCCTCTACCAAAATATAAATACAGCAAATGCATGCGATTACTTTTTTGACATTAGAAATATTCCGATTGTCATATACCTTTGATAGCAAGGATAAATACAGGCGGCGTGCCAAAACTCTTTATTTCTAGTTTTTGATGTTTGTCTCCTCACAGTTCATTGCATATCTGTAAGATTTATACCGAGCTTTATAACTTCTTGAATGTATTAAATAATTTTTATTGTCACAGAAAATTTATAATAATTCCTGCGTTTTCCGGATATTCAAAATTGTCTTGGAATTTAGAATAAAACAGGCATAAATAATAAGAAAATTTATGCTGCTAGCCTGCCTATAATAAAACAACCTTTTAATATTTCTAACTAATGCATTTTATTATCAATCATCGTAAAATTAAATAAATATTTGTGCTTGCGAGAATAACTTGTTACACCTCGTTACATCATGTTGTCGGGGCTCGTCAGCATAACATCTCTGTAGGACCACTTCATTAACATGTCACTGTCGAGGTACGTATAATCATCCTTCTTCATCACATACTCCGAAGTGTCCACCTTTTTCACGCTGTTGGACATGCTGGACATATCCTTCGAATAAACGTACACGTCTTCGAATTTCATGTTATTTGTGTAGAAGGAAGATACATCGATTTCCCTATCGAATGGAAAACCTAATGGCATGGTGTCGATGCAGGTTGTCCACCTACAAGCATATCGTTCCTTCATTTGCGATACTTCGATAGAAGGCAAAAGCATACCAGACTTCACTGGTGTGACGATCACGTACAGCTGCAGCAGTAAGCCACCCTTAGTACCCATTGGTAAGACCAGACTTCGTGGGAATCCAAGGCGAGTCTTATACCAGTAACTTTCAACATTCTTGATTCCAGCTCCAGTGGACAACGGTGAACTCATATCCTTGTTGAAGAAGCTGCGAGTCCAAGGTCTCTGCTCAATAAGTCCGTGCATTTCCCAGGAGTTTCTTACAATTGTGTTTTTGCCTGTCTCCAATTTGTAAAGGAAACTGTCCATTTCAACCATGTCCAGGCGTTTATCGTTAACACTTATAAGACGTCCCATGCAGTCGTACTTGGGTCCTAGGAATACGCGGACGACAGCTTCGACAGTCTTGTCCGACATGACTTCAATAGATACCTTGAATGGCTGGTTGTTAAGACGGCGCATACGAGCCACGTAGATGTAGTCTGCTTGTTTCTTCTGGAATTCAGCCTGGTCGAGATAAACTGCGTTGGTGATATCCATATCATATTCGTCCATGAATGTGACTAGTTCATCAGTTGTTAATTTTTCAACCTTGACACCGGGGAAGTTGAGCTCATCGCTGGTATACTTCGGCAAAATCTTCTTAAACTGCACAGCACAGTTGACGATGCGTTTCATAATCTTCCAGAATAGTGGATCACGAAGACAAGTCTGGTACATATCCAATGCAGTTGGGATGTATGTGTATCTGAAAGTATTCATAAATCAGTGATGTAAATACCACTTGAGAGGGATTCTAGCTAACTATATTATATTGGAAATATTTATAAAATTGTAAAAGGAAGGATATATACTATGTACAGTCGTGGTATAAAGAAATTCGTCAGTTTTCAAATTGATTCATTTAACGTTTGACGAGCACATTTTACCTTTTCAATTTACGTCACAGAACAGACTGTTCCACATAAAATTATGCTTAACTATTTTACAATAAAGTTTAAAATAATTAGATCAAAGTTGTTTGATTTTCTATTTTGTCTAAGACGATTGTTTAGACATGTTAAACTCTTGGTTTCTTATTGTCCATTTCAGCATCTATCATTGTCAAAATTGGAGTTTTCTTAATTTCACGTTTCCATATTTTATAAACGTAACATTTATTAAAATGTTGGCAGTATTATTTCTTATACTCGTGCAAGCAAAAGTTAATATTTTGAATTTAGGTAGGATTTGCCAGTCAATTGTTTATGCTGGCATTAAATTGCGATACTTCCTTTCTTTCTAAACTTTTCAGAATTTTCCAATATTTCTAGCTGTAAAATTACTGGAATGAGTCCGATTCAGTTTTTTCGTTAGGTAACCTGTTTTTGTTAAGTAGCTTGATATTTTTGAAATGATCTCAATACTTTCCTCATTATCTAATATTATATTAAAACAAGAACCATAAGACTACTATTTTTATCTGTATTAGATACTTAATTCCATCAATTATATATTGTTAGAACATTAATAAAGACAAACGAGTACACAATGACTAAACTGAAACGTTAAAAAAGAAATAATTATAATCATTTAGGGTACTCACTTATTTATATTGTACTGACTGTAACTGAACAACTTTTTGAAGAGGGTGGTCAAGTGCATGAACTTGGCATCATCATTTGAAAGACCAACACCACCAAGAATAATTCTGGACAGGGTTTCAATATCTTCAGGTTTCTTCAGGTTAAAGACGGTGCCATCGCGCTATAAAATTAAATTACATTTTTTATTTACTTACTATGAATGCCTCAAATATTACTACAGCTCCTTAAAATACTCACGCTTTCTATCTTGCCTGTCATGATACCTTGGCGAATCATCAGTTCTACATCATCTAACATCATCTTGACCTTTAAATTGTACTCATCTACAGCTATGACACCGTTTTGGCGCATGGGTATTTCATCGCCTGTATGGAGGCGCAGTTTGGGCCAGTAACCTGCCTGAATTGGCTCGTCGAACATCAACATCTTTATGTCACACATATTTCTGGATAAGCGTTCGAGCCTATATCTAGCTAGGAGTTGCTGGTAGGCGTACATAAGAATTTCACCACGACGCTCCTTATTCAAACCATATACACTATCAGTCATCCAGTAGGGGTAGCTCATGTGGAGATAGTACATGTAAGTGTTGAGGTCAACGTCTTCCGTGAAATAGGCAGTTTTGTCGTCTTCAGAGACGGTGTGTCTGACGCCCTTGCGCCAGTCCACGACTACTAGATTCTTATCTGTTACCTGCAAAATTAGTTACACGATACAAAATGACTATCATGTTTAAGAAACTCTATAAAAGTTAGACCAAAGTATACTTTTATAGCCAATTCACGTTTACGTTTAAGTCGATTAATTCAATCAATAAAGTTTAAAAGCAATTCTAAACAAGCACAAAAGGTAATAAAACTAACCGTAATTCCATAGTAGTTCATGAGCATAGGGTCACTGGCAGCCTTAGTCATCTTCATCATAAAGACTTTGTTCATGACATGGCTGTCAACGAAGAAGTATGGGTAAATCTCGTAGGGAGGTGGAATAATAATGCCGACACAATCCGACCTGTGGAATACGGCTGCGGTAAAGGCGTAAACGAACATGCCTCCATTAATACGTTCTCTTAACCAGCAGGCGGTTTTGATAAAGATGTCAAAGTCCTTCGCGAAGTATAAAATGCGGAAGACTTTGATTGCCTGTTCCAGCTGGACTTCATTGGTTTGAACGAAGACCTCACCACGAGGCAACATTCCCATCTTGAACATTACGATAAACTGTTTCAAGGCATCGGATTTCTGCAACAAAAATGTACCGGTTACTAATTGCATCAATACATAAAAAGATACGTTTAAAACATGTAATAGTGTAGGTAAGGACATTAGTTATACACATTTTTAGATAAATTATCTCATTATCTTAAAATTGAGACGGAAATTATGAATAGACTTTAAACTAAAATTCACGAAAAATTAAGAAGTATATTTTGAAAGGTTACTTGGTACTTATCAGCATTCTCCTCCAGGGCGTATTCTTTGGCAACTTCTCTAATGTCCTCATATACAGTTGGCTGCAGGATGTAGTTCAGGAGTTTCAGAATGCATAGCTCCTTAGTTTTGACATCCAAGTTCACTGTACAAAGGTTTATTAAGTTTAAGTATACATAATAAACTACGTTTTAACGGTTTTAAGCGCGGTAATTTATTTGAACCAAAAATCAAACAAACCGCGCTTAAAACCGTTAAAACGTAGTTTTATTAAGTATAACTATACAAGTCGCGAAAACTGAAGAAAATATTATGTTTAAGTATATTTATATCATTTACATGGTAGAACGATGCTGAAAATAATATCTTGATTACAGCTGTAGGGCGAGCTTAATCAAGATGATACCAGGCTCTTACAGAATTTCGGCGTAAAACAGTTAGCCTTATAGTAATGGTGTATCGTGAGATGAGTGAGTTTCGATAGCCTACTTCCCTTTCTCCTATTTCCCCTATTCCAATCCCATATCCCATCCCTTTTATCCCATTCCTCTTTATTCCATCCTAAAAGCTGGCAACACGTTGGCTTCGCCCCTAGTGTTGCAAACGTCTATAGGTGACGGTAACCACTTTTCATTAGATGGGGGCCCGTCTGCCTATGTGCCACTTTAAGGTGTCTGCCCACTACACCATATGATACCATGACCGTGCTAAGAACGTATTTGGCAAAAAAAAAAAATTTGTGTAGAAAAGTATTACAATATACCTTTCCGTCACCGACCAACAACGTCGCGTGCCATGCACGGACCGTCAACAATTATTGTCGGCGAGAATATATATCAATATATTCTTATCAACCCACTAGAACTTATTAACGTTTTAGTAGGCAAAGCAGACCGTTTTCTTACTGTTCATAGCACGGTCATGTTATGGTCCGGTGGGCAGACAGACGCCTTTAGCAATAAAAAAATAACTATTGTTATTTAGAGTTCCTAATTTGTGGGTTCATCTTGACAATATGGGACTCTTCAAAGGGCGTAATCAGAATAATAAAATCGTAATGAATTAGGCAACTCGTCGGTCCGCTTAGTGTTCCAGATATCCATAAGCAGCGGTAAGCACTTACCATAAGGTGAACTGTCACTTTACTTGCCTGTGAACTAAAGCAATACATAGAAATCGGCCAAGGGTGTGTCGGGCCGCGCACATTTAAAGGTTTTGTAAAGACTACGAGTATCCTCTGTTTTTGCCAATTGGTCATGTAACGCTAAATAAATTGGGGATTTACCTATCAGCCCACGCACAACTAAAAGTTACGTATAAATGGCAATTAATTATCATTATTTGGCCATGAAACTGTAAAAGCATTTTATAAAAGATATCCCATAATATCAAAAAAATGTGTGTGTGTGCAGTTTACACGCAGTAAAAGTAAATTAAAGTGTGACAAGGGGGTGGGAGGGATTCTAAATTTTGGGACGTCACATTTCATATATCACATCGTTATAATATATTTAGGCTTTGAAACACGAAATTTGAAGTATTAACGAAAAACTTCTAATCATTGCCAACTCTTTGTATGAATGAGCATACTATTTAAATGATTAAATATAATGTATTCTATCTCATTCTTTCGCAGGTTTAGTGTCGCTTTTTCGTTTCATCGAGTTTCAAATCACAACGATTCTAAAGAAGTTTCACTTCAAAAACTAATCAACGAATTTTGTTAAATCAGTTTTATTTAAAAATATTTTTTAGGCTCTAACATATTGTTTTAGAATATCTTATAGTTTAAAAATCAGAGGGCAAGCGGACCAAATTACCATGTATGAGAGATAATGTCGTTAGCTGGTGACATTAAAAAGTATTTAAGAAAATAACCTGTATTTTCTAGATCCGACTAACAATTATCTACACTGAGATATTTTTACTCAACCTATAGTTACAGGTATTGGTCATTTCTAATCTTCGTTTTCTCTCCGGATCTTGGATGCGCTTTTAGCAGGGATGGAAGGTACACCGCTGATATAGAAAGAAGAGTGAATTTGGGGAATAGTGTGAATGGAGCGTTAGGTAAACTTCTAGGCGCTAAGAAACAGCCAGAAGGCCCAGCTCGCCGTACACAACGCGGTGCTGGTACCTACGCTCACGTATGGATGCGAGAGTTGGGTATGGAAGAGAGAGCATGAAAGTAGAGTAAACGCGGTCGAGATGCGAGCACTGCGCAAAATCTGCGGAGTGACGCTCGCGGACCGCGTTCGTAATACCGAAGTAAGAAAGAGAGTTGGTCTGAAAGAGAGTGTCGGGGTGAAGGTAAGGAAAGGAATGCTCCGGTGGTTCGGGCATGTGGAAAGAATGCATGATGAAAGAATGACTAAACAGATATACAATGCAAAAGTGGATGGATGCAGAAGTCGTGGAAGGCCACGATACACCTTCCATGATCAAATTGATCGTGTACTAGCAGAAGGTGATGTCAGGAGCCTTAAGAACAGACGAGTGTGCATGACAAGAGTTATGAATGTCAAAGAGGCAAGTGAGGTGTGTAAGAATAAGCCTAAATGGCACTCTGTTGTTCGTGCCTACCCCGCAAGGGAACTGGCGTGAAGTTATGTATGTATGTATGTATGTTTTCTCTCCGATTTTTACTATATAAATTTATAACTCAATACAGGCTACACCTTCCTGCAAATTTTAATATCAAGATTCCTTCCGATTTCCGAGAAAAATAGTGTGACATACAAAAATTGACAATACAGATATGAATATTTTATGATGTAAATAGTATAAAAAATATAAAGTTTTGTGAATTTGTTGTATGCCGCATTTTCATCAAACAAGGTTTGCACTTGTTGCTGTACTAGAATGATATCCGACACAATGCTCATTTTCAGTGCAAACCTTTCTTATATTGTGATACTAGAAACGACCCGAATACATTTATTAATATAAATGAGTGTGACAATACAAAATAACGTACCCAAAGGCTCCTTGCCGATAGTGTAAGACGTCATGCCGGCGTCATCTTTGAGCACCGAGCCGGCGGCGGAGGCCAAAAGTCCCAAGAATACCAACACCTTCATGATGATCTTCCCACGATTCGGGGACTCGACTGTGTCCAGTCCAACATCGCTCGGACTTATATACTTATTCGGATTATTTATTTACAATAGCCTTATCAGGTAATGGTTTCGATAACCTTTCTTATTTGTCATGAGATGATGGTTTGTGGATTAGTGCTATATGAAAGTTCGGAACAATATTAATAAGGGATTTATTGGTATGGGATCAAGAACGCCCTTTAATATTATCTGATTATCTTTTTTAAATTAATATAAAAGTATAACAACCGGTTAACAATTAATAAACCAATTCCGCAACGAATTGGTAAAATAAAGCACTTATATTTTCGTCATGTCCATCCGTCTGTTTGTTGATATCAATTTATTGCTCGGAGATTATTGGTTAGTATATGTATAGTTTGGATGGAGAGGAATCTTCTAAAAATCGCTACACGTATGCAAGTGTTGTTAAATTATCAAAAAAATTATAATAATTAGGGATACCGGTGCCAGGTGGTAGGGCAGTTGCCCGACTGGATGGTTACCACCCCTGGTCTAAAGTATGTTGCCATAACAACCTTGAGTTGTTTTCCAGAATTAGTGACCAGGTTCCAGGTTAAAAGAGCAGCAGCGCATTTGTAGCACCTTTGGTGTTGCAAATGTCCATAGGCGATGGTAACCGCTTTCCATTAATTGGGCCGTCTGCCTGTCTGCTGAACTCCTGCAATAAAAAAAATATCGTGTAGCGTTCTATATATTAATGAGATTGTTGAACCTATTTATTACTCCTTTATTACTAAACAAAATTAACATTATGGATTATTTATACATTTAATTTTTCTTTTTACATTCAATATAATTTTCTAATATGGTTGATAAAGCGATAAAGGCCAATAAAATTATACAGCTACTTGAAGAAAGTTGTTCGTAAACTTACGAGACTTTTTACGCCTAAATGTGAGTCATTTAACTGTCCAAAGGACTTGGTAAAGGTATCAGGAGACCAATTCGCTCAAAAGAAGACCAAGTTTGGGAAGAAAGCGATGCACATAGCCAGGCCGCTTTTTAGTGAGTCAGACATTGCAAAATCGTAAGGCATCGTGTGGACCTAAAGAGGAGCCTTGAAGAAATATGTACTATACATACATACTTATATATATATATATATATATATATATATATATATATATATATATATATATATATATATATATATATATATATATATATATATATATATATATATATATATAGATGGGACTGCTATAAGCTCACATAACTTGTTACATACTAGCTTCCCTGATTGGATTTCATAACTTAACAGTGGTCTCTCTTGTTGCAGACATTTCGCCACGGATTCCCGTTCTCCCCCACGGCGCTGGCATGGGACCCCATACAGAAATTGCTCGCCATCGGAGACAAGAGCGGCAACTTGAGGATGTATCCTTTTCAAATAACCGCATTTGGTATTACATTTATTGGTTCCAATTTTTTTCAAATTTCACCCCTACCTTACCTATTCTATGTGGGTACATCGTAATACTTACATACTATAATGTTTATTTTCGCCATTGGGGTACGAACAAATTGATAAGTATTATAATAATATAATAATAATAACAGCCCATAAACGTCGGCGGCTTGGGCCTCCCACTATTGGGGATCGGACAGTATACCCACCATGCTTGTCCAAGGCGGCTAGACAGGTTTTACACATCGGTTGAAGCGGTGCAGGTTGCATCACGATGTTTTCCTCCACCGCACGTGCTAACAACGTGGTAATTGTAACAATATGCACATTAGGCCAGGTTCCGGAGTCGAACCCGCGCCTTTTGAGTTCGGGACGCGTGAGTTAGCCATTACGCCACCACGACTTTAGTGACGATTTTAATCAGTTTTATTTCTTTTAAATTCTACTTAATATTCGTGTTCTCAAGTGTAAATATTAATTCAGATCAGAAATTCTCATGTAACCACTTTAATAGACCTCTCAACATAAATGAATAGCTAGTCAACTTTGAGTTGTGTTCCGGCATTAGTGACCAGGTTCCAGACTCACTTAAAAGAGCAGCAGCGCATTTGTAGCACCTTTGGTGTTACAAATGTCCATAGGCGATGGTAACCGCTTTCCATCCAGTGGGCCGTCTGCCTGTCTGCTGAACTCCTGCAATAAAAAAAAAAGTCATTCGTGATTAAATTGCAAACTTACCCTTAAATTAGAAATCTAATGACTAAGATGTATGATATTTTTGTAATCTAGGTGCTTGTTAGCCAGGGGAAATCCGCTTGAGGACCATAAGCCGCGACAAGGGCAGAACCTTGGGGGGATAATTCGCGACCCGTGTGTAGGATTCACCAGATCGAGGGTGGCACCAGCATGCCCAGTCAGAACTGGTGCCATGCTGTTGCCACCCCCGGTTAGGGATACCCACTAAAACCCCTGGGTGTTCCGTCCTTCGCCTTATGCCAGGGCTACGGGTATATGACCTAGCCTCTCCGCAGCCCTGGCAGGCGTGGGCCCCCCTCACGAGGCCTCTTCCATTGCCGGGGGACTCATCCCCCGGCATCATCATGCTCTCTAGGCGTGGGGCGGTCTGTAACGCGCCCCACGGGAGGAGAGATGAGCGCGCGCGGAACACTCGCGCTCTCATCTCGACGGCATGTGCGGGTGAGTGAGAACCCCTATACCCCAAGGGGCCCCACCCGCGCCGCCCGCTTACGGTGGCCGAAGGTCGAAATCCGCCCTCCGGCGTCGGCGCGTCCTCCTTTGGCGGGAGCGGAGCAAGGACGTCCGCTCACGCTCCCGCTCCGCCTCCTCCTTCGCAAGCATAACGCGCTCGCAAAAGGAGGAGACGGCGTCCCATCCGGTTGGGCTCCCGACCATGGTGCGTACCACGGCCGGGAGCGAGAGGTCAAATCCGGTGAGGGCGACGAGGTCTCGGCGCTGCTCTGTCCAGGCTGGACACTCCTGGAGTGTGTGCAGCGCCGTATCCTCGTCGCCGATGTCGCAATGATGGCACCCTGACGTCGGCTCACGGCCTATGCGACACAGGTACCTCCCAAAGCAGCCATGCCCCGAGAGGACCTGTGTCAGACGAAACGTCAGGGTGCCATGTCTACGTGTTGTCCAGTCTTGCAGGACGGGCCTCACCGCTTCAATGGTGGCGAGGCCCGCGCTGGGGTGTCTAAGGCGTTCTTCCCAGACCACCATGGCAACGTCGCGGAGCTCCGACCGGCAGGCCTCAGTCTCCTGAGGCGCCGGTCTCGTGCCCCTCGCCAGGGCCTCCTTGCGCCACTGATAAAGCGACGCGAGGACCCTGGCTTCGAGGTCCCATGGTGGGGATCCGGCGAGTAGCGAGGCCGCTTCGAAGGACACCGTACGGTATCCCCTTATCGCCCTGACGGCCAGTACTCGCTGCGCTTGCCGCAGCAAGACTATATTTCTGGCCGTCAGGCGGTCTGCCCATACGGGGGCCCCGTATAGGGCCATAGACCGCACGATTTCTTCGAAGAGTTTTCGGCAAGTGGCTTCGGGCCCCCCAATGTTGGGCAGCAGGCGCGAAAGCGCTCCCGCTGCCCTTTTGAGCTTGGGGGCTAATTGCCTAAAATGTGCCGAAAAGTCCCATCGGCTATCGAGGACCAATCCCAGATATGGCTATCGCGCCTGGTTTAGGGTATGCCATCATAATAATTTAGAGTTATCTTCCAGCATTAATGGTCAGTCTTCTTTTAGAATGCGACAGCACATTAATAGCATCTTTGGTGTTACAAATGTCCATAGGCGATGGTAAACCCTTACCATCAGATGGGCCTTCTGCCTGTCTGCTGAAATTATGCAATAAAACATAGGTACCGTTTCCCTACATGTTCATAACATATCAAAGTAACTGCCGAAGAGCTGCTTACACTGTTACCGGTGCGTAGTTAATTCCATAAGGATTCCGTTTTTGAGTAAATAGCTACGGAACCCTAATAAAGGAACAGCTGTAACGCAGTTGTAGACTATATAACCACTGTGTACAAATAAGTGATTGACGAGCGTTTTGAATAACATGATAACAGTAACTATCCAACAGGTGACTTTCATTACATTTTATTCCCAATTCAGAGATAAGCAACATTGTAAGAATGCAACATTAAAAATAGTTGTCAACAGCCAAATTGATGCTTTTGTTTATAATATTTTCAATAATCAGTGACATTGTCATGAACTGGAAATCAACAAAGTCCACTTTTATTGAAATTGTAACATTTCGCTCATTAACAGATTCAGTGTAATTAACTTTTTATCGATTACATCAATATGTTGCTACCATGCTAACGTTATAAAAAGTAAGTTTCTGAGGTTGCTTAGAGGTTTGTTATTCTCTCAAGCAAAAACTGATGAACGGATATTGATAAAATTTAGCAGTATTATATTTTTATACGTCAGAATAACACATACACATACATATATAATAATAAATATAATAGAACCGCAGGGGGGCTTTGTGGCGAAGCCTTAGGTGAGTAGCGACATCTCGTACCCGACTCCGTGCTTGCCTTAGCCAGCCGGCACAGAGTGGAGATCACTAGAGCTAAGACTCAAGCTCCAGGGGTGGAAGTGATAAATGGTCTAACGTCGGAAGTAGCTTTGGTGAACCTGCAGCCCACCTCTCGACACCCCTTAGCCACTTACACCCATGTTGCCCCTGCCTTCTATGGCATTTTTTTTTGGGACCCATGCAGTGAGTGGCGAGTCACCGTCTGCCCATTTTTTCATGTTCCCCGAACATTGCGACGGGCAGATGCCACAGTCCCCATATTCCCAGACCCCTAGTACCAGTAGCAGTTCACCCCAGTAGCCCGGTACTTTTTGTCCTCATTTCCCATAATAGTCTTATACTGGCCGGGGCTTGTCCTTGATTGCATTACTATATGGTGTAGACAGAGATAATCGCCGGTCAGTGTAACGCCACATTTACATTAAATTTGTCAAAGGGCCTTTACGTGTTGGCCTTCCCATGGCCCCACGCAAGCCGTCCAAAAGTCCGGGCCATTTTTATGGACCGTGGTAAAAATAGGCATATAATACATTCATAAGGATATTGTTTAAAATTGGCCAAAATATAACGATAAAAACCAATCCCGCGCAATAAAGTCGCGGGCGTAGCTTGTATTTTATATTTCAATTAAATGCCAAACTTATAGTTAAATAATGGATTTTAAACTTTAAACAGCAGCGATTACAGTTGTATTTCAATTTTTTACTTAGGTAAGTCTGAACTTTGCGATATTGCTTTTTAACTAATGGAAATTATACAGCCCATAAAAAGCTAAATAATACAGCTATTTCTACTTATGGGGGAACGTACATTATATTCGCATTTCTTCTCTCGGACTATGGATGTCGCACATTGTTAACCGTAATGTGCAAGTTAATTTATCTTTATATATAAAAACTAGCGGCCCCGACAGACGTTGTCCTGCCTTTAAAAAATAAAATTGTAGAACCCGATCCCAGCGCCACGTACCGGTTCTAATTGCGAATCTCAACCATCCCGGTACCCACTCAAACACACAAAAACAAAATCACCAAAATCGCTCCCGGTGATTAGGAGGATTCCAGAACCCGATCTCAGCGCCACGTACCGGTTCTAATTGCGAATCTCAACCATCCCGGTACCCACTCAAACACACAAAAACAAAATCACCAAAATCGCTCCCGGTGATTAGGAGGATTCCAGAACCCGATCTCAGCGCCACCTACCGGTTCTAATTGTGAATCTAAAAGAGTAATATATTTTTTTTTAATTCTAAGTCATAACAAAATAAGATTAAAAATCTTGCCAAAAAATTAAAGTTTATAATTAACAAATGAAAAATAGGGGTTGATCGTAGAGGGGTGCAAATTTAGGGTTGTATGTGTTTTTGTATGTTGTATCATAAAAATATAGAAATTAAAAATTTTGTCTAAAAAATAAAAAATAAAAATTAGGGGTGGACTACCCCTAACATTTAGGGGGATGAAAAATAGATGTTGGCCGATTCTCATAGATACCGGATAAGCACAAAAAATTTCATCAAAATCGGTCAAGCCGTTTCGGAGGAGTATGGCAACGAAAACTGTGACACGAGAATTTTATATATATAAAAATGAATGTTTGTCTGTATGTCCTTTATAGAATCGTAAACTATAGATTTGATCATGTGATGATCTTTAGCAAAGTTGTTGTGCATGAGCCAAAGAAGGTTTCTGAGTTAGTTCACAATTGGACCCGGTAGGTGGAGATGCTGTCGGCACATCGATTAAAGCTTTTCCGGGCAGGACGACATCTGCCGGGACAGCTAGTTTTAAAATAAAAATTATTATGTTTTATACTTCCTATTATCAAGAGCGCACGTACCTAAACTAAACATCATCTTAACCGGTTCATAACTTTAGTAGCAAAGAATTGACAAACTGAATTTTTTTCTGAATATTAGTTTGTTTAACGCTTTTTATGCTTTTTCGTTCAAGTCAAACTTCCATTTCCTGCGTAAGTTTTGGGATTTCTTAAGATGAATATACGTAATAGGTACGTTAACTTCATTCTTTAAAATTACCTTTGGCTGCATCATTGTTATCACCCTAGCGATAAATTGCGGTTACATTCAGAGTGTCTGTTTTGGAGCCCGAGGTTCATTTTCCTACTTTTTCTTATCCACTTTGCGTAATCTTCGGTATCCTTTACTGCTAGATTATTATAATACACGTCAACACATTCAAGAAAGTAAGTACGTATAACCTATACACATTCAAAATTATCCTTTTATATTTTTTAACTAATACCAACATCAGATATGCACACTTAATCGCCATAACCGGTTTAACCTCATAACCGGTTGAACCCAGTGAATTACCGGTTTAATGCGGTTCAGTTGAGATCCTCTAAGTTCAAGCACCTTCGCCCCTCATAACGGGGTTTAAAACCGCTGCTTGTTAGCTTAACTCTCGTGAATTGTGCCTGTGTCTAAGAGAGCTATTTGATTAAATCAAAACTAGTAAGGAAAGGATAGAAATTACACCATGAGAGATATTTAATTAATTTATTAAACTTGCACCATTACATGTTGAAAGGGATTTTTTTTACGCCAAAGTCAAATTTGTTGGTGTTGCCAACACTATTAACTCAGCTAATTTCTCAGTTGAAATTTAAAATACTAGCTAAATCAGGCTACTGGAGCCTACGCCTGACCCAGACTTATGTTTTTTATTTATTTTTTAATTTGTATTTAAACCTCTTAAACCCTTCCGCGTCATCTTTTAGAAAATTTCCCGATACCGTCGAAGAAGTATATAAAAGTACTTTTCTATTACATACAAAAGCTGATTTTTTATGTGTGAGTATTATGCATATAAAAGAAAACCTAACTTTACACTCAGTTAATTATACAACAGGTCAAACGCGTGTCGGTCCACGCATAGTGAAGGGTAACTCACAGATAACGGAAGTCGAGTGTTTTTATCATTGGTCTACGGAATTGAAATAAAATTTATCGAAAAATCTACTCAATCGATTTTGTGCAAACCAATCTTCTTTGAAAGTATTTTTAAGTTTTCTCGTGTTATTTTTTCAGATTTTTTACGTTATTTATTGTTCAAAATTATAAGGGTACATATTATACACATATTACTGAAAACAAACGACTAATATCACACTTATTGACTAAAAAAGAGCTGTCAAGAAACAACTGAAGTAGTGTTTTTACGAAATATATCGAGATCGCTATACGAGTACCTCTGTTTTTGTGTGTGTGTCTTTTCCAATAGTTAGTATACACGCCTTTAAATGAAATATTTGCTTAATTTTAATTCAAGAATAATAGCCAAAATAGGTCGTAAAATCTTCGTAACACTATAGTAGGGATATGGCCCAATATCAGAAATTTATTAGCCCAGAATCGATTTGATCGGGAATAGACGACCCAATTGCCGTTATATCTATTACGCTTTGTTTAGCACCGTCTGGGCCGTGATAAAAGCTTTATTACTTGTACGGAACCGCCAAAACATCTCTATCAATTATTCATAAGCGATTATTAAACAATTTTCTGGTAACCGTCTTTGGATATAATATTATTAGTATCTGAAAAGCCTTAACCAAATTGGTTTTCACTATATTTGTGGACTACATACTATTCGCACTGTATTAAAACTGTGTACACTGTATAGTAGATTGTTAAATGAGAGGTAAAAGTGACCTATTTAGGCTTGAGATTATCTGGCGCACGAGTGTAGCGAGCGTGCTAATATTTCGTATGTCTAAATAAGTCTTTCACTCGAGGTTAACACTCTACTTTTCATTTAGAATATGAGGAAAGTAAAAAAAAATTGACTTCAAGTTAAAACAATTTTTTTTAACAAAATCAAAACCGACTTCAAACTAAAAACCAAAAAATAAATATTTAACCGACTTCTTTCTATAATATCTTGAAGTCGATGCCAAGTAAAACGTAGAAAAACAACAACAAATTCACAAAATATAGTAATTTTTATGTTTTATTTAACATTATTTAACCGTGGCTGTATAAAAAGGTTGGGACGTAAGTCGCATGTACGATATGAAAATCGTTTCCCAGGGACCAAAAGTGCTGTTTCCATCCCTGTGATCACGCAACTCCAAGCGTACTTTTGAAATATGAGAAATGAAAACGTTTTTTCGTCCCTTTGTTACAAATTATATAGCGGGCAATTTTTTTAACGATTTCACTACATAACTTTGTAGACCCATGCAGATTACACCCTACTGACAAATTTCATCCATGTAGACCTAGTAACCAAGAAAAATGATTCTGACATAATGGGCTTAACGATTTCAAAAGGATTCTGTTCTTATCGAAGTGGCTACGTAACCCTAACGAACTATAGGCTGTGTTTGGTAATAAACGCTGAAAGCAACTTTAAGATCAATCGATGCTGGACACCGCTTTTGGCGCCAATTTGACTTTATATCGATGGCCCCTCTGGTAATATTTAAAACTGTGCACTCTGTATAATTGGACCGATTTGTTTGACAAAACGCGACGTCTTTGCGTTGAACCGCTGGAGAATATCAGCGGACGTAGCGTACGACATACTATGAACGCCGTGCATAGCGTAGAGAGACGCCTTAGTGGTGTACCTATTGTGTATTTTCATAATACCCATTCGTCAATCATATATAGCGTCAGCGTGACGGCGAGCAGCGCTTGTAGCAACCCACGGCCTTACTCACAGTTTCAATCGTACTTGGTACATGATAAAACGTTGTAAACACAAAAGGCATGTTGCGAACACACTCCGTTTGCGCACAACGAGCAGTGGAGTCCCCGTTTGAAGTGAATGCCTTTGAAGCTCGGTTATTACTGGCTACTTACTGGAGGTACATGTTTTAATATCGTTCGCAGTAGCACAAAGTAACCCCTTGACGAGGGCACGGCTCAATGCTTCCTAACTTCGACAAAACGAGTAATATATACCCCACTTGAGAACGTTTCAATTCATGAGTCAAACGTCGAAATGTAATTTTGCGAGGTTCGTGAATGTTATTGACAAATAATATTTCTACTTGAATTACAATGCAGAACTTGGTTTCTTATGGAAATGTTTAACGATTTTCCGTCATAATTAACATATTTAATTATATAACGGAAGAAAATAATTATATGCTTTTTCTTAAATAAACTTTTTTATAGATTAAGTCAGAACTCATAATAGTGTTGACAAATATTGAAGTGCACGTTGAAAACAAAGAGAAGGATATAAGTAAATTGTAAAATTTTGAAATTATAAACCGTTTAAGGCCAGCTAAGTATCGATTATGTGCTATGTTCAATGATGGGCCACATCTATGTAATAATTGTTCGGAATAAAGATGATTTGATATGACTCTCAAGACATATTGAGTAACTAATTAAGATCCATTATCATGCGCTGTTTAAGCTTACAGTTTACTTTATTATTTATTGCAGAGCAATTTTTTCAAAAACGAAAGCTTTCTAAAATCGTCATGTATATCCGACCGTATGCCCCTCTGTCTTTATATATCATAGTTATTGTTCTCTGGAACCAGTGTTCTTATACGGATCATACATAGACCCTCGAGATCCTATAAGACAAAATTTGTAGAGCTTTAAAGTAAAAATTTTTGGAAGCTTCAAAAATACTTTCAAAGAAAATTAGTTTGAACAATATCAGTAGGTAGTTTTTGAGATGTAGGGTATTTCTGATGAAATACTTTTTTATAATTCTAAGAATATTTAGTATTATTTATTATCTATAAGTATACTAATATTATAAAGAGGAAAGATTTGTATTTGTAATGAATAAACTCGAAAACTGCTGGGCCGACTTTAAACATTCTTTCACCATTAGAATTCTATATTATTCCAGATTAATATAGGCTATTTATTACTAGAAAAAAATTGGGATGCCTACTAAAACTTCAATATACATTATTAAGCTCTAAAAAAAATCGTGTTTGAATGGGTTCGGGGATGATTTAGATACACAATTAGACCCGGTAGGTGGCGCTGGGATCGGGTTCTAGATTTTTATTATTTCAGGACAGTACGACATCTGCCGGAACCGCTGGTTTGGTATAAATAAATTATATTTCTATTTGGCATTTATTTTTAATTAATGGTCAAAAACCTTAATTCCACTTAATTCACGGATATAAAATGCAATTTTATTCAGTGATATATATAAATTAACCCCTGCTTATATAAAGTTGACGGTGAGGTTTAGCTCCACTGAACACTTTCTGTTAGAAGCTTTTATAAATACGTATATAATATGATATATAAGTATATACATATGTATGTATGTACTTATATATTCTCTTTGCACAGTCCACTTCATAGATAAGACCGGTTGTAAGGGACGGCGGACAGAGTCCGGGCGCCGAAGTCCGGATTTCCGGAGCCGGCATTAACCAGTCCGCCTTTTATTATCTCATACGTGATGCTAAGCTGAAATACGATGTTGCCCTGGCATATTACAAGACCCGTATAGTAACTTCCAAAAGATTATATCCCCTTCTATGTAAGAGAAAATTTGAAGGAACTGGTCGCGTTTTTCGTAAATATAAAATCTCAAGCTTTTAGATTTTCTCAAAAGCTCTTATAGAGTTAACGGAAACGAAAAGACATATCGTGTTACTGTCGCATTTTTATAGACGATGAAGTTTTATATCTATAAACTTGAGAATTCATTGGTCTTATCCAAACTTTCATCCTTTATTTCAAACCGTCCTAGCTATATTTATCTATCCCCCGTCTATGGAACTAAAAGGACAAATCAGACAAAAAGGACAAATCGGACAAAAAGGACAAATCGGACAAAAAGGACAATTCGGACAAAAAGGACAAATTGGATAAAAAAAGGACAAATCGGACAAATAAGACAAAGATGACCAAAATGGCGAAAATGGAAAATCACAAAAAACCTATCCCACTTTTTGGGATAGGTTCTTTTCCCATTATCCGGGATAAAAGGTATTCCTTGTCCAGCCTCGGTATTAAAATTACATGTATACCGAATTTCAACTAAATCGGTCCAGCAGTTTTTCCATAAAAACGTAAGAAACAGAAAAACAAATGTATTTTTATCCCAGAAACTATCCTATTTTTTGGGATAAAAGTATCCTATGTTCATTCACGGCATCGAAAATATATATAACTATAGTTGCAGCCAAATCGGCCCAGTAGTTTTTCCGTGAAAACGGAACAAACAGACAGACAGAGTTACTTTAGCATTTATAATATGAATAGGGATATATAAACCTTCCTTGAACAGTTATCTAACTGATGGTGAAAACCGGTTGAAAATCCGTTGCGTATTTTAGGAGGAGTTAGCGGATACACTGACAGACAGTCAGACACGAAAAGGTAGGATGCGAGGAAGAAGGTACTATATTATAATATAGAAGATATGTTTGCATTTGATCAACATTGCAACATATGTAAAGTGAAAATACAGTTAACTTAAAACAAATAAATTTCCTAAACCGTATAGTAGGTAGTAGTAGAGTAGCTGTTAAATTCTGTTCTGTTAATTACGTTACTTCGTAAAATTTTCCTCGGTCGGTCTCAATATCCGATCAAGATCTGAGCAGAATCGAGTTAGTGTTCGCTGGCTGTGAGCCAGCCAGCTGGAGGCCGCGCTTGATGCACTGCTTCTGCGGCAAGGAAATGGGTCATTTTAGATTTGCATTAAATTATTGCACATTATTATGAAGGAGAATCTTTTGACTTTTACTCTTTGCCACTCAATCTACAAAGAGAATAATCTTTATTTACATTTTGCGTTTATGTCATAAACTTTTTTTTCGCAATTACATTCACCTTAACTTTATGAACTAGACACTAATTAATATTATAAAGCTTATTATTTATTTTGTACTTATTTAAACTAATCAAATTTGAATTTAATAGTATATTTACAACTCGATTTATATGTGTATAATTAAAATTGGATTTATAGTGCACAGATGTCATTTAATCGTAATAAAAAACGTATATGAAAATTTTGATCATAATAAAACATTTATTTTAGTCCTTAACTGTTTAGTTGTAATAGATAATTTTATAAACTTTGTTATTCGTTAGTAAGGAAAATTATTTTTGCAAGCATTACCGTTATATAACTTACAAGAATATTAATATAAGACATATTTACCTAACACCTGCTACCACACCTTTAAACAAGGTCCTTGAATATTAACTCGATAATTTGATATTCCTTTATCAATAACAAAAAATCTGAAATTTCCCCCCTTAATATTAAAAGGTATCATCCGATGGGCAGTAACCGAACCTTTTTCTAATTATTTTTCGTCAAAGAGCCTTATTGGAGCATCTTTTAATAATCCCCCTGTAGCCTTTAATTGGAGATAATACCCGCCTTTCGCACTCAGATGACTACTCTTGCTTTTTAGGGTCCGTAGCCATTTTTGCAAAAACGGAACCTTAGCGTGTCAGACTATTGTACTGTTTTAATAAGTTTATTTAAGACAGAAAAATATTAGAGGGTATTCCGTGGTGGCTCGTTCCGTCATCACTCGAATATAAAAACGTGCGGATGAACGGAACAAAGAAACAACATTCTCACTCCGACTTTGGTCGGAGGCAGTGTCTCACACCGGCTTTGGTCTGATGCACATGTCGTTGTAGCAGTTTAGGGTGTGAGAAGTGAAACTTGATTAAATGATATCGTCATGTCAGTCAGTCTGCCTATCTGTGTATGTCACAGTCAGTTTTTACTTCTAATAAAACAAAACAATTAAAGGGTAGTAGTAATACTAACCGTAACACGTGTAGCCTGTACAAGTTAATATTAAATAAGAAAATCTTTTAGTAATATCGTATTATAGTTCAAATTAAAAGAATATAATTATATACCATAGTAGACAAAACAATATTAACGCAAGATGAAAATGCATAAATTAAGAATGAAATCGCAAGTCACTAGAGAATAAAGAGGGCAAGTAAACCGTAAATCTGAAAAGGTACTTCTAATGCCATTATACACCATACGGTACATAGGAACTCTTTCCCTAAACCATGATGGTGTAGTAAGACAAAGGAAACCGGAATGTATATATAGAATATTTATTTCTTCGAGGCTGGCCGCGCGGTGGTGACACCACTGGTGTTACAAACGTCCATAGGCGACGGTAAGCATTTTCCATCAGGTGGGCCGTCTGCCCGTCTGCTGTACCACATCTATAAAAATAAAAAAAGAACACACCCATCCTCTATACTGGGTCCTGCATACAGTGTAATGTCATAAAATGATAATGCCACAAATCATTCTCGTCTTGCCTTATGATGTTCCATTATTTAAAACTACTCGCTAATTAATTTGAAGATAGTTCGGCACACATTTATTTCTTTTGTCATTTTTAACTTGCGGGACGCGGACTTACTGTGCCGTAATACAGTTTATAACTAGGTATATAGTACGGTGGTAATGATTGTCGCATTATGTTAAATTAAGGACTATTGTGTATTATACTTGTTTAGATCATTACTGGAAACCTATTAAAAATCTTTAATTCTCTAAAAAATGACTATATTTTTATGTCAAATCAGTACAAATACTGAAAAATTACCTAATTATTTTGAACAAAACAAACCATTCATTTATCTATCTTTCATATTACCTTAGCTAAATAATCCAAGACTCGTTTATTTTAAAAATGTTGCTCTACGAGACAAATTTTAATTGATTAATTAAAAACTTGGCAGAGCACGAGACCCTGAAATCCGGAAGTTCGTTAATGACTTCATTCGTGTCGACGACATCCGCCCCACTGGTGAGTACGACATGTGGGAATTGTTAAGTGCAAAACTAAAATTATCCTCTCACATATTATAATTATCATAGTTTTAACTTGTTCACCAGTTGCAGCGGTAGATTATACCCATGTTTAAATTAAATTTTCATAAAATGTAAACAATATTTATATACATATAGGTATATATTCTATTTATTGTGATGTTGCACATGTATTATTTTCTAACAGTAGTAATCTTAACAAATGTTTTGCACGAGTAAGGGAAGAATTAGCTAATAATAAACCTATACAGATTGCATAATTAATTTTTAAAGAGCATGGAAGGAAACAAACCTGTAACTAATTTAAGTCTACATTTTAGAATATTACCAAGAACCGAGGCTTTGGATTTTTATTAGTAAAATCGTGGCAAATAATAGGATAGGAATGTAATATATTAAAAAAGCTCCTAAATCCTACATGACGCAAAAAGTCAGTCGCCTTCTAACGTTTAGCAATTCAAATCATATTTTCTTAAACCAAATCAGTCCAAAATACAAACATAATAAGTTAATCATAATTTGAAAAATGTGTTAAAGAAAGAAAAAAGAAGAATTATCTAATTCTATAGGGTTTAGAAACTTTTCAGACCTATGTATTCTGCTGAGCAATTATATCTTCTACCATGATTACGCTAATTATTTTATATCTATTTCTAAATCTTGTACTAATAAATATGATTATTCCAAATTTTACTTTGTCTAAAACTTTATTTTAATAGCGTCCAATTTAAAATAATTTGTATGAAATAATTTCAACGTAATTCAATTACTTATCAACGTAGTCGTTTTCCTGAATCAATCAATTCTCATGGAAGACAACACTTTCCCTGAATAGACAGGCCTTGATCAATTCAAATAAACGTACTTAAAAGTGACAGTTACTTTGTCTGTCCCATATTTGGAGAGCGAGGAAATCGTGTGAATCGCTTTTATCACAAAGCCAGCAAACTAATATACCTGACAATGGTTTTGAATCTGTACATATTAAATACGTATAGGAAATTGCCAAACAATTTCTCTTGGTGGTAGCTGTGGTGGGTCGTCTACCTGTCTGCTAAACTCATACAATAAAAAATGTCTGAATCAAGATTTACATGCACTATTTCATATTATGTATTACTATTACTTATGTGGTTGAATGGGCGAAGCCTTTGCTGCATAGCTCAGTGGAATACGAGCTCCGGGTTGAATCCTGGCGTATTAAATTTCTAAACAAATTTTCCTTTATTTACTACTAGCTGCGCCCGCGGTTTCACCCGCGTGGTGATGGAAAATCGTTCCCTATATTTTGGATAATTCACACTATATCTTAATAAATAATAGCCTATGTGTTATTCTGATGTGTAAGCTATTTTTTTGTAAAGTTTCATCAAAATACATTCAGAAGTTTTTGCGTGAAAGAGTTAAAAACATACATCCATGCATTCTTACAAACTTACGCGTTTATAATATTTATTATAGATGCTAACACAAGCGAAACTTGATTAGTTTTGGAGAAAGAATCTGTGTGTGTTGGTGTGCGGGTTATTTATTTATTTAAGACTAGTGTCTTATACTGTATAGTGACTATCCTAGTGGATATACTCGCGACTTCGTCCACGCTTGACTTGAAATTCCCGCACGATTTCCGGGACACAAAGTATCACGGCATTTAAAAAGAATGTAAGTTATCGTTTAAATGAAAACAGTGTCAGAATAAGCTAACTTTGATGCACCCGAACAATTTAAAACCGCTTTCGGTAAAATTCATAGCGCAGATTTTAAATCTTAAGAATTTTGTCGACCAGTGACAACCGCGTCAAAATCGGCCCAGCAGTTTATACATGAATCCCGAACAAACAGATAAACAGACAAGAAGTCTAAAAAAATGCATAGTGTTCTCCATCGTTTATATAGTCTAATAATATTATAATTCCAGTTGTTTTTTTTTAATAGCTTCAATGTACAGATACGGCATGTTTAAAATTTTATAATATTATAGACTAGCGATCCCAGCAGACGTTGTCCTGCTCTGAAAAAATTAAAATCTAGAATCTTACTCCAGTGCCATTTACAAAATCCAATTATGAATCTAAACCATCGTGGGACCCACCCATACGAATATACACAAAAAAACATCAAAATCGGTCCCACCGTTTAGGAGGAGTTTAGTGATATGCAGGCGAACAAAACAATTTTGTATATAAAGAATTGTTTGGTTAACTTATACTTTTCATTTTATGTAGATCGGACAAAAATTATAAAATGTATATTTCAATTTCAATATTGTACATAAACTCAGCACGGTAATTACGTAAATGATAACATGTTTGCCCTGTGTATCTGTTAAACAAAATGTCAAATATCTTTTGTGTGTTAAACAGCCTTGTTGTTAATTATGATTACATATTTAAAATATTACGTAGAGTCCCTAAAGGACCACCCACCTGTCTTGTTCCATTAGAAGACAGTTTTGGAATGGGCCCCGTCATTTGCATAACGCTCCTGAAGATCCTATTTCCTCTATATTAAATTAAAGCTCTGCCCTTTTTAAAATTCCCTCAGAACGGGATGAGGTACGCTATCGTTACAATTTTAAGAGATATTTAGAAAGCTTTTCGCAATTGCTAATTTAAAAATATAGGAGCGAATATAGCATGAGAAAATTTTTAATATAATAAATCTATAGAGGCGTCTATTTTATATGAAACCTACACATAGAGAGCTCTTTAGCAATTTAATGTTTTTGTGGTAAACGCCAATGGATACCTAGTCCTGTATTCTAGATTCCCTATAATATGGTTTTCGTACCTTATCTTTTAATAAATTATGATAAATAAATATATACTAACAACTTTTAAAAACCTATCTAAAAATTTTATAGAAATTTTTAATATAAAAAGGCTGGAAAATATTTGTTTATTCATTTTGCAATATTCAATTTTAAAGTAGCTGTCAAACTTATGCATTAACTTTGCCACCTCTAAAATCATTTTCATCTAAGCTATAATTTAGTTTTATTGAAATTTAGATAATACCGTCTGAAAAGTTTATGTTCGGCTCTTTGGTGAAATTAGTTTTTTGAAACTAGCAAATCTGTTAGACTTTAACGCTATTTTATAATTTCCAAGAAAAGTATAAATCGAAGAACACATTAGTGAATAGGATTTACCTATTTATCTATACTTAGTCTGGCCATAAATCCTGTTACAATTAAAAAGAAACAAAATATTACATTTGAATTTGGAGTCTGTCATTTTTATATGATTGTTCATTGTGTTTTCTCATTTTGGCGCCAATATATTATACAACATTTTGCGATATTAAAATGGAGTGGGGCGATAAAGAGAACCGAATCGCTGTGATTGCATTAAACAAAGTAGGTATGGAGCCAAATGCAATTTTTAAAACTCCATACGCTTGGTATTAGTCAAATGTTTGTGTACCGGGCTATTAATAGGTACAATGAGACCTCCTCTGTTTGTGACAGAAAAAGATCTTTCCGTCCACGTAGTGTTCGTACGAAAAAGGTGGTCAAAGCAGTAAGGGAAAGAATTCAAAGAAATCCTGTCCGAAAGCAAAAGATTTCATCTCGGGAGATGAGGATATCACCTAGAACCATGTCGCGTATTTTAAAAGATGACTTAGGACTTGCAGCCTATAAGAGACGCACTGATCATTTCTTAACTCATAATTTAAAAACGAATAGGGTGGTAAAATCGAAACAACTACTGAAGCGGTACGCAAAGGGAGGTTACAGAAAAAAATTGTTTACGGATGACAAAGTTTTTACAATTGAGCAATATTTCAACAAACAAAATGACCGTATTTATGTTCAAAGCCCTAAGGAAGCTTCTCAATTAGTCGACAGAGTGCAACGTGGGCATTATCCGTATTCAGTGATGGTTTGGTGGGGTGTTAGCTATGAAGCAGTGACTGAGCCATATTTTTGTGAAAAAGTTATCAAAACATCGGCACAAGTGTATCAAGATACCATTCTTGAGAAGGCAGTTAAACCATGTTCAATAACCAAGAATGGTCCTTCCAGCAAGACTCGGCGCCGGGTCATAAAGCTCGGTCCACGCAGTCTTGGTTGGAAACGAACGTTTCGGACTTCATCAGAGCTGAAGACTGGCCGTCGTCTAGTTCCGATCTTAATCCGCTGGATTATGATTTATGGTCAGTTTTAGAGAGTACGGCTTGCTCTAAACGCCATGATAATCTGGAGTCCCTAAAACAATCCATACGATTGGCAGTGAAGAATTTTCCCATGGAAAGAGTGCGTGCTTCTATTGATAACTGGCCTCAACGTTTAAAGGACTGTATTGCAGCCAATGGAGACCACTTCGAATAAGCTTTTTATATTTTTTTTTATATTTATGTACTAAACTAACACACGGTAAAACTTATAAATGACATTTGCAATAGAAAAAAAATTCTTTGTTACAATATTTATGGTAAGACTAGGTATGGTGTATAACTTGTTACTCACGCTGCCGAAAATAATTATTAGAATATGTCAACATCATAGACAGTGGATATTTCCATGCTGCTCTTGTATTTATTTTTCGGTCGACTGTAAGCAGTAAACAGAGGGCGAAAAACAATAGTTGCAGTTTCCGCGCTTTACCCACTAACTTTATCTAATTATGTTAGTGTGTTGAAGAGTTATATCTTACAGATACTTAAAGTCATCATCGTAGAAGATGGTGAAGGATGTTATTTCATCGGACTAGAATGTAAGTGTAAGAGAATGTAAATGTAATTCATAAGTAATTTCCAAGCGCTCTGCGGCAAATGAGCATGAGAGCAGCGTTACTGCCAGGTACTTCTTTCTGCCGCACAAAAACAGACAACAGATAGAGCCTAGGACAGCGGCAGCAACAGTAGCAGGGCAAGTATTATATTTACATACACATAGAAGGAAGGTGCGGCGTTCTGGGTTATTTAGAGACCCACCGCAGAATAGAATTAGGGAGTCGGGTAAGCCGAATAAAAGAAAAGTAACAATTAATAATTTATTACAATAAATAATTAAATAAAAATAGATAGAAGAGGTAGTCAGTGGGGAATCGATGTACCGTTTCACTTTGCACAACCGCGGAACACTTACTTCGACTACCAAAGGATAAAGAAAAGATAGGACGGTACTGGCCTGAGCTATGGTCGTCCCACGCGAAGAGTGGAAGGCCAAGTCCAGCTGGCAGCACCGCCGAAGGTAACAGACTCGGCGTGAAGCGTCGATTCATGAGTTGCGACGGGAGTGTAGCTCACCGCCAGGTACGGCGTTTTAGAATGCCGTTGGTAGTGGTAGACAGGCTTGTAGAGAGCCCGTAGGTAGGAGACAGGCTTGTAGCTAGCCCGAACCTGAAACCTGGAACGATCGTAGGGCTTAGGGTGGTTCACAGACACTGCCTGCCAAGCCTCCGTGCACACAATCCCTTAGATATGATAGGTACGTGGATAGCAACGGAATGGCGGGTCTATGAAGCTTTACAGAGCAGTGTAATATTTTAGAAATTAAGTCAGTCTATAAGCACCTAATGTACATAGATATGATGGCAATGATATGACAGAGGAGTAGTATACAAGTAAACGGTTGATCAAGTCCACGCTAATGTTAAATTAACGGTTTAAGGTAGAAAATTTTTGGTGCGTGATGTCTCTGCAAAGATTTTGGTAGCACTAAGGGGTGGTCTTCTTCTTCTTTGTTCAATAATGGCTTGGCACGGTTAAAGGGGTGGTCTCTCGAGTAATGTCACGATTGGCTGGCCGCGTATAAGGTCCCGCTGTTTAGAATGTACGCGACTTTGAGATGCGGTAAGCCATGCGCACGTTTTGCGAAACTTAATGGTTCCGACGTAGTATTTATTGATTTAGTTTGTATGCGAATTTAAGTTTGTAAATTTTATCAATTATATTATTGGTGTAGATATATATTGTGCAAAGAATCTTATAAAAAAGGTTTATTAGTTAATTTGGAGTTTTCTTTGCTGTGTTTAGTTGACGTGTCTAGCACAACAAGACAACAAGAGTGATATTTTATAATAATATGTTATAACATAATGAGCTTTAATGGGCTGAAGGAGTATGCGTTTATCATAAACAAGTAGTATTAGTAAATGGTGAATATTTGCGATATATCTAAAAGCATCCGCACATATTTCAGATAGAATACTAGGTGTCAGGAAGGATCGTCGAAACGTCCCTCGTGGCTAACGTTCCTCTGCAGGCAGCTTCCGTAGAAAGCCTTCGAATATCTTATTGAGTTTCGGATTTGAAGGCATTTCTCGCTCGCAGATCACGATTTCAGGTTTCGTCTAGCCGTGTATTGTGGTGGTAATTGACGTAAATATTAATCTCATCACTTTTGTCGAGTATTATCATAAATATACTTAGAATATACGCCTGCTACTGCCATAACCTACAAATATTGTATTAAGCCGATATTAAATGGTTCAGTTTTGTCTATTGAATGAATAAATCAATATGTATACACAAACTTAAATTGTTTAATATCATTGAATACCGCCGTGTCCTTTCAGTTTTGTGCCTTTCAATCAAATTGATTAGATTTCTTTGATTCTTCTAATAATAGTAGCGATTCGATTGTGCGACGTGTGATGCACGTTCCTAGGCTTTATAAACGAGCATACGACCGAATCGATAATCAAGGCTTCTAATGTTTACAGTACACAGCAATTGCTGTAACCGAAATCAGTTGAAACACTATTATTGCTGTAAATATATCTAAGATCATTTGAATAGGTTCCTGGGCAGCATTACGAACGAGCATAAATACGGAACACGCTTTGATAAATAGTAATCGTGGCAATGAACTGTCAAATGAATGGCTAAGTGCGTCGTTACCAGTCTTGGTAATGAAGGAATTACAATTGTAAGCGAAAGGGGCTTAAATAGATCGTTCAGGACAACGTTTTATTGCTGTTCACTTTGAGACAACCATTTAGGATGGGATCGTTCCTTTTTATTTCAGTCTTTACTAGTCGGTATCAATTGCCTGAGAATGTTAAATGTAAACACTCTTTTACTGTCATACTGTATCTACTGCGTTTTTACTACGTCATTAAATTAAACGAGACAGGGATATGGCAACTTTTTTCGGCCGTGTTGTAATAAACAAAGTAAAATACTATCTACAAAATAAGTCTTCGTAACAAATACAGTGTATACCAGCGAGGGTGACCATAATGGGTCATCAGACCGGTTCAATAAAAACTACTGCTATTTTCACAATCGCTTTGGCAGCAGAGCTCGCAGATGCCAATCTCCCTGTACTTACTCGGAAAACGCCTACGGCTAACGACTGCCTTAAAAGACCTAGCCACCTCTTTGTGACAGACTCCAGCATTGACTTCATTGGTATGAGAGCAAATATAAAATTGCTCTCTCATATGAGATAGATCAATTTTATATTTGCTATAAAATATTATACGTTTTTAAAAGTTTATTACGATCTCGAAAAAGTAGATAAACGCCTAAATAATATTTTATTATTTATTTAATTTTCTAGTTTACACCGTAGCAAACGAGTTATTACAAATAAAATTTAATAGTTCGTTAGTTAGAAATGAAATAGTCTTGTTGATTGGTTATACATATTTGTAATTTCAATCAAATATATTGTAGAGGTAGAATGAACCGTAAAAAGACTAATATTAAAGTACGTTTCGAGACGTTTGTAGTCGTAGTCGTATTTGTATATTTACAGGACTACTAAACTTGAAATCAAAATTTTCTTGAAATCAAATATTAAATTTTTTATTTAATACTAATATTTATTTTTTAATATCGGTTAATATTAATCATTTCATATTAAATACCTGCCAATAAAAATATATAAAAAGTATCAATTTATTTATTTATGGGCTGACAGTACACTACTACAAACGCAAAAAACGTCTCGAAGCTAATCTACCTGTATATAAAATAGAGTATGCTTTATTGTACAATAAAATTAATTAAACGATACACAAAAAACTGCTTAGAATGGGGTGCAAATGGCGAGCTTATCGCTGGCAGCGATCTCTCCCAGACAACCTAGGGATGAAAAGAGAAATATGGTACAAAAGCTATGGCAGGGTTTTGTTGCACATTTTTTACATATGTAAACTTTTCTATACGATTCGAGCTTTACAAAACAACCGCTATCCCCTAGAATATTATCCCATTCAAAGCTTCTGAATAGAGGACGCAATTTCCCAACCCCACTGCATTAAGTTAATGTGCAAAAGTTTGCCAACTGAACGCACACCTTGACAACTACTGCAATGCATTGCAACCCAGTTGCGATTGCTAATGGACCTGCAGAACTTTTTCCAGACTTGTTTGTTGTCTATTATTGTTCTTACTTGTTTATCAGTAACTGTTATTGGGCGCCCTATGGTACATACATTTCTAGGTGGCCAAGGAAATAACTATCGCTAGTTTGCATTAAAAAGAAATAGAATAGATAAAACTTTATTGCTCACCAAATATACAATTAAAAAAATGCACGATTACAATATAGTCGCGGTAAAAACAATAGGCGGTCTTATCGCCTAATGTCCGATTCCTATTTCAATTTCCTGACCATCGATTGAATTTTGTCATGAGATGTATGGAGCTTATCTCAAATTTTAACCGATAGTAAAGCAGTAAACGGTCGGTAAGATATAGGAACCGGGGCTAAAGCAATGTCTTCCAGGCAATCTAACTTAAGGAAGAATTTAACCTAATCTGGCGATGTACATGGTGCAGATTATTAGATAGAACATAGAAATAGAAAATATGTTTTGATAATCGTTTTATTGCTAAGAATTATTAAATACTTACCTAAAGATTTTTATCGCTTTAAAAAGCTTTAGGTAGGCGAATAAGCGAGTAAAATATAAGAGCAAGTGCTACATATAATTACAAAAAATAGCAACAATGCAAATGAAAATTAAAACCCATAAAACAGCGTTGGTATTTATCACTTCACGATATACAAATTCATAACATACAGCTAGTTTGAAACTGTTAAATTCTTGCACCAACTTGTATCTTCGGTTTCAGGAGCCTTGTTATTTTGTGATCACCAATATCCACAACTTAAATTAATTTAGCAGTTGTCGAAGGAGGCTTGAGATGTTTGTGTAAACAAAACTCCTCTTTCTTGATTCTCGGTCGCAGATTGTTGTTTTCATTAATTACATCGTCTGGAGAGCTCTTTTCAAGGGCTTTAGGTTTATTAAAGTTGGTTTTAACAAATTTAGTACTTAATAATCAATATTTAGTTATAAATAATTTTTACTTAATTAAATATAACATTGGAATTTTAATAAAGTAAAAATTTAATAAAGTAAATATTTAATATTTGGACATGGACTATTGTACATCATTAAAGAAAATTTACAAACGATTACTATTCTAATTGTATAAAAGGGCGGTCTTACACTCACTTGTTTTGACACTCTAAGCCTGTATTTAAAAGTTTAATCCTCAAATCAATATATTGGAACAGATCATATGATAATGCATTATATGAAAAATAAAAATATATCTAAGTAATACGTTTAGTTAATATCCATTTTTTATTATATTTAAATGTTATTGTATAATATATACATACATACATACATAACTTTACGCCAGTTCCCTTGCGGGGTAGGCACTAACAACAGAGCGCCATTCAGGCTTCTTCTTACACACCTCACTTGCTTCTTTGACATTCATAGCTCTTGTCATGCACGCTCGTCTGTTCTTATATAATAAATATATATATATATATATATATATATATATATATATATATATATATATATATATATATATATATATATATATATATATATATATATATTTACATGTATCTATCAATGTATTTTATTTAGCTATCCCTGTATGTATATTTATTTATTATTATGTATGTGTGTAAGTATACACTTATTTCACTTATTTATATATTTATTGCATTTTATATACTTTAGTTCGCTCGTTTGCTCACAATTTTATTCAGAAAAACCTGTTATTAGCCCTACATTATAAGTATTGTTTTTGTTTGTTTGTTTGTACTATCAATATGCGCTGTTAGTTTTTTTTCATTAAATAAATAAAAATATGCTCTTAAAGTGTGTTCGTTCGAGCAGGGCCTTATAAGGTATTCTAAAAATTTATGTGCCGTTGTTTTTTTTGTATTCGAAAAGTACAAAATAAATGCGGCTGGAACTGGTAGTGATAGTGATAATAGCTAAACTTCTTTACATAGTATAAAACAAGGCACTTTCCGCGTCTGTCTGTCCCTTTGTCTGTATATTCGCTAACTCCTAAACCACAAAACGGATTTTTAAGCGCTTTTCACCACCAGTTACGTAATTTTTCAGATTTATATATATTTAAAACCTGATTAAGGTTTTATTTAAGTAAATTAGTACTACTTCTCATGGTCTCAACCGCAGCATAACCGTAAGGAAAACTGGTATATACTATAGTATACTTATTTATAAAGTATTTTGAAAATTTCCTGAACATCTAAAACAGATTAGGTGGTCCAGGTGTGGACGCGCACGTCCGCCACGACAACGGCGAAGCGGTGTTGCATGCCAAGTTCCTTATCAACGAGGGCGCCCTAGTCACAGCCACCGCGGACGACCAGCTCCATCTATGGACCTTCAGGCAAAAGTTACCCCAAAGAGTACAGAGCTTGAAATTCCAAAGAGAAAGGTAAATATGCTGACTCAATTTTCTTCAAATTTAATTTAAGTCTATAAAAATTAAATAGCACAATTAAATATTACTAGATCAGCTGGTAGACTGGTGGAAATAGCTGAAACACTCAAGTGACTTAAATATGCAACCCTTGCCTTGGTGAGAATGGCCTGTCTGTACCGTTGACTTTTGGGACGCTTGGGTCTTGAGGCTTGAGGCAGAGTAAAAAGGTGTAAGGTTTTAGATTATGAGGTGGTGGCACGTGGTTGGAGACGGTATCGGGTGACGTGCAAGAAAAGAAACCATGAAACATCTGTACAGTACTGACGTTTATTTACGACCGAAGGGGGCTTGCAGCGCAGCCGCACATACACGCAAAGTGTAATACTGCTGAGCTGACAAATGCTGACAAACTGTGTTCCTACAAAGGTCTCAACAAACAACTCTTAATCGACCTACTAAGTAGCTCCACTTTTTTTTGGTGGAGTACAGACGACAGGCTGACTGACGGCCTAACTGGAAAGTGGTTACTGTCGCCTACAAACATTTGCAACACTAAAGGCGCTACCAATCTGCTGCCGGACTCGTAAATGAAGACGGAACCTGGCCAATAATGCCGGAACACAACTTAAGGTTGTTATGGCGGCATGCTCTAGACCAGGAGTGGTAGCCATCCAGACGGGCAAATGCCCTACCACCTGGCTGTGCGTTGTTTTACCGCCTTTTACGACAGGCCGTGCGGCCGTAGAAATTTGTATTCTTTCTCCGTTTCGGCACGGATAAAGCTTTACAGTTATTTGATATAAAACAGTTCCCATTTGTGTGAACATTTCAGTTTAACGATAATTTATCGATTAGACAGAGTTAGAGTACTACCCTAGTTATTTTGCGAGGTAAAATGAAATGCAACAAGGGAACAATAGATTTTGCTTAGGAACAAAAATGGTGGAAACTTAATAATATGTATTTAAATTTGTTTTTTTTTTTAATAATTATACTAAGAAATACATTCAAGTACATATCATATTGGTTTCTATATGTCATCCAAAGAATGAAAAGATTTGAGGCATTCGATAGAGGATATTGTTTTATACGCCCCCTTTGTTGCTACCGGGCAGAGCTGTTATTACTACAAACTACAAATGGGCCCTCCCATTCATAGTTTGTAGTAATAACTGGGGAACAAGATATCCTAATTTTTTATTACAGTTTTCTTATATGTGCACCTATCATTATATTTCTATTCTGTTTTAGAAGACGTCAAATTATTTTCGTATACATATCTTATACTTATATTATTTGTTATCAAATGAGATTAGTCAACCCTACCCTCGTAGCGATTTTACCCTAGCATAATCAGTCCTCGAGAACCAAAGGATGCATTTCCTAACTCTCTAACTACACAGCATATAAACTGCTATTTTTTATTTTTCCTAAAACACTTATCCAATTCAAATGACCAAGTTACACACATCGGCAGTATCCTCGATTTGCAGAGGGTATCCTATTAGTTAATTATCAACTTGTGCCAACCAAGATTCGAACCTACTATACATGAATTAAACGCAGATATCGTAAACTTTTACTTGCTTACTACACTACACTGATTTAAGAGCGTAGTAAACAGGATGGTTGTGTTGTAGTATTCCGAAACTTATTACACCAATCTGATTTAGAAAGAGGCTAAAACGTTATGATGTTTTTTGTATACTAACAATTAAATGATTCCACGTTTCCGCAATAAAACGTCCTCATGCCGAATGAAGCACCCCCGTAATAAATCAGCCCGGCAACAATAAAACGGCATTAATTAATGAAGGAACAAAAATAAAAAGTTTTTGTGTAAAACCTTAATGTTCAGCTGGTATGGCCGTAAAATCTGCGAGTACGTTGCCGATTTACTGTACGGTAAAATTGGTAAAGTTCTTATTATTTACGAAAGCTTTGGAATTACGAACAACTTTACCAATATTTAGCAAATATTTTTCTTGTACATTTGAAAGTTTGGAATCTTTTCACTGCTGACAGAAGTATTAGTCTTTTATTAACAAATAAATTAAGTTGTGACTCAATTTGTCCACCGCAAACATCTCTAGATTATGGGACTTATATATCTACTATTTGCATTTTTTTAAAGGGAATTGTATATAATTGGCTTTATATGTAACACAATAAATAGTGAACCATAATAGACAGCATTACCATGTGTCAAATTTTAAAATTCAAAACACATGCTTTATATATATTAATAAAACCAATTATCAGTAACTTTGGTACATTCGTCCATCTTGTGCTTTACAAACTCGGTAATTATTTTTTTATATATAAATAAAATAAATTAAGTTGTGACTCAATTTGTCCACCGCAAACATCTCTAGATTATGGGACTTATATATCTACTATTTGCATTTTTTTAAAGGGAATTGTATATAATTGGCTTTATATGTAACACAATAAATAGTGAACCATAATAGACAGCATTACCATGTGTCAAATTTTAAAATTCAAAACACATGCTTTATATATATTAATAAAACCAATTATCAGTCACTTTGGTACATTCGTCCATCTTGTGCTTTACAAACTCGGTAATTATTTTTTTATATATAAATACATAATATATTATGTGTGTGTTTTATAACGGAAACCAATATAGTATCCTTTAACCCAGAAAGTAGTTTCTAGAAGTTACGTCAGTCTACCAGAATGAAGTTACATGAAATGGGTCTCAAATCAAATAAATTATTGCATTATCATGGTAAATACGCAACATTTATTTTGTGTATCATTTTTATAGGACATAAGAATAATTTTTAGGACCACACTTTTTTTCCGGCGTACGACTTTCTGTGACTAAAAAATATTATACATCCTAAACTTAATTACTTAGATTTGAATAAAAATGTTATCAAAGTTTACCTAATAAGAAACCAAAACCTTCATACACAATGAAGCGAAGTAAGCGCGCAGCCGTTTTGGATGGCCATAAAATAAACGGATTCATTGCTTCTGTTCTACGCAAAGGAACCATAATTTGAATGCGAATTAAATTAAAAAAACAAAAAGAACCATAAAGTTATTTTTGTATGCTTTAACAAATATTAAAAACGCTAGACATCTGAGCCAGACTAAATGTAGGCTGTTTTTGTTTATTTAGTATTGTATTTTATGAGGAACTTATTAAACATTAGCTTTCGCCCGCGGCTTCGCTCGAGTTAATGTTATCCCACAGGCACCGTACTTTTTTCCTGGATAGAAAGTAGTCAATGTGCTATTCCAGACAATAATATATTTCTATGCCATATTTCATCCAGATCCGTTCAGTCGTTCTGGCGTAATTGAGAAACAAACATCCATCCAAACTTTCGTATTTAAATACTTCTAAAATAGAGATTTATCTTAAAGTTATAAAACTATGTATGATACACAAAATTTTCACATATATATCATTGAAGTAAGTTAAATATTTTACCATAAATACATGAAATACTTTTTCCTCTACATTACGATTTTTGAGTTCGGTGCGGAGGCAGATGTTTAAAAAATAAGTTAAAAAAATTTCAATACTTATTATATAATATATATAATTATACAATAAATAATATATTAAATATAAAATAATAATAGAGCGGGATTTGTGCCGTATATTAAAAGGCATAATATGCCTTTTAATACACGGCACCAATCCCGCTCTATTACAATTCGATACCAGAACGTAAAAAAAATATCCATACATTTTCGCTCCATCCTATTCTACCTATATACCTACTTAAATATTTCATTATTCATTGCAGAATAAAAATATACATGAAAATAAAACATATACAATAAAATAACATTCATACCGTCTCAACTACATAGACACCCCCATTATTTCGTAAATGAAAACAAATTAACAACAAAACCTTAATCCTTTCATAAATAATTGCAAAACTCCCACAATGGCAACTTTTATAAATAAATCAGAAGGGCATTGTGTTTAAAGTTATTACGTCATTGTTTAATTCATGACACCCCATTGCTGTGGTGAGGACCTCCTCTCGTCATCGGGAGGATAAGGGGGTGGGTTTAATTGCTGGAATGAAGGCGCCGTTGCCACGGAGACTAGGTGGGTCGCTTGTTCTCTTTGTCAACCTCGGGTTTCATATAATTTATCATCATAGATTACTCTTAAACACCTCTTACCCGCTTCACAAAGGAAATGCCTATTTGTATATATATATGTTAAATATGGTTCATACATATAAAGGCACATAAATAATATGTAGATTATACAGATTAAGGTTTTTTTTACTATATTCTATCTAGTGTATTGTTCATCTATTTTTATTCAGTCATTTGGATTGTACTAATGGCTCCTTCAAAAATTTTAAAAGCTCTTGAAATCGTCCGATTCATTTTGAATTTTCTGAATATTATATTAATAAACATTTTACAAAGACCTGGAGTTGCATCTTTCATCATTCATTTTATAAATATATGCACGTGTAATTATTTTTATTTTTTTTCCGTGTACCTAGTAGATGGTAAACGAATAATATTAAATCGATATCAAGACTTATTTTTCAATATAAATAGAGTATCTAGTGATGACATAGAAGAATAAGATTGCTATAGTATTCTTCGTCCATAATGATAGGACGATTAGCGATGAAAAATGTAAACGTCGTACCTATCTCAAATAGCTGATTTTCTAATTATGACGTTTTAGACGCCTTTCGTTGAATCCGCCTGAAAAATTCGACAAAAATGAACAACTAAAAGCGTTTGAGACTAATTCCTCTGACTCCTGGCATCATTGCTAATATAACGTGCAAGTGTCTCAGCAGTCGATGGCAGAGATAGATGGTATTCCCACACCATGTGACGGCGCTCTAATATGTTGCATACCCCTTCGCCCTTAATTGGAATACTAACGATTTAAGCCAACTGTCTACACGAGGTTGTAGCGAGACATTCCACAGTAATGTAGTTCCGTAACCATTTGGCAAAAAATGGAACCCTTATAAGATTGTCATGTCCGTCCGTTATCTGTCAGTCTGTTTGTGTACGCCTCTCTCGGAAACAACTGGGCCTAGATCGATGAAATTCGCCAGAAAATGTGTCTACTCGTATTATTGTATAAACTTATATAGTGATTTCGCGAAAAAGTAAAAATTAGCTATGGCCGCCATACAAGTAACTAAGGGCTTAATTTTTGAAGTGATAACTTCTTATGGGATAGTAAACCGCTTTGTTACGTAACGCGTTACGGCGCCAGTCTGTCTGGCTTTCCTTACTCTCACGCAAGTTATCACTACTGTCGGGCGTCCCGAGACTCACATTTTTTTTTTCATTATGTTGTGGGGTATCCTAAGTCATATCTTGTAAAAACAACAATATTTCTTAATAACTTTTTTAATGAAATCAATAGACATTAGTTCCCAAATCGTAAAAACTGTGTAAAAATCCCTCTCCCCCTAACTTTCATTTCCAGTTCGCATACTCTAAAAAAACCAGGATAGTAGTGTTCCAAAACTACTTTTAGTTAGTTAATTGCTTTCGGATATTACTACTTATATTTTGTAAATTGGTAATTAAAAAAAATAAAACTTTCTTTGCAAACGGTGATAGATTATAACTTGCAATAAATGATGTATAATAATTATTAATAATTGGTAGCAACGTATCGCCACTATCATGTAGCAGTCAGTTCCTATTGTACTATCCATTCATTTGCTTACACTACTGATTGAAATATGACATAAACTTCATACAATTATTTTCTAACAATTAAGGTAAAAGAATGGATGGTAAGATACAGATTACCCAACAACGTTACGCCTTATCAGTACTTTTGGAGTTAACAATGTCTTCATGCTGTTAGATATTTGTCAAACCTGACAGGATGATTTGCAGACATGGCCTAGTTAACAGAAACCCAATATAACATTACATAGTGTACATGTGTCTAGGTCTAGATCAGTGAACTGACATTAATTCCGTGTGATATTCGAGGGTGGAAAGGGGTAGGGATGTGTCCACAGTAATTGTGTTCATTATCGAACGTGATGTCGGACTGAAGACCAACCAATTACCATATATAGGTATGCACAATACACGTTATACATATTACGATATTTATATAATATTGGCTGTGCCCGAGTCTTCGGCCGCGTAGTTGCTTTTCGCGAAGCCCTAATTTAAAAGTAGCCCAAGTTACTTATTATAATATCAGCTATCTGCTAGGGAAAGTCGCGTTAAAATCGGTCTAGCTGTTTCAGAGATTAGCCCTAACAAACAGAAAGACTAAATTTTAAAAATTGTTTTTTTTTATATAAGTACCGTATATATTTTCATATATACGGTATCATTTAGTAAAGGGCTGTTATTTTGACATTACAAACAGACACTTCAAATTTATTTATTTGTATAGATGGTATTAATAATATTTTTCCAGGAATATTATGACTTAAGCATATTTTCAATTTGGAACATTCGACCAAAGTGGTGGATATAAATAAACATTAACTTGAAGATTCAATAGTATTATCTGAGTTTTCGCGAATAGTACACATAAGAACAGCAGTCATTTTTATTTTGACGTTTCGGCCACTTTCCAGTAACTGTGATCAGGGAAGACAAAGTTGTCAAGTGTCAACCAGTAAATGAAATAAATGCCGTGCCTCAAAAAGTTAAAACGTAGTTTTAATTATTTGAAGATTTCAAGTTAATGTTTATAATGTTCATTGAAAGATTTCAATGCCTTTGAGTAGCATCGTGTCTTCAGTTCTGGGCCTTTCGACGAAATTAATTTCATTTGATTGCTCCGTCTATTGTCCGTATTATGAGATACAATACAACTAAAATGTACAGTCGCGGAATGAAAATGTTCGTCACCTTAAAGTCGACTTTTGGTTGCACAAGTACAAGAAACAATACTGCCAACATTTTAATCAACGTTACGTTTGTAAAATATAGTAAAGTGAAAAAAGAAAATTGCAATGTTGACAATGTCAGATGCTGCGATTAAAAATAAGAAACAAAGAGGATATAGTCACTACGCTTAACATAAATATTAAAACCAATAACATAAAAAGGTTTTATATGTATAAAAAAACTTCTTATACGAGTAATTTTAAACTTTATTATCAAATAGTTAAACATAACTTTCTGTGACTTAGTTTGAAAAGGTAATGTGCTCGCGGAACGTGAAATGGAATCAATTTGAAAATTGGCACACATTTTCAGGCTACGACTATGCATGAAGTCAAAGTAATTTATTTGTTTGAAAGAGGGAATTTTTTGTATATGTTATGCAAGTGATATAATATCGAGCAAAATACAAAAGAAAAAGTGCATATCAATCGGCAAATATTGCAACTAAACACGAGTAATAACGTAAAAGTAAAAACGTCCTGATTGGTGTAGGTATGTCAAATTTGAGAGTGTGTGCGTGGATGTCGAGACTTTATGAGCCGTTCAAAGTAAAATGTTAGAGAACTGATCAAGAAGGAATTTGGCCGAACGTACAAGTTACATGTTTCGCCTTTGACCAGCATACAAAAAATTTATAAGGTTTAATTGCAAGCCATTTGTAGCCCTTATGATTACATATTATGACTATGATTATATTCTTGGTTATTATTTATGAATGTCGCTATCAATTACATATTTTATATAAAATAGTCAAACTAAGACCATGACGTTAACCATTGGTAATAAAATTATATGTAATTTATGCTGGTGTGCACCGACATTTAACCGACGGTTAAAATAAAATAATCGTTGTTTATTCATATAGTTTGATCGATTATTTTATTTTAACGACCGGTTAAATGTCGGTGCACACCAGCCTTAGTCAATTTATTATAACGTTACGTTCTTATCATCGATGCAATTTGCTTGAAAGTAAAACTTATTTGGAGGGTAGGTGTGAAATGTGCATAGCTATAGTTGTTATTTATTAATACAAATAGACAAGCTTAAGCCAAACTATGGGACATAACGGGCTGCCTTTTTAGAAAATTACAAAAATCAACTTTTTTAAATAAAATTTTACTTACAATTTTTGCTTCACATTCACTTTTGCTTATACTCTTGTTACAATTTTATAATTTAAGTATAATATGGAATCTTCAAAATGACAGTATAATAAACATATTATAAAATTTAATTAATGCAAAAAATATAGATTCGATAGTATACTTATGGAATATTTTTATGATCATTCATTTTGTGCTTAATTAAAGACCAACGCAGATTTCAGTTATCTTTACATACATAGATAGTAAGATAATAGCAATTTCCTATTTCTGATTCAGTCAGATTTTATTCTACATTTTCACGTATTGTACAAAAAATTGTCTTACTTGGATTTTAAAATTAAAACATATTGTTGTAAATTTTATGACTGTTTAAGTTATTAAAAAACAAATCTAATCTTTATCTCAAGAAATATCAAATTTAAATTGAATAGAAATATTTCTAATTTTCTAGAAAGTATTTCTTACAAGCTATAGTTGTTTATATCCATCGTTGCAATTAATTAGATCGCACATTGGGCACACACATACGTACGAACATATTACAATTTTGTCACATATAAAATTTTAAGCACGAAACAGTTAAATTGGTGTAAAACGCAAAATTTTACTTGAAATCCTAGTCCTTCAGTTTATTTATAAAGATAACAAGAGCTGTGTGTCCGTACTTATTTATTCCGTGAAAGTGGTGTTCTGTGCATATATAACATGTGGCGCCGATGTTCGACTGGGGGCTATCAAAATAATTCATGAAACGATATATTTTTCAGCGCAAATATGTTCTAAAACCATCCTACATAATGTCAAAGAGAATACAATCTATTTTATAGAATTTAATTTGAATTACTTTAACAAAAAAATGTCGAACTAAAGGCACAATCTTTCTTCAAAAGATTGTCCCATAAACTATAACTGTATGATTTAATTTAAAGAAGACATTATCAAAATTAGAAGCCGATAACGAGTTGGCATTATTTTAAAATTTCTAATGACCATATTAGCAGTAAATGCTGTTAAGGTATAGCCTAAAAAAAATGTTCCCACACTGAGTACATTGTGTAAATAGATTCGTTCATACATGTAATCAAGGAGCGAAGTCTGCGTTGGTATTGATTCAGATTGTAAATTATTATAATTAAATGCACATTATTAAATTATGTAGTTGAGGCGTTGGTTTTGGCGATTGTTGCAGATACCGTCTCAAACTAGCACTATCTACAAACGAAATAAAGGGGTGAGTCTGTGTTAGTTTGATGTCGTGGCAATCCCACCCTGTTACATGTACCTACCACGGTAGAACTATTTCCGCCTCACCTATACTGCCAAGGCCTTCTATCTTATAGCCGGTTCCTATATCTTCCCATCATTTACCTTACGTCTGGTTAAAATTTGACATAAACATCATAAGTAGTGTCAATTCACTACCAATGTATAAGCATAGATATAGAAACCCGGCTTTGGTCGGGCTTCTCGACCTTGTAAGTTTCGAATGTCAATGTTATTAGATGTTACACTTTCCTTTTCAACATCTACCTATCATGTCAAACCGACCAAGGTATCTAAGTGACATAATCCATACCATATTGCTTTGAAGAATAAAAACTTACAAAGTGATTGAGAACTTTGTAACAAAGTAAAAAATGCGTTATTAACTTTAATAACATGATAATCAAAGTTACTTATTTATTCTCATTACAAAAAAAAGGAGTAATATAATTCCTTGACTAATACAATAAATTGACAAATGTCTATAGCACACAACCAATAGACAAACAGTCACTTTGTAAAGAAAATGTCAGTTTAGTGTAGGTTTTGACATAGCACAGCTGAATTCCTAAATATGAAACTCAATGTACTTTCTACGTTAACAAAGTTTAGACTTTAATCACAACTTTTTGAGTTTTTACACCTGGCTTTAATGTCAAAGTTTTATTCGTTATAATTATTATAAAAGAGCAATTGGAAAGACCCTTTAAAGTCTCCAAACAACGTTTTCGTTTAACTAGCGCTTCATTTAGATAATTATCTAAAACTTTTTAAATGTAATATCGCAATTGTTGCACAGTAAAAGACCGCTTTAGTTATGAACATTCGCATTATGCTACGTCGGTCTTTTATAGCATGTTTTATCACACATGATACGCTTACTTAATGCTTACTTGATTAATTAATACGTTTTTACCGTTCGTTCAGTATTGTCTTAGGCTGAATTTCTAATTAGAGCGATAAGTACTGTGATCGAATGAATCTTACGAGGGGTCTGCTCTGCTATATTTTTAACAAAATCCATACACGTTACATATAATCTGTTGCAACGTACTTTCGCCCTACAATATCCTATCCTATATCGTACTAAATACAAAATACAAATTACAAAATACAAAATACAGTCAGGTGTTAGGTTATGTAAATAAAATACTCACAAAAATCAAATAATAATAATTATTAGGTCCCTTGCCTATGAAATTGCCGTTTTTTCTGAAATAAGTTAACCTAATTTTATTATATTTTTTTATTCTAATCTCCACGGCCTTGAAGATAGGGATCTTCCATCTTGTAGGTACGCGTAGATTTTGGTGGTTCCACCCGAATCTATGCGTGCGTATATCGGTCCCATGGCAGGGAATGCACAAAGACTGAAACAGCTTGCTTTTTTGAGCTCGTTCATGAGGTGATCGACAAAGTTTTTCCTTTAGCAGAGGTAGTCATACTCAAAATTTTAATGCTCATTACGTTGAGTGGTTGGGTTCCTCGAGAATTGATCTGTTAGGAACTACTGCCTACGATTTTGCTCTCGCCCATGGATTCACTCAGGTGATTACGGAGTTTACCCGAATACCGGATAGAGTGGATCATGAGTCTTCTTTGCTGGATCTTCTGCTGACCACACACCCGGAGAACTACCAGATCTCCATCAGTGCTCCACTGGGAACCTCTGATCATTGTCTGGTATCTTCGGTGGAGCCCCTTTCCTATTCCTGATCGGACTCGTTCCGCTGGACGACGGAACGTGTGGCGATACAGGTCAGCAGATTGGGATGAACTCCATGGAGGCAGTTATGTTTCTCGTCGGAAGATTCTGATCCGAGCACAAACTGGATCGCCGATATAATACTGCAGGGAATAGAATGTTTAATTCCAAACTCAACTGTACCTATCGGTGGTACGAGTAAACCACCATGGTTCGATAAGTCCAGCAGTGAGGCTATAAAGCTAAAGCAACAGGCTTATCGAGCCTGGACTGCAGCGCGGGTTCGTCAGGATCCAAGTTCCTCTGACCTGAAAAAGAGGTACAATTCCGCCCCCAGGTCCCTAAAAAAACAGCGCAAAATTCGATTACATCGACAGAATTGGTGAGCGCCTCTCTAGCTACTCTTCTGGGACTAGAGCTATTTGGGCCCTCACCAAAGCTGTCCAAGGAAACTTTTGTCGGGCGTCTCTTCCACCTCTGCGCACAGTGGACGACCGTCTGGTACACGCCGCCAAAGATAAAGTCAATCTTCTGGGTGAAATCTTTGCGGCCAATTCAACTCTTGAGACATAGGAGAAACTCCACCTACAATCCCTGTGTAAGTCTAGAATGTCGGAGGTGCGCTTTACTCAAAAAGCAGTCCGATGTGCTCTCTTCTCCCTCGACGTCAAAAAGTCTTCTGGCCCTGATGGCATTCCTGCCATTGTGCTGCAGACGTGTTTAGCTGAGCTGTCCCCAGCCAGTCCTTGCCCGACGTTTCACTCTCTCTTACTACAAGGGTTGTGTCCTCACTTCGTGGAAGATTGCCCACGTGCACCTTGTCCCCAAAAAAGGGTACGTAACAGACACGTCGAATAGGCCTATAGCAATAACCTTTTTGCTCTCAATAGTGATGGAGCGCATTATCAACGCGCAGCTCCTGTGTTACGTCGAAGATTACCAGCTGCTAAACGATCGGCAATACGGCTTCCGCCACAGTCGCTCAGCTCAAGATCTCTTGGTTTACCTAACCCACCGTTGGGCTGAAGCCATTGAGAGCAAAGGGGAAGCACTGGCAGTTAGTCTAGAATTCTAGATATTGCTAAGGCCTTCGACCGGATCTGGCACAGGGCTCTTCTATCGGAGCGGCCATCGTATGAAATACCCGAAGGGCCTTGCACCTGGCTATCCATCTCTTTTGATGAGCGCAGTATTCAAGTCGTTGTCGACGGTTGTTGCTCAAGTTTCAAGCCCATCAACGCTGGTGTGCCCCAGGGTTGTGTGCTATCGCCAACGTTGTTCATCTTACATATCATTGATATGTTGTCTATTCGCAACATTCATTCCAATGCGGATGACAGCACAGGCGATGCGCAGTACTCTGGTCGTGCAAACGTCCCTCGATCATTTGTGGAGGAAAGTTGGGTTAGACTTGTATCTGAAGTAGAGTATTCCTTAGAGAGAGTCTCTGAATGGGGGAGACAAAACCTTGTCTATTTTAACCCCAAGAAGACATAGGTCTACGTATTATCTGCCAAAAAAACTCCATTCGAGCAATCGCTTCAGTTCCAAGGAACTCCCCTTACCACCTCCAAGAGTATTCGGATCCTCAGTGTTGACATCGCGAACGATGTTCAGGGGCCATCTTGAAGGCAAGGCAAAACTTGCCTCTAAGAAGCTGGGAATGTTAAACCGGTCCAAGCAGTACTTCACACCGCGGCAACGCTTTGTGCTTTGTAAAACCCAGGTGAGCCCGCATATGGAGTACTGCTCACACTTTTGGGCTGGAGCACCTGGCTACTAACTCGATCCCCTAGACTGTATTCAACGTCGAGCCGTTCACGTTGTTGATGATCCCATACTCACAGATGGTCTAGATACGCTTGGCCTTATGAGAGACTTCGCTCTCTCTACGTATTCTACTGACTGTATAACGGAGTGTATTCGGAAGAACTGTATAGAATGGTGTATTCGTCCTCTTTCTACCACCGAACCGCTCACCATGTGTTGGGATTTCACCCCCACTTCCTTAAGCCGCTTCGCTCATGTACGCAACGGTTCTGTAGATCCTTTTTCCTGCATACCGTGGGGATTTGGAATGAGCTCCCAGCCGAGGTTTTTCCACAGCGCTACGATATGGAGTTTTTCAAAAAGGGTGTCATAAAATTTCTTCGAGGCTGGCAGCGGGTTGATTAAATCTCTGGTGTTGCAAATGTCCATAAGCGACAGTAACCGCTTTCCATCAGGTGGGCCGTCAGCCTGTCTGTTGTACTCCAGCTATAAAGAAAGGTCGAAATTTCCAGAATGGAAGCGGGCAAACCAATAACAAGTGGTACGTTCATTGTAGTGTTCGCTCATAAAGGTTGTTGATGTTGCTTGTCGCTCTTGCCGCGTTGCTGCCACGACGGTACTCTTATTCCATAATTACTCGAATTTTTAACTATCCATGATGATGAAAAAGATTCAAATGCGAAGAAAACATAACACTTATCAATAAACAAATGACTGATTTTAAAAAAAGAATTTCATGTTTTCAAAGTAAAATTAATTTGAAATTATATATCTTAGCGAAACAAAAATATTTCTTTTAAATGGCCAGTACTGCAGAACTTATCTAATATTTAGCGGTCACCATTTTGTTATGAAACTTATGAAAGCTATCGAGCGCTATTTTCTGAAGAACACACCCATCAATAAGGTAGCATTACCAGGCCCAAAGAAGAAACTTAGCTGTGATCACTATTTATATAAAATAAGTCAAGCGTGGATGAAGTCGCGGGCATATCCGACATATGCCCGCGACTTCGTCCACGCTTCGGACACAAAGTACCGCAGCATTTAAAATAAGAATGTAAGCTATCGTTTTTGTGGAAACTGTGTCGGAATAAGCTAATTTTTATGCATCCGAACAACTTCAAACCGCTCCCGGGAAAAATCCCGCGGGATTCCCGGGATCATTTCAATCACACATTTTATTACATTAAATTTGCAATCGACCAGAAAAAAAATCACATTGGAAGTCGATTTTTTTCGGTCCATTTTGTTTATAAGTATATCTATTTCAGTTGTTTTATTTTAATAGCTTCAATGTACAGACACGTATTTAGAATTTTATAATATTATAGATTAAGACAGAGTTGATTTTACTTATACGTATACTTAATAAACACCATTACGATGAAGTCAACACTAGAATTAATTTCGCACCACATTATCGATATGCTGCCATCGACAACAATATTGGTCACATAACAATAAACCCTAATCACCAACAATCTCGCCTCACTTGCGAAGCTCATACTAACACCCAGAAGATTATATCGGTATGTGCTCAATACTAATTATATTGTGATTGCCAAATGATGTTTGCACATATATATACATACATATATATATATATATATATATATATATATATATATATATATATATATATATATTAAGTATATATATATATGCAAATTAAAGGATAATGTTTATGTAATAAAACTGAGATACTTTTTAAAAACTTACAGAACGTCGCAGCCTTATAGATTGTGTACGAACACACTACTTATGGCGTCATTAATAAGAGAAAAAGGAATAAAATGACGAATTAATTATTGTTTGAAAAGTAATTCAATTTATTTATATTATGATATTTTAATAGTTATTGAGTTAACTGTTTTTTTATGGCAGAAGTTCAGCAGACAGGCAGACAGCCCACTTGATGGAAAGCGGTAACCAACGCCTATGGACATTTGCAACACCAAAGGTGCTACAAATGCGCTGCTGCTCTCTTAAGGGAGAATGGGACCTGGTCACTAATGCCAGAAGACAACACAAGATTGTTATGGCAGCATACTCTAGACCAGAGGACTGTTCTTTTATATGTAAAAATATTTGAATTAATTATAACATAATATGTCGGCCTCCGTATTGAGAATTCAAGTTGGTTTCAATTATAATGGTTCTTTGGTATCAACTTTATAATTATATAAAACTGTATGATCGTACAAAAGCTTCATTTTTATTGCAAGGTAACCCGAGGTAATACCCATAACAGTCTAGTCTAAACATTTTTTTCCCTAAAAATTATTTTGGTCAAATACACACGATTTTTGCAATAATTTTAAGTAGTTTTAATTTAAAATCTCTTTGTTAAATAAAGGAACATCTAAAATTAGACACTGACGTAGAAATAACCATCTAAAGACACAATTTAAATAAAAATGATCTCATAAGAAAAAATAAGGCATACACTATACATTTTAATTTAAATACATTTTCGTCCTATAAAATAATTTAATATACTGTTACGAGCTGCAGGACTCGAATTAAAACGCCGTTGGAATTATTATAGAATTTATTAGAACTATACAAACACGTATAACACAGGTAAAAATATAACTTTACACAACCAGTCCATACGTAATGCACGATCCAATCACACGCGCGAAGTCCGTCACTAACGTCTATCTTCGCTTGTGGCTATCGCTAGATTGACGATCTCTCTATTGGGGCATTGCTTTATACTGCACAAATACAATGTCTCTCGCCCGCGTGGACTGAATTTCTTAGAATCACACCTGGCTAATGACCACTATAAAAGATTACAATACACAATGAGCTGTTTTTCTAATTACAAATTTTAAACACAAAGTAAACAAAAGACGACGGTCATAAAAGAGTTTCAATGTTACTAGCTCAAACGCCGACGGGTAATAAATGTGCTTTGTTTACAGATATTCAGGTGGCCCAAATTGTAACAATACTAATACGATGACAGACAGATAAATGAGATAAATATCCTAGAAATATACAAACGAAATCATTATCCAAATTTCAGACAGACAAATACATAGTCTTCTTCATAATAGTATAGGTTTGCGTATGGCCATGGTTATCCCTCACCTTGAGCGGAGATATAGTTTATGTCGAAGCACATTTACCTAGAAGGTATAACGAGCTTAGAACGCACGCAGGTTGTAGATATCGGGTCTTGTGACCATTACTTTTAAACACGATTTCGTACTTATTATTTTAATAACTATATTTAATTTCATTGTTAGTAGTCTGGATAATTTCTCAATAAAATAAAATTAGACCGAATAACAATTGACTTTAATAATATTATACGAAATTAAACATTTAACTAATAAAGGTAACTGTAATGGTAAAGGTAACATTTATATAATTTATTAACTTTTGTGTGATATTAAAATTGAATAACGTTTTTGAGTTTAGGTACCAAGGACCTGTTAAAACAAAAGCGAATTAGTGTTTCTCCGTCGTTTTGTTATCTTAATAAATATAAAGCAATTAGTCGAACCCGAAAATGAAAGAAAAGTACTGATGAACATATTAAATATATCATTATTTAATATGTTCTCATCTTATCCGTGTAGGAACGGAGAAAGAATACAATTTCCTGCGGCCGGGCGGCCTGTCGTAAGAGGCGACATAACAACCCACAGCTGAATCCTACATAGGAAAAAGCCAAAGTTTTTAAAATATTATTGCTTACTTAGATAAATTTAGTTTAGTGTAATCTAATGAGATTGACATGTCCATGAGGACAAAAGAGAAAAAATGCATCTAACTAGAGTTAGATGCATTTTTTCTCTAATTAGATTAGAAATGTTTAATTATGAAAACTTCATCAAAAATACCAGAATTATCCCGCATCTAATTATTCTAAATAAGTAAATTAATCATGTGTTTATGGCATAAATCAAAGTAGCTGGCAGGCGGCCCACCGTATATAATACAAAGTAGTGTTACGAATTTGTCTTATTCGTAGGATGTATATTCGAAAATTTCGTTGAAGTTATCAAAATTTTATTAGAAGTTCACACACGTAATTCACACTTCTTACAAATATAGCCGAATACAACAAAACCAAACCGTTATTACATAAATCGCACAAGGTTCGTCGTTATAAGATACTCGCTCTTAAAGTGCACTAGGTAACGCCTTGTTCGCAGTCAGAACACGACTGGCGGATTTCCCGACTGACCGACCCTCATCCATTTGTAAATTAGACATGGCCTCCTAAGCAACATGCCGCCTACTGGTTCTTGAAATCGTTAAATGGTCAGCTTAATAGCTTCCAAGTATTCGCATGAAATACCAACAGAGGAGAGAAGGTTTTATGACATCTTACGGCGACATGAACAAAGAGATTGGCGCGAACAATAGATCACTCAAATTCAAAGGGGTAATAAGACAGCTGCAAAGGATTAGTATCGGCTTGCAACAGTAGTTACTTAATTACTTAAATTTCCCTATGTCTTGCGAGAAACTTCGGCGAGTAGTTTCATCCAGGGTGTTGTTGATATTGCATAATATTATTTACGAGATTTCGAAGTTAATTCGTTTCTTTTTGACAGTTATATGTAACAACGGGGATGCAGACACAAATTGCAATAAGTTATATTATTTTTATATATAAAAGAAACGGCGTTAAAATAATATAGCGTTATAATAATCTTATTATCTAGCTTTTACAGTATGACGATGGAAATAATTTTAATTTCTCTTCAAAAATAATTAATGCGTCATATGACTTTATTTACCTGTTTCTAGCTATTATGTCATAGGGAACGCTCTTACATAATCTATGAGGCTGTGACGTTTTGTAAAATGATAAAAAGTAGCCCAGGTGGTTTGACTGTCTGCTTCCCTATTACCAACGTTTCAGAAACAAAAGTTTTAGCTGCATATACAATATATTCATATTTTATTTATGTATCATTGTAATTAATTTATAAATTTGAAAGGGCGTTTTGCCCTCAGAATTATTATTAGCTTTAGTTATTGTTCTAATGTTTATTCATTTCGATGTTCTCCTTCCCCGTAATCAAGAGAATACAAATACAATCTTGACACACAGTTGTTTGAATACCTTCTAGCGCTTCAAGCGTCATCCTACGGATGTGGGGGTAACACAATAGAATAACATCGAACGAGAGCGTCTAGCGTTGAGACAGCTATTGTTTATTTCAGTCTTGAAACGGTAATAATAGTTTCAAATGTAATATTGTGTGATAGTATCTATAGCATTGTTATTATATAACTAGCAAATATACCAGGCATTACTTAGACTCATTTATAACTCGTTCTTCAATGCCCACTTGTGTGTAATTATCCAAACAATCGTCAGCATTTATTAGAGATGTAGTTCTGATTCTCTAATTTTTTACCATACACCCTGCTACTTCGAGCTCTACTATGGGAGATAGAAACAAGAATAATTGCTAAAGCAATAGCAAGTCAGCTTACAGTTGAAGCCGAGCAATGTCCATGAAAATATACTTTACCTGTTAATTCAAACATTTAATGAAAACGTTAAATAGAACATAACATAGTTTATGTAGCCATAAGATACGTTTCAAGAAGACTAATGAAAACCCGGCGGACAAATTTTGAAATAAATTTGTTCCAACACATGCTAACAGTTTTATAATATACTTATATATATTATATACTATACAATGTATACAATATTCAAATAAATTCAACAATGATGGACATTATATAATTATGTATATATATAATTTCCGTCATTGCGGGATTTATCTTCTACAGATAGACGTAGATAAATAATAAATAATTGCCTGTTTTATTTGAGAACTGTGTCTTATGTAATGTATACATATTTTTTGATGTTTAATTTATACTGGGTCTCTATGTTAATAACCGCTCTTCTGCCTTACCATTGGTAGAAATTTAACATTACTTGTATGAATTTCAATTAAAATTTTAAGCAGTAGTAAACTATATGAATGGACAGTAAGATATAGGAACCCGGTATTAGCCATTTAGCGCAAGTGACACTAATTAGGGATGTTTGTTGTTAGGATCACGTGCCTGCACCTGCCGCTGCAATCGAAATGGATCCACGTGGGAACCGAACGAGGGAATGTCCATGTGGTGAACATAGAGACATTCGCGCTGAGCGGATACGTCATCAACTGGAACAAAGCCATCGAAGTGTGAGTTCTATCATTTATTATATATTTGTACATGATGATGTTTTGAAGATTATAGTTTAAGGTGTTCATATGTCGGGAACATTTGCTCAATACAATGTTACATTTCACAAGAAATACAAAACCATCCGTACCGAAAACATCCAGTTCTTAGATCCGCAAATCGCGACGCAACCCCTTTTACACAAAGATACATATAGCACCAGCGGTTAGTTATGCTATTTTAGCGGTCGAGCTTTCTAGAATAAGTTTGGTCGGATCGCCGGCGACGTTAGAAAGATCATCATCATAATCACATTGAACAAATTGTATCATTACACGTATGGCCACGTATAACATCGGAAATATACGTTGATGTAATACTCTTTAAGCTGGTACACAACACGCGAATGCTTCTGGTGAATGACAACCCTCGACGCTTAGCGAAAACCAGAGGGTAAAGAAAATCGCACCGCGTCAACCGCCATGGCGTTGCAGAGTACTCCATTACTCTGCGAAAACAAGATCAAATCAATAAAAGTTGTTTAGGTTTTAAAAAGTTTATTTGACTTTTCAATTCAGATAAATATGTACTCACTTTAAGAATCACTGTGCATAAATAAGTATTTATACTAGAATACAGAATACGCGTTGAAAGTAATAGAATGTTTCTTAAAATTTTTGGTTGGTTTGGTGCGAAAAATACGTTTCAAATTTAAAAAAAACTGAAAAAACGGTAGAGTTAGGAAGTTTTCATAGATGCGTTTTATACTGGATCTATATTTAAACCGTTTAATTTTCAATTCAATTCAACTATGCAATTTTCTCAAAAACCTAACAATTTATATTTTTGTAAAAGAGTGCTTATGCAATGATTGTCTTGCTAGAACTTTAGGTACGATGTATTCAAACATCTAAAAACTGTGTCGAAACATGGTATCATTCCCATTAAATATGATGAAATAAATAGTGTTGTCATGGCATAACAATTTTTGCTTTAACATTTCTTACTATCCACCTGCTAGGAATTGAGTTTTTACAGAACAGTCAAGAAGAGATGCGGAAACATGTTACAATAAATCCTAATATTTTTACATATAAAAGAACAGGCGTTGAATTAATAAATTGTCATCTAAATTTTAAAATATTATCATTGAAATACTTTTAATTACTTTCTACACAATAAATCAATGCGCTAATTGGGTCCTTTTGCTTGTACCTACTTATAACGTCATAAGTAACTGTGCTAGTGCAAAATCTATGAGGCTGCGATGTTCTGTAAGTTTATAAAAAGTATCTTAGTGGATTTAATTGTTCGCTCCCCTATTGGCTTCGTATTCTTTGTTTGGATAGTAACTTGTACTTTTCAGAATATAAGGTGTTTTATTAACGATTCGACGCCCGAGATAAAGTGGCTTTTAATTTAGGAACCTAATATCTTTCGAAATGCCATTAATTCATTACGGGATAGCTTTTAATCGCTCTCCTCATCAACTCGACTGGGCGGGGCTGTTTGTTCCTTCTAATAGCTATTTAAACATTAAGAACTGACTTAAAATGTTCAGTATTTTCTCTAATTATTGTTTTTAAGTAGTACTTTAAGAATTTCATTACGATCTTGCCGAAGAAATTAATTAGTGATTTACACATGATAAACTAAGTTAGTTTAGACTTTAGTCTAACTTTTAAGTTAAAAACGTATCTATGAATATTGTTGACTCTATTAAGGCGAAGATATTTTTTTCATATATACATTAAAGTACACTCCAATTTATAACACTAATTCAGAAGGCTTTGTCCTTTTCAGCCATCTTGTAATTTAATACTAATTATAAGGATCATAACGATAATTTCTATCATTAAAATTGATTTTATTAAAACTATTGTAATACATGTAAATTATGTCACTACTTACATATATAATATATATGTAGTAACCAACTTCTGTGTTTATTTAAAATTATTATGGTACTCGTTAAATAAAAAAACCTATAAAATTGTCATATCTATCCGTCCTTTCTTCTGTAAATGGATATTGTAGTCATTTTATCACAAAATACGTTGGGTCTAAGTAGATGAAACTGTATAAAAAATAAATTTAGATACATGTTACTGAAGAGTTGAAAAATATGGAATATTTTTGATGAAATGCTTTTTTCGGGGTACTGAAATCAAACGTTGTATACTAACTGTATCAGTAAAGTAGCCTACTACTAACTAACTAACTAAAGTACTATTTATTGTCCGTGACCCAACACGCATTTGCCCGAACTTTTTAAATGCTTTTGCAACAAAATTATTTGACAACACGACGCGAGGGGCACACCAATTTACATTTTAGTATCAATCGAAAGGGGTTTAACCTATTCTCATACAAAGACATGTCGATTAAGGACGTGCTTTCCCCAAAAAGGGGGGGGTGGTCTTTACACCCCCTCCCCGCGACCCCTCGCTAGCCCCTCAGGGAATTGGGGTGCCCTAAGTAAATCTTATCAGACCGATTTGAATATTTGCACACGTACAAGCCCTTAAGGGCAGCGCATTATTAGGGCCAAGGGTTATTTCGCTTGAGATGTTTCGGGTTAAATAGATACAGTACAACTACGTTAACGAAGACCAATCATTTCTAGCCTAAAGTGTTACATAATAATTTATATATAAATATATGAGAGAGCACTTCACATTTATCAAACCAAGTTCTGTACTTAATGACCTAGAAAGAGTTTAATCATTCGAATGGAAAACTCCATAATCTGGGGATCCAATTTTTATATTCATACTAATATTCCCACTGAAATAATTATTTATCCATATTATTATACATATTTGAAAGGTATTTTGTTTCGACGTTTGTGATTATCCACCAAACCAAAATTCACACGAAAAAATTAACGGCGAAGTTCTGGCTCAAAATAATATATTCATATTGTTAAAGTAAATAAAATTTCGTTATCGGTAAACCTTTGAAGGGTTAATATTCAATTTCAAACTAGTTCGAGTGGAATTATTAGAGCTAAAAACTTTTTTGAGATGTTTGAATTACTACGAAATATATAAAAATTATTGTGCAAACAAATGAGATAAATTGTTCATGTTTGAACTACTTTATATCTAAAAATATAATAATTAACAAGTAAAGTAATGCTTTAATTCGAATGTTTAAAAGATAAGCAAATAAAATAATTTAATGAAAGAATTGATTTTAATTATATTTGACTTTCTACAACTCTTCGCAATGAAATAATTAATGGAGCGTCCGTCCACACTTGTTTCATTTTGGTTAAACTAAACATTTGAATGAACTAAACGATGAAGTTTTATTTTAAAAAATATATTAGTTTCAATATTCCATACATTTAAATACACAGTCATACAGCACAATGATAATTAGATCAACCAAAGTGATACAGATATCGATGAAATGTTTAAAGAATTAGCACAGCAATAAATCTTTCAAGAAACTTCTTAAAAACAATAAAACACACACTTAATATTGAAAGAAATCCTAACTTAGTAAACTAAAGTTATTGTTGAAAGGTTTAATAATTCTATTGTTGACAGTTCAAATACTAAATGCGAGTTGTTAGTACGGTTTCGTTAGCCGGAGGCCGGTAAGTGGTAGAGAGCCACGGTAATTGGTGGCCCATGCTAATGACGACTCACGGCCTTACGGCACCCTAACCCTGACGCTGGTGCAGGCAATGGTTACTTAATTTATTAGTGGTTTGGTAGCACTGTACAAACACGCGATGCATAGCGAGAAGTGAATTACGTCATGTTCAAAATAATATTAGGTTGTGTATAGGTAATATTAATACAATCTATTATCACTTAAATTGCACTATAGAATTGACACTACGTGTTAATGGATTGCGAGATGCAATTTAAGCACGTTCGATTTGTTTTTCCGTAATAGAATTGCTTTAATATCTTGAAATAAATCGGATAAGTGCTTGACAGTCCGCACTCAATAAAACTTTCGTAGAGATGACAAATTTCCACTGTAAAAACATAAAAAGTATATTTAATCATCAACGAATCTTTTTCAAACTCTATTCGTTGAATCTTTCTATGACATCGTTATTCAGAATGTTGAATTTAATGGTTCAAAAGCTAGAGATGGAGGGGACACAATTTCTCCCACAATAGACTTGAATAAAAAAACATCGAGAAACATCGTTATGATTATTAAGATCTGACTCTCGATACCCCAAAACGTACTTTTAACACAACAACCCAAAAAGGGTATTCTTTGCTTATGCATTAAAATATCATACTAACTATAAATATTAGACCTTCCGCTTTGAACATCGAGTATAAAAATGCAAATGTTCTAAAGCCCTTGAACAAAGCATCCGTCCGCCAATCTCGCCTCGGATATAACACTGAATCACGCGGGAGAGGCTGCAAAGAGCACACTTGGATGAAACGACCGCGTTACCTTAAATTTTATTTAACACATTTTTTAAGTGCATGCTTATATTTCTGAACGAGAAAGATATGTACGGTGAAACCGTTTTTAAGTCTGCTCTGTTTAAAACGAGTGTATACGCTTCACCAGTGTCGCGTTACGGTTTCGTTATGTTTTAAAAGTGAAACTTCTTTAGAATTGTTGCGATTGAAACTCGATGAAACGAAAAAGCTACACTAAAAAGAGATAAACACATAAAATTCAACCTTATTTAATTCGAAACAAAACATTTATATCTTTATCCGTTAGTTAATTAATATAAATATAAATAAGTTAATTTTCACTTCAAATAAAACTAAAAAGATTTTAAATAATTTTAACTCTATCTGTATATACTTAGGCAGATATTCTTTTATACACAGATCAACAGATACTTAGATACACTTACGTGCGTAACAGTACATTAAATTTTGAACTTTATGCTAGAGATTTAAAGTGTAAGTTAGATTGAATTATTACGAATAAGGGTCAAAATACCTAAGGATAAATACGTTTATAATAAGTACAGAAATGCGAAAATGTATGTGTGCAGTTCACACTTGTCTACTAAGAGTTGTAGATATAACTATGTTCGCCTGTATATTCCCTGAAGTTTCACTTCTACTGCGTGTGAACTGCACACACATATTTTTTTTATATTATCGTGTAATATATAAAATATACTTTCATACATATTTAATACGCTTATTTTAATAATAATGAGTGATCTGGCACTGCCACTCCTATAAAATTATTTTTCAAAGAAATGCCATATATATATATATATTATATACTCACCTTCGCCCACCACAACCACCACACCTTCACAAATATTATTATACTCAGTGGAACTAACTTGAATAAAAACTTTTGAATTTGAATTTAAAACATTAATAACATAGATAAAAATGTCAAGCTTTCTTAAAAATATATATATTAGTATCGAGCATAGTTGAAAAAAACTACATAATACTATCATAATTAGTAACAGGATACACCGGGGCAGTATCTCTAAAGCTATAGGTTTGCGAAAGCGGCTACGCGTCGGCCTGTGCAAGGTGACCGGGTAATAGTCCAAAAGGGGGTAGCTGCCCAAATACGCTTATCTTGGCCACGCAGAAGGCAATAACGATATTGGTAGCGGTTATGGCGGTCCACGGCGCAAAGATAAACAATATTATAACCTATATTGTGCTTAATAGACAAATATGACTGTAATAAATATTTCTTAAAGCCAACGTGCACTACCTCTAGGAATAGTTCCGAGGAAATGTTAGTTTTTGAAAATAATGGAAATAAATATTTTTTACATTTCGGAAGTGTTTTAAAATTATTATTGTCGCTCCATAGTACAAATGGAACATAGTTCTAACCGTATATTTTATTGCAGATATGAGAATATTTGTTATGTTAGGAACAAAAGCAGGGGCGGATTTAGAAATATGACGCCTGTAGGCTATTCAAATTTTCCGCCCCTACCGATAAATCGATACCCTAATTTACAATCATATTATTTAGATCATTTTTTTTTGTCAATGAAATTGTAACTTTATGATTTGTGAACATATCGTGAGACGTGTATAGTCTATAATTAGACCTCCTTTTTACCGTAGTTTGAAGATTGTGTAAGACATATTATATAAAAAATTGGCCCCAAATTTGCCGCCCCTCCAAAATCTGCCGCCCTAGGCAGCAGCCTACTCAGCCTATTAGTAAATCCACCACTGACAAAAAATAGTTTTCATTGAAGGATTTTAAAATCATTTCTTTCCTAATCGTTGATTGTTACACGAGAGGTGATAGTGACTTATTTAGGCACGAGATGGTTTCGCGCGTGCGCGTACCATAGCGAGGGCGCTAATAATTCGAGTACCTAATTAGGCCTGTCACCCGAGATTAACACTCTGCTTTTCATTTCGAATATGAGGAAAGTAAATAACAACTCATTAGTTAAAACGAACAACTACTTCTATAATAAAATCAGGCGTGAAATCCATATCTAAATCTGATGAAACGTCATCACATGCGTCACGTAGGAAACGTCAAGTTTTTTTTCTGTGGCATTCTACCAGCCAATATTTTTTTGTCACTGATGATAGTAAATATTTAGCTCTAAAGCTTCTGTAGCAGCTAGCTGTTAGCTGTAAAATAATAATTTACTGAAAAGTAATTCATAAGTATAAAATGACGTTACAAAATTTTGGATAACTTTTTTTCTAAATTTATACCGCGTTTTAAAAGTGGCTGTAAAAAAGTTAGGAAATGAGTCGCATGTATTATCTATGGTTCGCATAGTTTTCTACATTTTCCCGAGAGTTTTTGGTGGGAACTGAAAGGGGACGTTGTGCTATGTAGTTTTATTTTCTAAAAATGTGTAAAATTACTCTAAGATGAACAATAGTTGTAGGATATTGATAGTTTTTGAGTAGTAATTATGTGTTTTTGTGAGAAATGTGAACTGTATAGTCAAACGTGGCCTTTCGAGTTTTCACAAGAACTCCGTTGAATGGTGTGGATTGTAGCCTACAATACAACTGCGCCTGGCTTAAAGGCCTAGTTGCCAAGCCTTAAACATAAAAAAACTACATTTTCCCAGAGACGAAGTGCTGTTTTCGTCCCTGTGATTACGCAAATCCAAACGTACTTTCAGAATATGAGAAATGAAAAATATGTTTATTTATTGTCTTTATACAGAATAATACATACATATTATCACGCCTGATTCGTAAGAAAGTAGGCAGAGACGATGGATCTCTACTTGTGACGTCCCCAAAAAACACCTTACGCTTCATCTACTTTTAATAATCTCTTCATACATAACAAATAGTCATAGTAATGAATATTATTGATCTTGTATGTGTGAATACCACGGGCCATAAAAATTGTCCAGACTATTAGATGGCTTGCGTGGGGCCATGGAAAAGCCAACACGTAGTGTCCCCTTAACAAAATTGTGAATGTGGCGTGTCACTGACCGATTACCTCCCTGTCTACACCATATAAAAATACACCCTAAGAACAAGGCCCGGTCAGTGTAGGGCTAATGTGGGAAATGAGAACAAAAGGTACTGGGCTATTGGAATGAACTGCTAATATAACTAGGGATCTTGGATATATGACGTGTACCCGTCTCAATGTTCGGGGAACATGGATAAAATGGTGATTATTATTACCACGATATTATTAGTCCTTCAGTTAAATGTTAGTGTACTATTACAGCACACAACAGCCTTTACCTATCTAAATGGCTATTGTTACGTAATAGCTATTTTACTACAGTTGTCCATAAAATTGTCTGTCAACCAGCGGATAGTGACCGCCCAAACTCTTATCTTTCATACTTTCCATGGCAGTGCCATTTTAAACCTAAACTGAATGATATAAGGTAAGAACTTGTGTAATTTCTGTTATCTTAACATTTTGAAGAATATTATGAGTAATAAAGATATTATGAAGCCAACTTTTACTGTTTATTTTTACTATTTTGTGTATTTTTATAGCTTTATAGCTTTACTAAATTTAGAAATTGAAAAAAAAAACATTAAAAAGATAAGATGGGCAATACTATCTTGTCTTACCATAAAGTTGAGGCTGGTTAAGGCGAAGGAAGGAACACCTGGGAGTTTTTGTGGGTATCCCCGATTCGGGCGGACATAGTATTTCTTTAAGAATGCGATTATCACCCCAACGTGAAGAATCCTACACGTGCCTTCCTCATTTCTTCGCGGTGGGCAGTGGATATCCCACGTAAAAAAGTAGGTTTTTCACTTCAAATGCCCTACTTTCAATCCGAAGGTTGTACTTCCGTGGGATCTATTATTTTCTTCAATGTGAGTATATTACTTGCTTCTTTGGGTCTTTCTCTCTCTTTCTCTTAAAAAACGTGACGGGCTCTGATAGGAATACTTTAATAAAGAAAATTAGATAATTCAATAAATTTGAATTGTAAACCGAATTCTAGAACAAATTGAAATAAAATTTATAATAGAACTTGAAATTAAAATGAAACTAACTAAAAAAAAAAATTTTTATTAAAAAATGAAACAGAGATCTGACCAGGACGAAACCTTAAGAAGAACTAGCTTGGGTCGGTCGAGGCGTGGTCCTGGGCCTCGATAAAAACAGGAAACGGCAACATGAGCCGGGAGTATGTTTCCTAGTTTTTATATTGTTCTCTTACAACGGACGAGTACAACACAAGGCAGAAAATATGTAAGATTGCTTTCTATAGAAAAGGACAATAGAACTTTATCACGTAACATAGTAAGCCTTCTGGCTACTTTATCCATAAAAGATGGTGATCTAGACACAGTATCGTACTTTATTATAGTCTTAAGGAATTAAAGGTAGAATATACATGACTAATATTATTTACTTAAGTTTAGTTATGGTCGAATTTACTCCGTCCCCACGGATATATATTAAAATTATTGCCTGTGATATTCTGATGTGTACACTATATTACTGTAAAATTTCATCAATATCCAATCAGTAGTTTTTATGAGATAGAGTAAAAAATGTCTATTTATCGTCATGAATTATCCCGTTTATAATTGTAATAGGATTATATTTATAGCATTGAGGCATTACTATAAATTACTTCTTTTTATAGATTGTTGAAATTGTGACTAAAAAGATGAGTGCTCAGCGGAAATGGTGTTAAATGCTTCCAGCAAAAAGTGGCTTTGAGCAATCTAGCCCGCTCCGGCTGCTTAACGGGCTATTTGGGCTATTCGGGCCGTTACGGCCATTTGGGGTGGTCATCGCATTCACCGCTCTTCCGCTTTTTTAGACGTTTTTTATTTCAAATTACATTACATAGCAAATTATCTTCAAGCCAGATGTTTTGTTAGAAAGGATATAGTATTAAACGCAGTGGTAACTAAGTCTTAAGGTTTTAACCACGCGAACTTTTACTCTACATTATACAAGATAAAAAGTGCTATGTTGCGTCCCATTTGATCCATCAATTTATTGATGTATAAAATTAATATACTGCAAAAGTACAACAACTCGTCGTCTTGTTTTATACTCCCCTCTCGAGTCATTGAGTCATGAGCTCTCGCCAGTGGTGCTTCCCTACTATACAACAAGGGCCATCCACCACCGAAGCACCTTCACAAGTGGTGACACCAACGTAATGACGTGACATTTTTGATCATTTAGACAAATGCCCAATGTTATCGAAAGCTCTAACACCGACTTCTATTATCTGTATTTACATAGAATCACGTTTACGCATTGACCATGGTCTTTAATTGTGCTAAATTATACGTCTATAAATTGGTGGATCAAATGTGACGCAACATGTTACTACTTTTATAACGCAATTCAAATTTCTTATCAACCTTTTCACAGACTAAACCGTGAAGAGGTAATAACAAAAAACAAAGTAATATAAACACAAACTCAATTTTATTTTTGTACATTATTAGGGACCACAAGTCCTGGCAGGGTATTTGCTTGGCTGGATGGCTACACCTCCGGTCTTGAGTATGCCGCTATAACAGCCCTGATTTCTATTCCGGCACTAGTGGCCAGATTGCAGTTCCTAGAGAGCAGCAGCGCATTGGTAGTACCTTTAGTGTTACAAATGTCTAAAGGCGATGGTAACCGCTTTCCATAAGGTGGGCCGTCTTCCTGTTTGCTGAACTCATCCAATAAAATAGATATGCGTTCGAAAGATATTGTGAAAAATGTTATTTCCCGAGTCTTCATTACAAGATTGCTATAGTAATATTTATTGAAATAGTTCATTTATATACATACGTAAGTAATTACTTCGAAATCATTACTCCAAACAGATTTAATAACTTAATTTCCTTTGTACTGTTGTTGACGTTACGTCAACTTTCAAAATCTAACTTAATACTTTGACAACTTTTGCAATCTGTATAGTAAATGTATATCAATCAACAAGATGAAAGTAGAACAAGTATAAATTTATGATTTCGACATAAATATCTACACTGCTTTGCAACGTATTTTTGTTGTTTTAAGGTGCAGAAGTAGCAAGGAAATCTTCAGCGTGTCTTAAATAAGCTCCGAATTTTAATAAAAATTTTAGGGATTTTATCTTAAATTAAAATAGCTTTTCTCAATCAATTCAAATTGACAAAGCGCAAGTTCTGTACTCAGTGCGTCATGTAGCAATTTAGTTAGTCAGTAGACCGTTACGCCGGATGACTGTCTAAAAGTTATTTTTCCATGTCTCAGGAACAATACTGTTTTCTGGATGAAAGGTGTCCCATGTCCTTTTTGGTACTCCTGACATCGTGTTTACAAAACCTAAACGATCGACCGAGCAATTAAGGGGCGAAAGCGAGCAACAAACAAACTTACATTTTAATTTATAATTGTTAACATTTTTGTTGTGTCTGTTCCATTTTGTTATTTGGCAGATTTCAGAAGATATGAATATAAACATTTGTAGTCCCACGCGAACGAAGTCGTGGGCAGACTAAATACTTGAACATATTCAATCAACGCCTACGCCTATCCAAACTCATGCTGGGGCTTCATCTGTGTTAGTGTTTAAGATTTCTGCTATGGCTGAATGCGTCTTATTATCATAGCCACATTAGTATATATACATAATACATACATACCTGTCAATATTTAGCGTCATTAACATTGTCGCAGCTCAAGTTACGCATTAAACCCTTGCCCATATCTGTGTAAAACGGGCTATATCCCAGCCAAACCTTTATACAAAAAGTATAATAATACCATGCACATTAAATTTGTAATAGCTATAAATTTCAAGAGCGTATACCATTAGCGCTAACGCTTCTGTGAGCTGAATATCAAATTGTCATTTGATTCGTGTCATTTCAGCGGCGTCGTGTTAAGTTATATGTTCACACGTGTTCAGTTTGCTCACGTCAAATCGCTCAAATTATGATTGACACTGACACGGGACTCCTGTGGGGTTTACGATTTGTATTGAGTGCTGGTTTTCTAACAGAAGTGAACGACCAGTGTGAGGGGCGGCCCTGGCGCTTTTTGCCGCCGTAGGCAAAAGCGAAAAATGCCGCCCCCACCGAAGCTTAAGAAAACTAAAAACGTGTTCTCTCTAGCTTTCTTCTCCCAGAACCCTGTCGTTTCGTATTATATGTACTTGTTACGGACATTTTTGTCGCCGTAGGCAGTTGCCTACCGTGCCCACCGTCTCGAGCCGCCCCTGCCAATGTATGTAATGATTGGTACCAATGGTTGGCCGTCAAATGAAATCAAATGAACAAATAATGTTCACGCTTTTTGTCATTTCTCTACGGAACCATGAAACAAACTTGGAAAGTGTGTGGCATACTATGGGTTTCGTAAAGAGGACTAACGAAAACGATGACGACTTCTTTCAAATGAAAACGATGAACGTTTTCATTAGAAAGAGGAATATTTATATAGGACAAGATATTCAAGTTTGGAGCAAAGTGGCCTAATATAATTAAGGAAAGAGAGTGTCTTATTTAGAGAACGTTTAATATAGAACTGAACTTACTAATCATTAAAATTAAAAAGATGTTTAATGAAGATATTTTAAGCTGAACAAAACTTACGCTATTCATTCGCGCGGTGGCCCAGGTGGTCTTATCAGCGGAAAACCGTCAGCAGTTTGGCGTTATTATGGCTCGGCCACGGATTGGTGTGCTATCTATGGGCTGGACCGAGCGAATATATAACTAGACACAAAGAGAGTTTTTGTGTTGAAAATAATAAATATAAAATTCAATTATGGTGTCCTCAAATGACACATTTTCATAATAATACTAGTTTCTTAACCAGCGCTGATCATTCGTAAGAATCTCGAATTTGATGAAAATATTTTTTTTATTTAAAGATAGTTTTCTGTTATTTGTTTTCTTTTCAATACAAATCTCTGGCTGTGGTCGTTGAACTACCAATTCCAGTAAAAGGTTTCAGGTTCGATTTCCAACTAGGTAAATTTCATAAACGAATTTTTAGTTATATACTCTAATCTGTGTGTTTAGGATCGGCCTCAGTATTATTCGCTGTATATTAAATATAATACAAACGTAAGTTGCTTAGCTTCGGAATGTATGTGTTTGTCTGCCGATTTATGTTATATAATCCGTATCCGCTTCCCCGTCTACGGAATATAAATGTGATTGTTCTGTACCGATTTCATATAAAAATATAAATAACGTGGCGTACATTTATTGATTGGGCAACATTGGGGAGGCACAGGAGACACGTAAGAAACTCATAAAAGTTTACGCGTTTCCATTACAAAAGGTATCTTTATATGTATTATACCGTTAAATTTATATGTACTAGATGTGTTTCGTACTGTCAATCGCTGGTATATTTTGATAATATAACCTCTCTTTACTCCTCAAGCACACTCACCCCTAAAATAATTACAGGTTCCCAAAACTACCTACATCACAAACTAACCGCTGTGGATATCTACAAAGGAATAGTTAGAGAACAAAGTGTCACAACTAAAACGTGGTTGTACTGTACAAAGGAGTGCCGTGCGTGCTCGTAACTAAATGGGGTACGAATGTTCGTAGCCCTCGTGGCCAGTGCTGTTCCAAATATGTTGTTTATTTCTACTTTGGGATGTTGTCTTCATGTGATATCTTGCGCTTACCATTAAAATTACTGTTCCAATATATTTAGAATTTCTACGTAGAAGAAATTACAAACATTCATAGTATTAGTTTAACGACGAGGATCCGTATTCCAGTACTTAATGTAAAACACACACACACATACATATATATATATATCTATATATATATATATATATATATATTAAAGGACATATACTAAACTAACTAACTTATACTTTATTTTCTCACACAACAACTCCATTGCAAAAAACTAACTACATACTAATTATAAAGTAGTGTATATATATATATATATATATATATATATATATATATATATATATATATATATATATATATAAGTATACATAATATCAAGTGAGAATAATGCAACACATCTCTGTTCTTATCAAACTTCTTGTCCATCCAACGGTTGTCTGAAAAAAACCAATAATAGCGATAAGACCGCCTATTGTATTGTATGTTATGATTTCTGATAACTATATTTTTAACGCCATGAAAGCATATTCAATTATTCATTCAATGTCACGCCTGTTTCCCATGGGGGTAAGCAGAAGCGATGGATCTCCACTTGCGACGATCCTGAGAGACAACTTTCGCTTCATTTACTTTCAATAAACTTTATTTATTTGAAGTGGTTTTTACCTGATCTTTATTTAATTTAAAACGTTACCCATGAATATTACTATATTGAAATATTATAAATAAAAGCCCAATTCCGAAACAATTTTCCATAGCGAAAAACATGAAACGCTATATTTTAATATACTACCAACATCAGAACTGACAGTTTCATTATTCTGCTCTTAGTCTGGATCAAATGTTCGACATCAGAACAGATTCGTACTAAGCTACAAAGCGCTTGTTGTAGCAAAATGACACGTGTCACCTCGCTACATATACTGCTACGCTTTGGAACTACAACGTGCTACGAATATCGTAGCTGTGTGCTACGAGAACAGATATTATTATTAATCATAGCTTTGTTTTCCAACTTGGTTAAACGAAATTTCAATAATTCTTGACGAAATTTTAGTTCTCATTTCATGTTTTTCTTTAGACCGAGCTCACTGGAACGCAGCAGGTCCGGGTTTGATTCCCGGCATGGTAAATTTCGTAAAAATGAGTTTTCCATTATTTACTGAGGTCTGGGTGTCTCGGATCGGCCCCAGAATGGTCCATTGTATATTTTACACAAGCGTAACTTGCTTAGCTTGCGGCTATACAATGTGTGTGTTTGTCTGCCGATTATATAAGTATATTCGAAACTACAATTACGGCAATGTTTGGTATTATTGCAAGTTTGAATAATATCCTCACATATTATAAGACAAATTCGCTTTCCGCGACAGTCTGTTTGTATATCCGCAAACTCCTCTTAAATCATGCAACAGATTTTTAAGTGATTTTAACCATCCGTTGATAATTTTTTATCGTTGATTTATATGTATAGTATATACCTAATTAAGTTTTTATGTAAGTAAAAGAGAGCTACTTCCTACGGTTTATGCCGGAGGAAATCTAATGTAAGATTGAAAATGTCGTACTATTACAGAATGATGATTTTAAAATTTTTCCATAAGATCGATCGGTAGTTACATATTGGCCGTATTTATTTATAAACTTTAAATTGATGTGAAACATCGGATTGCCTCTAACTTTGTTATAAGTCAGGGCACATCAAAAATTCCACCAGAGCCCGAAATTAACGTGATTGTAAAATCCAAAGAGCGGCAACTCCGGATTAATGGACGTTAATCACCCGCCAACTGTTTGGTATCGGCGCCTTTGTTACGCCCAACAACGCTTGCATTACACCAACCAAAGAGTTGCCACATATACTATTTATCTTAAAATCGAATGGCCAAGTACGGACTTTTATATGTAAATCCATCCATACTGGACATTGATAGATGAATATGTCTTTGTTTGGATATTGGAATATTTGTACAAATCTATCCGTGCAGGAACGGAGAAAGAATACAATTTCCTGCGGTCGGGCGGCCTGTCGTAAGATGCGACAAAACAACCCATAGCCAGGTGGTAGGGCATTTGCCCTACTGGATGGCTACCACCCCTGGTCTAGAGTATGTCGCCATAACAACCTTGAGTTGTGTTCCGGCATTAATGACCAGGTTCCAGTCTCACTTAAGAGAGCAGCAGCGCATTTTTAGCACCTTTTGTGTTGCAATTGTCCATAGGCGATGGTAACCGCTTTCCATTAAGTGGGCCGTCTGCCTGTCTGTTGAACTCCTGCAACAAAAATAAAAAAATCTTTGTCTCATACTTTATAAGTATACACTAAATGTCACCACTACTTCGATCTCAGGAGACTTGTACTTTATTTTCATGTCTTTCAAAACTTGATATCGATCAGCGCATTTGTAGCACCTTTGATATTTCAAATGTCCATAGGCGATAGTAACCGCTTTCCATCTGGTGGGCCGTCTGCCTGTCTACTGAACTCGTGCAATAAAATAAATCGATATGTGTGCTGGGGACACATAGTAGTAGTGAAACTTGAAGGGACAAGTGGAAAAATGAATGGCAACGGATAAGTGGGAAAATGAATGGCAACAGACAAGTGGAAAAACGAATCGCAACAAAATTTTAACTTGAAATTTTACGGGCAGGTTTTCAAATTGGACAAGTAAGTACATTAACAATTTTCGCAGGTTTATTGCAAATTATGATTTGGTTAGATTAGGTACATTTTATGAATACACTATTTAAATTTATCGTATTTTAACAAACAAAATTATTTAAACATAATTATTTTATTTTATTGTCAGGAGCCTTAAGAACAGACGAGCGTGCATGACAAGAGTTATGAATGTCAAAGAAGCAAGTGAGGTGTGTAAGATTAAGCCTGAATGGCGCTCTGTTGTTCGTGCCTACCCCGCAAGGGAACTGGCGTGAAGTTATGTATGTATGTATGTATGTATTTTATTTTATAAACAAAAAAACTGAATTCGATCCGGAAGCAAACAACGCTTCCATAGTCTACTCTAAAATTATGCCGCCTCTCACCACGTCTAGTCTAAATTTATGCCGCTCCTCCACGCGGCCGTAACGCTTTTTCGTGACAGAAACATCCTAAGACCCCGCCTATATAGAAATTTCACTTCGAAAATACACTAGGCTATCTTGAAAGCGTTTACCATCGCCTATGGACATTTGCAACACCAAAGGTGCTGCTGCTCTCTTATGGGAGACTGGCACCTGGTCACTAAATACCGTGACACAAATCAAGGTTGCTATTACTCTAGACCAGGGGTGGTAGCCATCCAGTCGGGAAAATACCCTACCGCCTGGCTGTGGGTTGTTTTGTCGCCTCTTACGACAGGCCACCTGGCCGTAGGAAATTGTTTTCTTTCTCCGTTCCTGCACGTATAAATGTAAATATCATTTTCACTTAAACTTTGGCGAGCTAATAACGAAACTGAATGTAGGCTACTTTTTCCGCAGAAAGTAAGAGTTCCCACCTAGTACGAAGTAAGTGAAATATTACACCACATGGGAAGTCTAAGATTCAATTATTAAGGAACTATTTAATGCTTTATAGTTCGTAGAAAGAGATTAAATGCCATATGTTCTCAAATTTTTTATACTTAACTACCTATACCTATATCTTAATTGTTATAGAATTTAAACTACTACATGGTATATTATTTACACACACACATTTATAAATACAACTAAAATTCTAAAATTATGTTACAGATATTTAAATGTATTTATGGTTGTATTCCGTTGTGTAAAATAAATATTTAGCAACCGGCAACACTGTATGAAGGCGGAGGACCGCGTGAAATTACCAAGCCGTCAGCGGCACACCTCAACTAGGCCTTTGTGCGGGAAGGTGCGCTCATTTCGTCGCCCACCTGCCGGGGGAACGCGCCGTTCTGCCAAACTAGTACGAAAACTCGTTACAAAAGCTACAAGTTAATTTCAAATGTTTATTTTAAAATAATATAGCTAGCCTTTGATGGGGATTCACGGTATCTACTTTGTGTTGACGTGTCTGAGGGCTTGATTCTCGGGTTACCAATATACTTTTCTATTTTATTACGAAGCTAGGGAACTGCTTTATCTATATAGGAACGTAGAAAGAATACAACTTCCTGTGGCCGGGCGCCCTGTCATAAGAGGCGACAAATCCACCCACGGCCAGGTGGTAGATTATTTGCCTATCTGGATGGTTACCACCCCTGCTCTAGAGTATGCAACCATAACAACCTTGAGTTGTGTTCCGGCATTAGTGGCCAGGTTCCAGTTCCTTTAAGGGAGTTGGTGTTGCAAATGTCCATAGACGATTCATTCATTCACGACAATCCACTTTCCATCAGGTGGACCGTCTGCCTGTCTGCTGAACTCGTGCCATAAAAAAACAGGCAGACGATCTACTCCTTTCAATCCCATCTTCTCTGTCCCACCCTAAAACCTGGTAACACTTTGGGATCGGCTCTGGTGTTGCAAACATCTATGCGCGACGTTAACCATTTTCGATTAGGAGAGGTGTTTGTTACGTTCGCAATAAAAAAAAATAAAAGAAAACTGTCTGGTATACAATGGCCCTTCAAGTTCCAAACAACATCTCCATAAATATATTTGTTTGCATATTAAGCCAATTACTCACCTGCGAGCCGTAACTGTAACTGTAACTGTACCGTACATGGCGGGATCGGTAAACCCGACGGCACAAAATTTACCTTGTGGGTACTTTTTTTTTTATTACCTTGTGGGTAATTTTTAGTTTAGGGGAAATACTCTTTCGTCAGCATCGTAAGGGAGAGGCGACCCTTGAGAGAAAATATATATAATATCCTACTAAACTACTATTACAAGGGAAACACTACGGGGATAGATAATATGTCTGTCCTAATGCACCTGCGCCTCGTCCTTTTATCCGATACAACCAACAACGCTTACTGTGTATATTATATTATCACTGTTATAATGTTCCACTAGTAAATAGGTAAAATTCTTAATAAATATAGAAATATTATTTTATATCAAGCGATAGCAATCAACCCGTGCGCATTCAATGGACTTCCGCGGCGTCATTTTGACGCAATAAAAAAGTGCATATATTCGAGTCGCGTAAACACCGATGCCGGCGTATCTTCTCATTCCGATTTACTATTCTATATTTTGACAGTAACTTACGTGACTCAGGAGTTCGAGGCAAGCGGCACGCAGCGCGCTGCTAATGAGCCGACAAAGCGGAGATCAATGTCGGCATACACATTAGAGGCCAAATCGTATATCTTACTATTTATTATTCTTTTGCCTTACCATCGGTTGAATTTTGACATTACTTATATGAAGCTTATGCTAAATTCTAATCGTTAGTAAGGCAAATGAACAGCCTGTTTTAGTTACGGCTCTCAGATGAGTACGCGGCTTAATAGAGTGTATGCAGGCACAGTACCTAGGTGTTGTAATAACAATTTTAGGGAATAAAATGATTGGCTTAAAATTAATTTGACTATGCAAGCAACCCTAAGATGTTAAAATTTCATTGAGCACTAGGTAAATACAAATGAAATCGTTTTTAATTGAAAGCGAGCTATTAAAATGTTTGCGCAATCTCGCCTACGGCCGACGTAGGGAGGGGGGTTCGACCTCGCCGCTCGATTTACTGCATTCAAATGTTCAAACAAGTTTTTTACACCTTATTCCACATTCGCCCGTTTCAATTCATATATCAAAGCGTTCATTAAAACTTCCACTTTAGTCGACTCTAATTGGAGATACAAAAGGAGAAAAGCAAAGAGTAACGAGGTTCGAATTCGAATTCGATTGATATAAATTGAAACCTTTATGCTAAAAATAAATTAAGATTTTGTTATAGAATATGCTGAAATTTTCATAGGAGAGGATTTATACTTATGGGGCATAACTGCAGTGAACTTACCAATATGTAGGTATATACAAAAACATAGACTGATACAAATGTTCAAATGTGTGTTTCTTTCTGTATTGTTTTTTTAAATTTGTTTAAAGTTAAATAATCAACATTTTTTACAATAAAACCAGTACAATAGACGCAGTGATATAGAATAGGTACTAGTATATGATAGGGAAACTTCATTTGCGTTGCAATGACGATGACGTAACTTAGTAGTGCATTGCAACGACTGCATAAAAAAAAACATCGAACACAGCGCTGCCTTTGATTTGCTATATTCGTGAATACCACGGATGTGATGTCATTTACCGGGATAAAAATCGTCCTAAATTTTAAGCCGGGATAAAAGTAAGCTAGCTCTGTGTATGTATAGTTTCATTTAATCCATTTAGTGTTCATGTGATGCTTTAGCAGATAGACAGTCAAATATTCTAAAATATGCATTTGTGGAATTCTGCTGGTCCGAATTAGCCCTACTGATCTTTTTCAAATTTTTGAATTAATTCACAAACTCGACTTCTCTATACGTCTTTAATATATTACAGATTATAATATTGAGTTTATATAATCTTACTAGTCTATACTATCTAGCTGGAAATCAAAACCCTAAAGTACCTTTTATAGGTTTTGGAAATGGGTTACTGCCGAAAATATTCAGGTTTATTTGTAAAGTTTGTTCGAATATACGCGTAGTTCTGTCACGTTCACGACGTAGATTTGTCTCTCTCCACGTGAATACCAATCGGATATCCGATTTGTTCTCATTATTGTTTTACTATATAGTCTAAACGTCGCTTTGAATATTAACTTGGTTGAAATAGCACTATTTATGCTGGAGGCAATGCCGTTACCATTAAGACAGTAAAGAGATCACGTGAAATGGTCGTATAATGTTCTGCAGACAGTAATAGTATATCAATTGTTTAAGTTATATTTATGCTCATGGAAAATTGGACGCCCCCTAGTAGGTTTGGGACGCAACTTGTGTCGATACTTTGACGATATCCCATCTTCCAGACACGGCCTTGACAGCCGAGGCTGCTGCCGCACACTAGGAATGCCTGAAACGTCGCAAGCATGTGTCCATTGGTAGTGGGTACGTATTTGTGGCTTTCGAGGTCGAGACCCTGGGGCCGTGGAGGTCTGAAGCTCATCACCTCTATCGAGACCTCTCAACGCGTGTAATTGAAGTCTCCCACCAAAAGCCTGTCTTGCATAGGGCAACGTATTAGCATTGCCATCCAACGCGAAAATGCGGCCAGCATTTTGGGCACGCTCCCCGTCGACAGAGATTTGGAGTCAATTTTTTACTTATAGATTTATGTTATTTTGTAAGTATAGTTTTATTTATAGTCTAGTTTAGTTTATCTTTAGTATTTAATTAGATTTTTTAAGTTAGTTCTAGTTTGATATTATTTTATCGTTGAAATAATAACTTATCATGTCACAAACTAAAAATCCTAATTATGAAATACATAATTAAAGATTGTTTAATCATTTTATATATTACGTTCGTCTTATGTATAGGCCGAGTATGCCGATATATGCAGCGGCCGGGCTAAGGCAATTTACCATTAAAGTCTGTTTCAAACAGAGCGCCTGGCACATCCATAAAACGTAATTTGTAGCGTTATCGTAAACTTTCCTACGACATGAACATTAATTTTAATTATATACAAATGTAACTATATTTATACTGTTAATATAATAATCTTGTCTTCAATCAATCAATCTTTATTTGCAAAAACATAGGTACATGAATAGGTATTACATAATATAAAGTTTCCTGTATGTTTAGTCATTTACATAACGTGCAAATGTTTACATTAACTATGTCTTGATGCTATAACCCTACACTAATGTTTCCGAATTAATTTCAGTAAGTATACATGTCAAATAAATAAAAAGAATTGTTAAAATTATTAAAAACATGTTAAAGTATTAAATTTGAAAATTTCAATGTTATTATCATATTTTTTTGTATTGTTACATCTTAGGCGCCGACAGACACAAATTCCACGTACAGATTTGTAGAAGTACATTTATTACCCGTCGGAATTTGAACTAATAACTAATAACATTGAAACTATTGTAATTCTTTTATGATCGTCTTCTTTTGATTATTTATTTATTTACGTTTCTAGAGAATAGTCTATTATTGTATTGTAATCATTAGTCAGGTGTTACGGATTTTAAAGTACAAGCTGATTCTAGGAAATTCGGTCGACGTTGCCGGGCGGACACATTGCATTTGTGTAGTATAAAACAATGGCCTGATTGAGGGAGGGGGGCAGTCGAGCGAGAACCACGATCAAAGCGAGACGTGTGTACCACAATCGGGGATCTAATTGCGACGGACTTTGCGCGTTTTATTGAATTACGACCTTCTGCATTACGTTTGGACTTGTTGTGTTCGGTTATATTTTTACCTGTGTTATACGTATTTGTATAGTTCTAATAAACTCTGTAGTAATTCTAACGGCATTTTAATTCGAATCTCGCAAGATTACTTTTAACGGCATTTTAATTCGAATCTCGCAAGATTACTTTTAACGGCATTTTAATTCGAATCTCGCAAGATTCGCAAGATTACTCACAAGATTTACTTCTCTACTAGGATTTGCTCACAACTTTACACACACATTTCACGGATAACGTAGATTACAGTATTTAAAGTCCAAGAGTATTTTCAGCAGAGCAACAAATTTTTTAGTATGAAAAAACATGAATTTTGAAGATCCCCGTAAATAGCCGGGATAAATACTAGTAATGTTAATAAAGTCATACATAACTACATCTGTTCTATTAAAGATGTGTTATAAATATAGAAACTGTCATATCAAGCAAGTCCTAATATCACGTGGTTTCGAAGTTAGGAAATCCCGGGGAGTATAAAAAACTCCGGAATATAGTATCAATTGGATCCGAATCAGCTAATTTTCATGTGTACTACCCACTTTGAAGCACTCTTTGGAAAATTCCGCGGGATATAAAGTATCGCATCACTTCAAAAAGAACTTAAGCTATCGTTATAGTGAAAGCGTGTCGAAATCAGCTAGTATTTATGCAATCTAAATAATTTGTACCATTTCTGGAAAAATTTCCGCGAGATTCCCGGGACACAAAATAGCGCAGCATTTCAAAAAGAACGAAAGCTATCGTTTTAGTAAAAATTGTGTCGGAATAAGTTAATTTTTATGCACCCAAACAATTTCCAGGGGCTCCCGGGAAAATTCCCGCGAGATTCCCTGGATAAAAAGTAGCACACATTTTATGACATAAAATTTGCTATCGATCGGTGAAATAATCACATTGGAATTCAATTTTTTTATCAGTGGGGCCATTTTAATTATTCCCAGAAAAAAATCCGCGGGATTCCCAGAATGAAAAGTAGCGCAGATTTTAAGTATAAGAATTTGCTATCGATTAGCGAAATCGGTTTAAGTGAACCCCGATCATACATACAAGTTCTCCATCGTTTATATAATCTACTCCAGTTGTTTTTTAAAACAGCTTCAATATATAGACACGGCATGTTTAGAATTTTATAATGTTACAGTTTTACTTATTGTCTGTCTGTTTGTATATCCATATCTCTTTCTCTTGAAAGAGTAAAAGTTTACATGGTTAAGCACGCAATGAATTTTTAATCGGTTTTCACAATTACTAGGTAATTTTTCACTGAAGGTTTATATATATAAACTATAAGTATTTAGTGGTTGATGGTTCGGGCATGTGGAAAGAAAGCCTAAACAGATATACAATGCAAAAGTGGATGGATGCAGAAGTCGTGGAAGGCCACGACACAGCTTCCATGTTCAAATTGATCGTGTACTAGCAGAAGGTGATGTCAGGAGCCTTAAAAACAGACGAGCGTGCATGACACGAGTTATGAATGTCAAAGAAGCAATTGAGGTGTGTAAGAATAAGCCTAAATGGCGCTCTGTTGTTCGTGCCTACCCCGCAAGGGAACTGGCGTGAAGTTATATATATATAATAGGTTGGGGAAAAAGTCTATTCACATATAGTATGTATGAACTTGTAATAAGATCTCTTTAGCTATACCATTTGTATCTGACTGGTTTTGGTATAAATAAAAAAAAAATTTTTTAAAGAAGACAATACCAAATTCTAATTAGGAAAATGTGTGATTTTCATTTGTTTTTCTTATTGTTAAAATGAGTGAATCTAATGAAGAAATTCGATACATTTTAAAATTTTACTACAAAAAAGGTAAAAATGCAACACAAGCCGCGAAAAACAATTGTGTTGTTTATGGACCTAATGCAGTATCTGTGAGAGTAGCGCATATTTGGTTTAAGCGTTTTCAATCCGGAAATTTTGATATCAAAGATGCACGTCGCTCTGGTCGCCCTGTTACGGACAAAATTGATGCCATTTTTGAAAAAGTGGAGCAAGATCAGCATATTAGTAGTTACGATGTAGCTGGAGAACTGGGAATTGACCACAAAACGGTTTTGGCGCATTTGAAAAAAGCTGGGTACACAAAAAAGCTCGATATTTGGGTGCCTCATGAGCTCACTGAAAGAAACCTAATGAACCGTGTACTCATTTGTGATTCTTTATTACGACGTAATGAAACCGAACCATTTTTGAAGAAACTGATAACTGGTGATGAAAAGTGGATCACGTACGACATGAACGTGCGAAAAAGATCGTGATCAAAGGCCGGTCAGACTTCACAGACTGTGGCGAAACCCGGGTTAACTCGCAACAAGGTGATGCTGTCTGTATGGTGGGATTGGAAGGGCATTATTCATTATGAGCTGTTACCGCCAGGCAGGACCATCGATTCTGAACTGTACTGCGAACAACTGATGAGATTAAAGCAAAAAGTTGAGAGAAAGCGGCCGGAATTAATCAACAGAAGGGGTGTGGCTTTTCACCATGATAACGCTAGACCTCACATATCTTTAGCCACTCAACAAAAATTACGAGAGTTTGTCTGGGAGGTGTTAATGCATCCGCCGTATAGTCTTGATCTTGCACCTTCAGAGTTTCACCTGTTTCGGTCTCTGCAGAATTCAGGTTAACATCACGAGAGGACTGCCAAAACCACTTGTCGCAGTTTTTTGATCAGAAGCCCCAAAATTTTTATAGCAATGGGATCATGTCCCTGCCTACAAGATGGCAAGAAGTTATCCAACAAAATGGCACCTACATACTTTAGTCAAATGTAAATAAGCTTTATAAAAAAACTTTTTGAATTTTTATATAAAATATGAATAAACTTTTTCCCCAACCTAATATATATATATATATATATATATATATATATATATATATATATATATATAAAATAGAGTAAAGTAAATAAAATAGAGCTACTGCCTAGAGTTTGACTCGCAGGGTAAAATTTAATCGATGTATAAAAACGTCCATACAGAGCAGACACATAAAATAAAAATACGACTTTTAAAGTCCCCAAAACCCTATTTACGCTAATAAAATTGTAGTGGCCGTCTGTGATTTAAAAATAAATGCAAATACATATTTAAGCGTAAGCTGTTATTTATACAAATTCCATTCATAACTAACCGTTATTAGGATTGTTGTCCGCTATATTTTCTGAAAGTGTTTCTTAAACGGGCTACGAAATGATTCAACGGTATTTCAAAGACTGCTTAACCGATTAAGAGAGTAAATTTGAGTCGGTTTCTTATTTGTTGGCGTAGTAGCAGCGCGGTATCGGCATGCTCAGTATACGCGGTACCGAAAGCTTATCTAGCACCTATATTTCTATAACCATTTTCTGCTTCACTCAGTATGTGCCGCTCCCGCATTAATACTGGGCGAATCAGAAAACGTTCATAGAAATATAGACATTCATTTGTCTGGAAGCTCTCGGTACCACATATGCATAGCATACCGATACCACACTGCTGCTACACCAAAAAACCAAAAAGCAGCTTTATATGTACATGTGTGCTTCATTTCGATGTCTTGCAAGTTTCAAATCGTGAATAGATAGTCAAAGACCCACGCAAAGGAAATAGCGGATACAGCTAGTAGTTAATTCACGTTGTTACTATACTTTAGTAACTTCGTTTTAAAGTTATTCATGTGATATACAAGAACAACGGAATTTTCAAGTTGTATTTAACTTTGATAATTTACTGTAACCGATAAGTTCGAAAAGTTTTTGATTATATTTCATATTATCTTTCGCTCTTGCTAACTGTGGGTACATACCTATTATTAAATTGTTACTTCCTAATTTGTGTCATAATAGTTTGTATTTTAATTTTAGGTATCGGAACTGTAAAAACTTAAAATGAACGACCATAGTAATACTTACAGACATTGTAAGAGACAATGTCTTTGATAATACTATATATTAAAATTAATAAAATAAACTCCGGCGTGAAGGACCACTTTTACTATTAAATATAGCAAAGAAACTTTACTATAGCTTGGTTAATAGGTGTGATAATACGATTATTATACGCCTAAATCACCGATTTACGGGAGGCGAAACGAAATACAAGGAAGCCTTATTGGTAGTGTTTAATTCAATAAATATTGTCATACATACAATTTTATTTTAATCTAATATTTTAAATAAGCCTATTTTATATCTTGATTATAAAAAGCATTATATGTGTTAATAATCAACCATACATCAATATTTAAACAAATCTGTTTCACTTCCTAAAAACTGTAAGAGTTAAATAGTTTTCGAAGAATTATATTGCTTGAGGATTACACATATTAAAATCTAATTGTATTAAAGTAATGCGTTACTTTTTCACCTTATTAATCGATTGTTCCTATGTATTTTTTTTATAATTAAGTCCCAATGGCGAGCCTCACAACGCCGCGTCAATGTGATTGTTAACTTATAAAATGCACAAACAATAAAAGTCGTTAAAATATTCCCTGCGGCGGACCAGCCCTGTTAATTCCCGCGCGATCTCAATTCAAATAACCCGCGCCTATTGGTGCGTGGTAACGAATTTCCACCAATAGCAGCATTGCAACAATTAAACACCTCAGGGTTGTCACATTGTTGAAAAAAATATTTTTATACCAACATTTATGATGAAACTAGTGCGACTTAACGACATCCGCTGTCGACGTGTCCATGGACAATGGAATCCTGGAATTTAATGAATAATAACGCCCCGGGGATGCGAATGAATAGGCTCGTTTGTTCGTTGCCCTTTAAAATTATATAAATTATGAGGAAGAACGGTGGTAGCGGTAAAGCGGACGCAGGGGAATATAACAAGGGCCTCTCGCCGATGCCTCTCCGTGCGGAAAATTGCGTAACTGTGTTGTTTGAATCCTCTACTATCATATTCGCCTTTATGTCGAGATTGTACGTTTGCTCCCGTATTCTTGCTGTGATTCTTTTGAGGATTTCAATGGAAATGCTTTATTTCCCATTTTAATGATTCCTGTTTGTTCACGGTTCCTTAAAAGGTTTATTGGTGAAAGGTAGTTATTGATAAGGGCTTATTCTTCGTGTACAATCTACAAAAGTCACTTTTGGGAGTTTTGTGTATTAGCATTTGTATTATTTTGTGTATTTATTTTGGAATCGTAATTGTAGTAAGTTATTTCAATGTGAGTCTTTGTTTGATTACTAGCCTTCGGATACGATAAGAATTTATATAAGTCGTTCGCAGAGGGTTTAACCCCTCCCGCTTCCTACAACCGCGACCCGCGGTCGTCTAGTTCTTAGTATTACTTAGACGAGCCTCAACTCTTGTCGTAAGAAACGGGAGAAGTGATCATCGGCAAACCTTCTGCGTACAACATATATGGGAAATTTTAATTCCAAAAAGTTATGCTTTTAACCGTACAAAGTAGATAAATAAGGTTTTGGTAATTTACAATGATTAACGAAGTTTTATATATAGAGAAAATAACAAGACTTTTTTGGCAAGAAAATACATCAAATACAAAAATTACTAGCTTATTGGAGTGATTTAGGGCCAATACAAATTGGTAGGTCGGGTTGGTCACATATTTATTCCCAAATAAAGATACAGGCTTGGTTAGACTAAAAATAATTCACACTTCCGATCGTACTACAAACGCCTGAACCATGCATTACGCCTCGACGTGACTACCACGAGTCAATGATTTGTTTATAACTGGGTTTCTATCTTACTCTTCATTCTTTTACCATTGGTAGAAAACTTGCTTTATTTTTATGGAGTTTTTGTTGTTCACGTATCTCACTATATTTATATATGTGTACACACACACATACACACACACACACATATATATATATATATATATATATATATATATATATATATATATATATATATATATATATATATGTGTGTGTGTGTGTGTGTGTGTGTGTGTGTGTGTGTGTGTGTGAGTATATGTGTATATATTATATATGTGTGTGTTTATTATTATTATTTTGATATAAAATTGTCTATTAATCCGTTATATTTTTATCATTATTTATTCTAAATCGATTTTATATAATTTATGTTGTATATTGTCCTCTGTGATTCAATCTGCTGGCCCCAGGCGGAAGAACAGCTTTGGTCTTAGTGGCTAGCATTACGCTGAGTCTGGGTCCAATTTTAGGACTTATATTATTTCTTTTATTGCAGTTTTCACAGTATTGTTAAAGTGTTTGTTTGTCCTAAATAAAACATTTTTTTCTTTCTTCCTTCTTAACCAATAACAAGGAAAAATAATGCATCGTACGTTATAGTACCTATAACTTACGGTTAAAGTTTATCACGATTTTTTTAAAGTCAAATAATACGTTCTAACAAATATTTTATTTACATTTACTCAGGATGTACCGTTGTATGAAGTGACCGTCGGATGTCGGACGTGGTCCTCCGCCTGTCTGACAGTTGGACGACTGCGATAAACGCCGATGTTGGCAACTTCACAATGGACGTCCGGCGCCTGTCCGCTCACTTTCTAGCTATCGCGCTCATTTAAAAGAAAATACTAAGATTTATGTTATATTAAGATAGAAAAAAGTGTATAATGGTCCTCGAAAGACCTAAAACTACCACGTTAAACACTAAGTTGTTGTCAAATGACTAATATGCAGGGGAACAAACTGTGCAATAACAATTATTATTTAAGTTTATGGCTTGGCAGCTAGGCCTTTAAGCCAGATATTAGATTACAATATTTTGACTAAACAGTTCACATTTCTCACAAAAACACATAATTACTACTCAAAAACTATCAATATCCTACAACTATTGTTCATTTTAGAGCAATTTACACATTTTTAGAAAATAAAACTGCACAGCACAACGTCTCCTTTCAGTTCCCGCCAAAAACTCCGTGCAATAACAAAAATCGTGTCTTTTTTAGTGCTCTTTACCTAAAATTAATTTAAAACATCTTAAAATATAACTGTCACAGGACAAATGAAAAAATCGTGTGAAGCTATAGTTGAAAAAGATATTAGATAGTTTTAATTTATGGCAAATTTAATGTAGTACATTCACAAATACCACCACACCGAAGCGTATTTAATTTTATGAAGTTTGACAAAGAAGTTTAAAAAAAATATTAGATTTAAAATAGCTTCTTGAAACGGGAACAATAAATAATATAACGTCCACACGTATTTCGCAGTGACGCCATAACGGTGTTATGTGCGCGCCGTAACAATAATGTGTAGGTTTATGTAGTGTAATATCCATTAGCGAGGGCCGTAACAGATTGTTGGCAGTAAATACAGGCACTTCGATGCGATACCTTTTATAACGCCGCAAGGGCGGAGCCTAAGTTACAAGAGAAAGCGGACAAGATAACGGCGCGACCTTGTTGTTTTTGTATTAGACGTTGTAAATTTACCGACATGTACTTATTTTATAAATAAAATCTACGTATTATGGTAGCCGAGATTAAGTTTTGATGACAGACACGTTTAAAAATAAAAATTAAAACAACTGCCTAGCCTAATCTTCACTTATTAACCTATAATTGCTATTCTATACAGTACAGGCAAAACATTAAATAATTAAAACTGCCCTAACGTCTCATGCTTCGTAGGATCCCAACCCATAGTATATTTGAGTCAGTTTCAATGATAAAACCGATTCAAAGGTGTGTTAACGACTAACAATAAGCTACCACGACTCAAACTCCCAAAAATGTACATTACTTATATGTAGTACAGTTTAAAAATAAATAATTTTACTAAATTTGTTCTTTTTTTGAGTTTTTAAGTAACAATTGTGGCTATTATAGTTGTTTTTTAATTTAGCTTTATTATTTAATGTTTCCGAGTGATGGTGACCCCGCGTTTCAATATATACATACGAAGTGAAAGCTGACTACGTATGACTTGGGGCATACGATAATAAGTATAAGTATAAAGAGTAAAGGTGGCATGAGTCAGGAATGTAATTACCGGAGTTCCCCTCATAACTTACGCCGCTGGCTATAATATATACAACAGACTTATGTATTCAATTCAGGATGTTTCATATATTGATATTTATTCGTTTAATAAATTTTATACGGCTCTGGTGGTGTAACAACTTTAAAAATAATTATATTAGGTATAATATGTATGTATTATAAAGAAAATAAAGCTTAAGAATTCAGATTAAAATGGGATATGATATGATTAGGACCATAGAATACACGATATTATTATAAGAGATCTATCGTTAATAGAGAATAAACTTGACTCAGTCTTGACAGAAATGAACTAAAGTCTAAAATTATTATATTATATTTCATAAGATTTAAAAAAAAACATGCTATAAACATGATCATCCCTATACAATGCTTTTTCTTATATAATAAACTCATTTGCAAAAGAAAAAGCCGGTTTTGATTTTTTTTTAGAGAGAGAAAGATAACACTTTATTGCACACCAAAATATACAAGTACAAAAACAGACCATATTTACAATATTTTCTAGGCAATACAACAGGCGGCCTTATCGCTCAAAGCGATCTCTTCCAGGCAACCTAAACGAAAGAAATTTGAATCAGGCGATATAGGTGGTGCAAGAAAAAGGCAATAGATACATAAATACTCAACCTAATTTATGAAATAAATATACAAATACTTACATATATACTTAGTCATATATATACAATAATACATGTTATTATAATAAATGTATTAGCATGATTATATTCTGTTAATCAGACATAGCTATTTGTGGACAAATAGTGTTTTCTAAGCAAGTTTCTAAGCAAGTTGGTAAGGATTTGGCCTCTCTGACAGTAAGAGGCAGCATATTCCAGCCTGCACAGATAGCATACAGCCTCCACCGTAAAAGAATTATCATAATAGGATGAAGTGTGTGCAGGCGTCATAAGTTTTCGGTACGTATCATGGCGCAAATTGTGGGCAGTGGATAGGCGAAGGAATTTGTGACATTCCTTAAGGCACTGGGGACTATTAGGAGTAAATAATATGTTATAAAGGAGAGTGAAAATGTGAGTATTCCGGCGAAAATGAATAGGAAGCCACTTGAGACTTTTACGATATTCGGAAACATGGTTATATTTTCGCAATCCAAATATAAACCTGATACAAAAATTCTGAAGCCGCTCAAGGTTGTTCAGCTGTTCTACGGTTAAATGTAGATAGCAGGCGTCAGCGTATGGGAAGCAAGAGAGACTCAGCAAGCGTAATCTTGGTAGCAGTGGGCAAAAAGTTTCTTAATGTTCTGAGGGATCTAGAAGATAAGAAGACTCTGCGACTTAAATCGCTGATGTGAGGACGCCAAGACAGCTCCCTATCGATGATTATGCCGAGATTTTTGACAGTATCGCTAAGAGGAATATGTGCCCCGTCAAAAATAACCCGTGATAAGGAGGACCACTTGACTTTATCATCCTAGGCCTACCGACGATTATCAATTGAGTTTTCTGAGGGTTTACGGCAAGAACAAACTTTTTGCTCCATCTTAGAATGTGATCCAGGTCAGTGTTGATTTTATTAATTGCAATATTTAATGCATCAGTGTCACTTTGTATGTAAATTTGTAAATCGTCAACATATAGGTGGTAGGAAGAAGTCAATTTGTCAGAGATAGTTGATAAATCTATTTCTGACAAATTGACTTAACTTATTTTTATCCGTGCAGGAACGGAGAAAGAATACAATTTCCTGCGGCCGGGCGACCTGTCGTAAGAGGCGACTTAACAACCCACAGCCAGGTGGTAGGGCATTTGCCCGACTGGATGGCTACCACCCCTAGTCTAAAGTATGTCGCCATAACAACCTTGAGTTATGTTCCGGCATTAGTGACCAAGTTCCAGTCTCCCTTAAGAGAGCAACAACGCATTTGTAGCACTTTTGGTGTTGCAAATGTCCATAGACGATGGTAACCGCTTTCCATCAAGTGGGCCGTCTGCTTGTCTGCTAATCTCCTATAAAAAAAAAAAAATAACAGCGGGGAAAAAATAAAAAGGGGAGATAAAACGCCGCCCTGAGGAACACCGATTTTTCTACATTATCGGTAATAATTTAGTTCTAAAGAGATTTTAATAGCCAAACTATGTTACTGGCAGTTAATAAAGCTCTGGGTGTGAAAAAAAGTTAATTCCAAATTCGAAACTTTTGTTTTTAAAAATAATAATCCCTTTTCAGTTTTTGGCTTTTTACTTACTTTTCGCGGATTTGCGGTTAAAAGGTTATCAGGCAACTAAAACTAACTTCTCGTTGTTTTTAGTAGAATAATTTATGTATGTCGCCTAATCCTACCTTATTGTGACTTAAAACAGATATGTTTGTAACTATTGTAGTGGCAGAAAAAGCAATAAGACCTAGTAAAATTATAGCGCTGTTAGAAAAGGGGTATAGCCAATGTTACGTCTCACAAAGGTTAAACGTAAGTCGTTCAACCGTCCAAAGAAGCTGGACTTGATACTAAGAAACACGTTCCGTTCAGAGAATGTAAGGATAAGCGTACTCTTCTCCGACGAGGCTCGAATATGTCTGCATGGTGAGGACCGACGTCGGCGAGTGTTACGAAGACCAGGAAAACGCTATGCCGACGTGTGTTTTGAAGAAATCACCCCTTATGGTCGAGGTTCCGTTATGTTTTGGGCGGGCGTAACTTCCACCTATCGTACCGAGATAGTATTAATTGAAAATGGCTCAATAAATGCGCGAAATCCTTTGTCAACATGCGCAACCCGCTCCGACTATAATTGGTGAAGATGCCATTTACATAGACAATAATGCTCGAGCCCACCGTTTTAGTGACGCAGTTGCTTATGTGCTAGAGGATGGAATTTGTCGTTTGGATTGTCTAGCGCAGAGCCCCGGTCTTAACCCCATTGAGCACATCTGGGACTTCCTAAAAAGGGGAGTATGATATGTCCAGCCACCTCCACAAAACGTCAGGGAGCTTAAACGTTTGATCTCAGCTGAGTGGGAAATCATTTCACAGGACACCATCAAAAGCTTGGTGGAAAGCACGTCAAGACGATTACACGCGCTGATCGCTGCAAGGGAAAGTAATACGCATTATTATTTTTGAAGTGATAACTTCTTATGGGAGGGTAAATCACTTCTTTACGTAACGCGGTATGGTGCCAGTCTGTTTAGCTTCCCTTTCTCTCACGCATACGGCAGCGGTAGACAGGGTAAGTTATCACTTCTGTTATATCTTATAAAAATACTCGTTGTCTTGATTTCATTATACCCATAATAATGTCCATTTTAACACGGCTCTCTGTTTACATTACACCTATTAGTACTACTAAAACACCGATTGCAGGATTTAACTGTTAAAAACTATATTCTCATTGATAATAAGAAATATCTAGTCATCTAAGCTAATGACTTACTAAAAATATTAATATTATCCATAGAAAACCCAATGACTGTAAGGTGCCCGTTTACTTGCAAAGGAGTGTATAACTCTCTTATAATCGCAATTAGGATATGAAACCAAAAAGAAAGATAATGCTGCACCAGTCATATTATAATTATATAAAAATACTAGGATATTCCCGCGACTTCGTTCACGCTTAACTTGAAATTCCCGCGGGATTCCCGAAACACTAAATATAACAGCATTTGAAAAAGAATGTAAGCTATGGTTTTAGTGAAAACTGTATCGGAAATATTTTGGAGATAACGACAAATATACATCGTAAACTAAGCTGACGCAATTAATTTAGCACAGCAGTGTGGTGGTAGACAAAACATTTACGAAACAAGGAAGCAGTAGCGCTGTTGCACTAATTGAGACCACTGCAGCGTAAAGACAACTGTTTCTTGGCGAGATCCATTTTGGCTTTATTAATACAGTACAGGCAGATTAATATATCAAAATTCTACTAATAGTAATATACTACTATAATACTAATAATAGTATTTGAATTTTTAAATGAATATTTATTTTGTAGACTGTTGTTTAAGTAGTATTTTTAATTACTATTTGCATGCCTGATGAGTAAAGACATGTAAAACATGAAATAATATGTCATCTAATGTTTTTATCCACCATATCTTTTAGCAAATAAATTATTTGGTTGATTGCTTTATTGAGTATAATACGATAGTTACTTTATTCCCGCGTTCAGCTACTGGTTTTAAGAATTTAATTGACTTATTTATGTGAAGATTATAATTTTCCATGGTGCTATGACGCGGGTCTTAATACCCTAGTACAGGGGTCGCCATATGACGGACCGCGGACCGCATCCGGATCGCCGACCCATTTTGTGCGGACCGCGAAAAAATGTCATTTTTCTCATTGATATGTAAAAATACTTTTGTTATTTCCGTAATTACATTTGTTTAGTAAATATTTTTTTCTCTAAAATGTTGTGCGGTCCGCGATGGTCATTTCATTTCTTAAAATGGTCCCCGAGCGAAACTAATTGGTGACCCCTGCCCTAGTAAGTAACTCTACTTTACTTACATAAAAACTTAATTAAGCTTTTCCATATCGCCATCAAAACCACGGATAAAAGCTAGTAGAATATATATATATATATATATATATACTTATATAAACCTTCCTTGAAACTTTATCTAACTGATGGTGAAAACCGCTTAAAAATTCGTTGCGTGTTTTAGGAGTTGAACAGACAAACAAACAGACAGACGAGGAAAGCGACTTCTTTTTTATACTAATTAAAGAAGATTATTTTTGTTTATTCTTTATTTGTAGATACACTGGTACCATCACACCATTGCCAGTCTACTCAAGTCTTCCGCTATATATAGTCCTTTAGAAATTATACGACTGATCTTAATATCGAACTCATCGCAACTCTGGCTTCTGGATTTCGCCGATACTACTCTTCATTTGTGAACAATCGACCTTCATTAGAGAACTCATTTATCTTACCAATTGTCAAATTATTGTCAGAAACGTCTAACTTGCTAATTCAGGAAGCCATACCTATGATATTAATTGTCCAACGAGTCACTTCGTTATAAACAGGCTTCGTTATAACCATAAGAAAATGTAAGGCTTTATTCATATTTCACTGAGCGACTTTAAACTAATGGACTAGGCCTACCGTAGTGAGTGTCCACATTCCGTCACCTCATGTCATCACGGGTAGGACGCGCTGATTGGGATATTATTCTTTCGAATAGATATAAGACCTGGAGACCGTGAACGTACTTATTTCTTTTTCTTTAACTTATTTTATTGGTGGAGTACAGCAAACAGGCTGACAGCCTACCGTTGGAAAGTGGTCACCGTCGCCAATGGACATTTCCAACACCAAAGGTGCTATCAACGTGTTGCCGGCCTCGAATAGAAATTCAGAATCTATAGGTAGAACACAATTCAAAGTTGTTATGGCTGTATACTCTAGACCAGGGATAGTAGCCATCTAGACGGGCAATTGCCGTACCATTTGGCCGTGGTTTGTTTTGTCGCCTCTTACGACAATCCCCTCGCTGATGGAATTCGGACTTTTTCTCCGTTTCTGCGCGGATAAGAATAATAATTAATAAAACATGATGAGAACGACAATGAGGCTACGCTCGCGTAAACTACTTTTCCGTATCACGCAGGATCTCTCTTAATTTCTGAAAATCCTATGATTGCCTCCTTATTTTTACTACTACATACAAAATTTCATAAAAAAATATTCATATTTAACGCCATAAACAAAGCACAAAAATATGTAAATCAGTAAAAGAATTGTTTTACACGTTTATAACAAATATTTATGTCGAAAGACGTTATTATTATACATAATTTTTCATTCCGATAGCACACAGGTTGACAAATGACAATCCACCCCCACTGTTCTAGTCAAGTTCTGTATTTCTCGCTCCACTCGGCTGCAAACCACTCTAATTTCGCCTCCCTTCCCCTGTCAGGGAGGAGGGAAAACGAGGCCACAACAGGGTCGGCACTAACTTAACAGACAGAAGAGTATAATATTTATATTTCAGTAAAATTTTACCCATATAGCCTAGGGGCAGGTTTGACATGTTTTAATAATGCCAGTTGCATAAAACTTGAAAATCAAAAACAGAAAGTAAGTTTTAACCAACATAAAAATTAGCGTGTGCCGGTGAGACCGACTGGCATACGATAGGAACAGAAAAATTCACGGAGTACATTAATGGAAAGATTCTATAAAAACCGCCTCCTACAAGTTAAAAAAAATGGATAACAAACATCAAATAGAGCAACAATAATTACTATTTTATCATAACACATAATATTTTATAATGACTTGTAATTAATATAATTCTATGGAATAAGGATTAAATCGTAAAATACCACACAGAAACGAATCTACTCATTCAAGTCATTGATGGTCGATTCCTATATCTTACTATTCATTCATTTGCCTTACCATCAGTTGAAAAATGACTCTTACTTAGATATCGCTTATGTCAAATTTTAACCGCTCGTAACGCAAATGAATGGTCAGTAAGATTTAAGGACCAGCCATTTGATGTAAATGAGATATAGCAAAATAATATACATAAATAATAATACGTGGATTATGCGCTTGTAGTGCAAAGAACGTGTAGTTTTTTATTTAACAGACAAATATTTCACAAAGAAACCCCCATCCGCCCCTTTAAATGGGCAAAGAGGAGAATCGGAGGGCCAGCAACAAGTGGCGCCGAAACGTCGGCCTGTCACTGTTAATAGTTAACAGTTAATCAACTTGCCTTCTTATCTTCACTTATTAAACATAATTTATGTAATTTCAGTATATTTACTGACTTGTTTTTAATTTATTACCATAATTTGTCTGTAATGTCGACATCTTAAGAATTGCTTCTGTGATAGGGTAAATTTCCATTTGGTTGATATTATTATTCGAATAAATGCTTGTTGGGGTGAATTTTTAACACGACTTGTTAGCTCTTCGTGATTGGCAGCTGAAACGATGCATGCTTTTCTGTGGGACAAAATAAATTATAATACAAATAAGTAATATAATACTTTAGATTTAGTATGAGTATCTCATAATAATATACGTAGCGTTTGTTCATAAAACAAGTGGCTTTTTTTGCAATGTTTTAACGACTAATTATCAATTCGATCATATATAGGCTTTTAGAATGGATGCAGTGAAAAGTAGGGTGTGATTTTGTTGTATGCATTTGTTTTAGTCATTGTATGAGAAGTATTGTCACAAGTCGCTGTATAAAAATAAATAAGTAATTTAGAATTAGCTGCTATACAGAAAGCATAGGAATAAACTCTCGTTTCAATACAATAATACATGTATAAAGTATGGTATATATAAAATAATAATAAAAAAATCATACATGTTATCATGCCTGTTTCTTATGGGAGTAGGCAGAGACGATTGATCTCCACTTGCGACAATACTGAGAAACAACTTTCACTTCATCTACTTTCATTAATCTCTTCTTATATGCACGTTTATTTGTGTTAGTTCTTATCTGATATTTCTTTAACACTTCTGCTGTTTGGTCGTGGTGCATACGTGTAAACAAAATAATAACTATCGGAAAAACTGAATAAAACCCAATATGATGTTACTGCATTACATTTACTTTAACCCTTTTTCTTTTGAACTCCCAGCGAGTATGACAAGTGGAGGCTCCGCTGATGTACATTTACATATCGAAAAGCCTCTCACGCCTATTGCAGGACTACTAATATTAGGGATGGTGACATGACAAGCGACACATTGCTACGACAGGGAAACTTATTTGAATATAATATATTGGTGAATGACAGTTGCTTCTGTTTTTTCTATTCCTTATATCGCTTAAAAAATTGAACGTACCTATCCGTGTCTTTGCATAAACTAAACGAATCCTGAAATAAATTTTAATTGGCCCAATTGGGTGATAGGTAATAAACTTTGGCAATGAAGTTCATCATAAACGCGAATAACTTAACGAGTTGCCTCTTATGAGAGATACAAAATTATACTCACGTATTTACAATATTGAAATACATAGTTTAAAAGTTATTAAGCAAGATATCGTTCTAGATGTTTATAGTTTTTGAGAAAACACCTAAAAAGTTACTGAATTTGAGTGTTTAAATTAAATGCATCGAAGTTTTCTTTATGTTTGTCCATTGCGTTTAGACCAGTTTACTTAGTGTATATTCACATAATGAGCGCTTAGCGTGAGTTTTCATAACGCGCGCTTACAACTATAGACAATGTACACGTATTATTTTAGAGCGTACACATGCCAACATTCTTTAGTATCTTCTAGTTGTAAGCAAGCTGTAGGAAAACGCACGTTAAGTGCTCATAATGTGAACATACACTTAATCCTATACATCGCTTTAGACTATTGACGGTGCAGTAGATGACAAGAAAAGCTAAATTTCTTAAGAATCGGTGGAAGGATGGCAGCAATCTGCTAGAATTTGAATTTGAATTTGTTACAGAACGAAGCCAAACCACCCTGGAGCGGTGGTAGAAGTTAGTGATAATCCTCTCGATGCTAGCAAGGTGAGTATAAAACAGCATTTAGAAATCTATCTATCTGTAATTATATAACATTAAAAGTAAACATCCCCGTGTCTGTGAAGCTATTTACAAAAAACAACTCGAGTAGACTATATAAACGATGGAGAACACGATGCATATTTATCAGATTTTTTGTCTGTTTGTTTGGGATTTACGTAAAAACTACTGCGCCGATTTCAATGCGGTTTTCGCTGATCGAACGCTAATTCTTAGACTTAAACTCTGCACTACATATGTAATGCAAATTCTAATAGGATTTTTTTACTGATCTATAGCAATTTTAATGTAATAAAATAGTTATATGATATTTTTATGTGAATCCTGCGGTAATTTTCCCGAGAGCGGTTTGAAGTTGTTCGGACGAATACAAATCAACTTACTCCGACACTGTTTCCACTAATAGCTTACATTCTCTTTTTAAATGCTGCGATACTTTGTGTCCCGGGAATACTGCGGACATTTCAAGTCAAGCTTGGACGAAGTCGCGGGCATATCCTAGTGTTTATAATACAAAGTTATCTGGTATCAAACAATGTTGGCATTACGTTTTTGTAATTCGTTTTATTTCGCCAAAAACCTTCAAATATCTAATAAAAGAACTTTATTATAATTACGTTACTTTCTTAACACAAATCAATTAGGAAATAAGAACTTTAAAAGATTCAGCTATAAGAAGCATGTCATGCACATCCAACTTTCTTTTTTTATAAGTCGACAACTATGGACTATGGTTCCGTGCCTTTTGAGTTTAATGATATAAAATTTTAGTAGTCTTACACGCGTTGTTGTTTATTTGTTCGTATCTGTGACATTTGTTATGTTTCTTAAGCTGGGGCTTCATTTGCGTTAGTGTTAAAGATTTAAAATGTGACCGAATGCGTCTTTTTAAAGCCTTAAAAAATAACGCCGTTAACGCAGGCACATTACAGTAAATATATACGTTATCTGGCAATATTTAACGCCATTAACATATCTGCATGAAACGGCTTAAATCTTTAACACTAACTCAGCTGAAGCCTCACCTTAACTATATTGTGGTGTGCATTAGATTTAAACTGTAATATCTAACTTTGGATATTTTTAAATAGTCTCCGTTGAACGTTTCCAGTTAGTGATAGCCTTCGAGACTGGACTGATAGTGGTGTGGGACCTGCGGGGGCGCGCGACGGAGTGGCGGGGCTCCATCGGCTCGGGCGCCCCCGGCGAGGGCGTCCGCGCTGCCACCTGGCACCACGACGGCAAACTGATGACCGCGCACGTGGACGGCGCGCTCGCCACCTGGACCACTAGGTCACCGAGGCCTGCCTCGCTCTCCTACCCACACGGTATGGAGCACTCACTAGTTCTAAGGACACTACGAAGCATGCTGAAAATTAATAACATACTATCATTGTATCCTATTATATTCTAAAGATACCAAAAACTAAGGGTTGCCGTCATACCGCTAACTAATGGAAGAAATTTTATCAGTGTTTACAATGTACATGTAGGGTATACTTAGACACGTAAAATCATGATAACATTTCTTACTTTTTTATTCTAAATTTAAAAATGTGTAGATATTTACTTCATAAGTCGTAATGATCCTCGTTGTCTAACCTTGAAATTACGAGATGGAGATTTAAAAAAAAATCATAAGGGCTTCAAAAATATTTTCAAAATTTGTTTGAACAAGATTTCAATGAGAAAGCTGTTAATTACTAATGTTGACAACAAGAAATCCCTTCAACTTTACAATCATTTAACAGTTGCAATTTTCCATATAAATGTATTTATTATATTTCTATTTCAGCGAAAGCGAACAAAGATGGGAAATTGGAGCAATGTAAACCTATACTCAGACTAGAATGGAAAACTTCGAGAACAGGGTAAATCATTCCTACAAAGTAGAGAGTAGAGTAGAGTAGTCTTTTTTTCTGTCTGGTGAATTAATTCCGGCTGGGGGCTGCTTTCTTGCTCAATCAAATCTACTTCCACAACCTTCGATGTCCTTACTATTACTACTGGCTTGCTTATTCTGCTTCACGATATCTAGTCATCCATCGTCCATTCTCGGGTTCTTTGAAGATTTCGATACTTGGCCGGTTGTAATGAAGTATTTTCTGACATATCTACATAGTCCTTAAGTCACGGTAACGATCGGTAGGTTTTAAGATAATGACTTACAAATTTTGGGCCCTTGTAGTCATGTAGTCATGAACACATCATAGTTTCAGGATTTAATTCGTAGAATAACTAAAAGTTTAGTATGAACTATAATTTGTTTAAATCTAACTGGTAGCTCCTAGGGCAAACAAAGTGGATACACGTAAGACACACTTCGTTCTTAAAATGGTTAACCTTTATATTTTTGTAATTTCAGGGAGAGTTTAGTAATATTCAGCGGTGGTTTGCCGACGGACAAGGCGGGGCGGACGCACAGCATCACCGTGTTGAACGGGAAGAGCACCACAGTGTTGGAGATGGAACACAGCGTTGTCGACTTTGTCACCCTCTGCGAGTCTCCGCACACAGCCGGTTGGTACATCACTCACATTACCTTCATATTCGATCAAGCTATGGTGAGATGGTAGTTGAGATAAAAAATATCTCACATACAGATCCTATCTACATACGGTACTTGAACAAATTCTAGTTTCTTAAATTTATATTTCTTGTACTCTCTCCAGCCGTCATAAATGTGTAGTTGCAAGTGATGATTTACAGGATGTAACATGAAGTCATACTTGCAACAAGGCTGTCAAGATAAGAGCGTGCGGTCTTCTTAATCAATATTTGAGAGGAAGTTCACTAGGGGACCATTCCGACGCCGTAAATGTCTAAGAAGCCTATCCATTATAATATGACGTGGTCGAGCCATCAAAAGTTGAGTCTCGCGATGCTGGTATAGGGTGATAAAAATAACACCGGGGCTGATTTGAATACATATCGTCAGCGTCAATTCAGAATCAGGACACAGCACACACACACGCGCGTCTATATGCTAAGTACAATAGAGCGAAAAGTTTGTTGTTTGTTAATTGTTTTGTTATTATTCCATTAGGATTATTTTATTTTTATCTTTAGTTAAATTTATTGTTGTTTTTGTCTGAATATTGGAATTAAATTGCTTAAAAAATTATGAAATAAAAGACTAGTCCAAAACCAGCAAGCGTCCGTACACGTGGTAAGAAAAGAACGTAAAGAAATAACTAGGTAGGTTTGTGAAAGTAAGAAGAATAGAGGAATACAAAAAGTTGAGGTTATTATCGACACGTTGACAGACAAATGTATCATCTATGTCTGAATGTATCACTGAGAAGGAATACTGTTCAAGCAGACGAAGAAAGCAACAGTCTCGTAACTTCATTTATTGGTGATATTATTTCTTTCGTCAAGATTGTGATACATGTGATATGTAACAACTGTAACGAAAAAAATAATGTCACCAAGAAATGTAGTTACAAGGTCCTGCACTAATGCCGTCAATATGGAGAAATCTCCAGGAATTGTGCGTTGTCCCAATGTCTGTCTCCGACTGTGCACAGAGCTAGAAACTACTTGACACTGACCCCATTTTCGAACTAAATAAGAATATTTAGCAATAAAAATATCTAGTCAGTCTGGTACATGACTCATTCATGAATATTCAAGTTTTAGTCATCTACAAGTTAACATATAAAATAACAGTGTAAAGAAATCCAATGAATTTATCCAATTTACAAAAAAAATATTATTCCTTTTCAGATTACCAGGAACCGTATGCGATAGTCGTTTTACTGCAAAATGACCTGGTGGTGATCGACCTTCTGTCCCCGGGATACCCCTGCTTCGAGAACCCCTACCCCATGGATATTCACGAGTCCCCCGTCACGTGCTGCTCGTACTTCGCCGATTGCCCCTCCGACTTGGTGAGTTCGATACTGAAGATATATTCTGCAATAACAAACGCTAACTGCCTGTAGACCTGCCTGAGTGCTTAAGAGGCTATGTAAACCTGATTCAAATCGGTGTTTAACAAAATTAACCCCGCGAGACGCATATTTACTTCGAATAAACAGCGCCTAATAAAACTTGCGAGCGTGGCGGAATATTGCAACCGAATATACCACTGCGCAACGCGCCCATACCAACTTGATTCAATTTATTTCATTCATTCATTGACATTAGATCCCTGCGTTCTACTCGGTGGGCCGCCAGGGCAACAAGAAGGTGGCTGGGTTCAGTGAAAAATTATGGCCTATCAACGGTGGAGAGTGGGCGCCTGCCTCCTGCTCCTACAGCGAGATTATCCTGACCGGGTAAGCGAAACCTTTGTTTATTACCAGAAGCTGACAAAGAAGTAGACGGCTCTCCCGATGGAAAGTGGTCATCATCGCCTATAAAAATTTGTAACACAAAGTACTTTCTTAAATGAGCCTATGTCGTCATGTGGTAGTGCAGAAGGAAAACTCTGAATATTTTAACACCCACCTGGTTTGGCATGCTTACCTTGCTGGGTTCTATCCCCAATAAAAAAGATCTTAAAAAAGACCTTTAATTTATTTACTCTGGTTTGGAAGTTACTGAGTTACGTGTTGCTGGGGAGTTTCTTGCCGCTTCTTCGTACCTAGAATTGCTTGCCGTACATAAAATAGGAATTATGTATTAGAATTTATTTTCGAAAAATGATTTTCAATGGAATTTACTTTGAATAAAACTTTTGAATTTTGAAACCACAATACTGTTTGGCCTATATTATTATAATATTATTTAAGAAGCAACATTCTATCAAAAAAAAAATATTGCCCTTGCTTAGCTTGTGAATATATTATAACAACTTATATCTAAGTATGTAGGTCTAATCTACGAAATATTAGCTTGATGTCGCGACAGATAACTCTTTACTGTACTTACACAAAAACTTAGAGGCTATTAATTGTGTACAAAGAACAGACTTATCACTAAAAGCGATATCTTTCACAAAACAGGTACACTTTCTTATATCGTTGTGAATAATACTTATATTACAGTAGTGTTGTAGTACCTCTGGAGTTTGACCCAGCAAACGTATGAAATAAAAAGCATTAATCTCATAGACGGAAGAGCTAACCACGCGCCTACTCTAGTGTAAACTCAAGTATGATTAGATGAACATTTTCAGTCTGTAAAGAGCATAATTATCTGAAAATAAAAACCGTAAAGCATTACTTCCGCATTTATAATATTTAATTTACGACATTTTTCGTTGCTTTTGCAGGCATGCAGACGGAAGTATAAAATTTTGGGATGCAAGCGCGGGAACTCTACAAATTTTGTACAAATTGAAATGTTCTAAAGGTATGTAAGCAATATTTTTTTAACTAGAAGTAGTATTTTCTTAAGTTTTCGCACTTAGTATACATAATCAAAACTAAGTTTTAAATGTTTTACGCTCGGCAGATATTTGATTATTTTTATTTCGACGTTACGGCCACTTTTCAGTTTCCGTGATCAGTGTAAAACTATTATTATAACATTGTTTTAATTATAACTAAAAGCATTTTTGAAATTTTTTTGATAAATTTATTTGATAATGTTACAATTTACTACCAATTTGCAAAAATTATAATGGCCATGAGCTAAGAAAGTAGACTTCGTACAAAAATGTAATTGCATTATTTTGTAATTACTTTTTTCCAGTATGTTGAGTGACTAAACTTATTTAAGTTCTTTGTTTCATTATTTGTACATTTTACTTGTATTTTCGTGGTTAGTATTCGAGAGGCGCGGCGGAGGGTCCTCAGGTGGCGGGGGTGGTTCATGGGAGGAGGATAGCCCGCTGGCCATTCACCAGATAGCGTTGTGCGGAGAGTCCCGCAGGTTGGCCGCAGCCTTACCCCACGGCCACGTGCTACTCTTCAAGTTCCGCAAGGCGGAGACACACACAGAAACACATGTACGTGCCTCCAAAAATATCGGACCACAATACTACTAACAGCCGACTCCTACTTACAATCAGTTTATTCTAGACGTACAATAATAAGATATAATGGTTTTTCACAATTAATAATTCTATATCTTACCGACCCTTCGTTTGCCTTACTATCGGTTAAAATTTGATATAAACTCCATACAAGTATTGGCAAAATTCAACCGATGGTAGAGCGAGTGAATGAATAGTTAAGATATAGGAACCGGCCGTGAAACGTATATCTTAATTCTCTAGAATCTAACAGATCTAACAGCCCTTCATTTTTTGTGGTTAGGGATGTGAGGTGCGACTGACGTGAAAGATGTGCCGCCACACTTTCACCACCTTATTTATAATAATAGTTATTTATGCTATTGTGAATTAGTAGATTTTAAAGTTTATCCGCGCCTATAGATGTGTAACTTATAACATTTCAGGTATTAGAAATTCCAATAATAACAGAGACCTTAGAGGAGGAGACGTCACCAGACGTAGATGGGGGAAGATCCATGTCCATCAGCAGAGGCGGAGACACCGAGGGGGAAAGTAGACGGGTGAGATTATATTTCTTATAATACCTTCTAGCCTTTTTATCACCGGACAAACAGACGTACGAGCTCACGCCACCGATATGTGGTGGGATTCTTTAGCGTCGTCTGTTTTTCCTGAATCATACGATTTAGGTGTCTTCAAGTTTTGCGTGAAGGTATCTTCTAGGTAAGCGCGCTCCATCTTCGACTACCTTACATCGGGTGCAATGTCGGTCAAACGTAAACCTATAATACATTATAATAAAAAATACACTACAATTTATTTATAAATATTTTACAGGCATATGCAAAATTAATATGCAAAAATTTTTTGTAAATTTTTTTACGCTAATACGCCGATACCGCCCAATAGACTTCAATGAAATTGGTGATTATATGTAGCTTTTTTTACGAGCAGAAATCCGATTGAAGGCCATCAGTCCAGCAACTCTGACTAGAATTAAAGCTGCTATCTATTGCCACACCACGGTTAGGGATACCCACTAAAACCTCTCGGTATTCCGTCCTTCGCCTTTTATGCCAGGGCCACGGGTAAAGGGCCTAGCTTCTCCGCTGGCCCTGGCAGGTGGTGGGCCATCGGCGTCACCCACTGCCAGGGAACTACTTTTGTCCCCCTCTCATTGCGTGGGGCGGTCTGTAACGATACCCACGGGAGGAGAGGTGAGCGCGAGCGGAATACGTTGCACCCCCATCTCGATGGCATACTGCGGGCGGGTAGCCAGCCCTAAGGCCCTACCCGCGCCACCCGCTCACGGTGGCCAAGGGTCCAAGCTGGCCCTCCGGCGCCGACGCGTCCTCCTTTGACGGGAGCGGAGCAAGGATGTCCGCTCACGCTCCCGTTCCGCGTCCTCCTTTGCAAGCATGACACGATAAGCTATGCTAGACTCGAAAATTAGTGTGTGATGTGGCCTCCCTTTGTGACACTGAGGTCGCGGCAAATAGATTCCCGCAACCACGCTAACTAAACGCCACAGCAGCATAATGTTTGATACTCATCAAACAATCCCGATAACTGACTGGGGAAATTTAGGTAGGGCATGTTATAATTCTTACAAATGTTGAATTTAATTTTTACTTAAAGTACCTAATTTTATATACCCGTAACGCCATCTAGCGAATCGAAGGTGCAACTAACCATGAGAACAACACTTTAAAATTGTCGCTATCATGTCACTGTCGATGCCATGGCGATGTATTTGCTATACAATTGCAACGATGACGCAAATAAAACGCAATTAGAGCTTCATCTTTTTGTATATATTCGCCTATCCCTCGAGAACAGGATGTGTATGTGGTGTACAATAAAGAGTTTTCTATCTTCGATCTATTTAGGATACTGATTGTAAGGGTCGATGTCTATTATGGTTATAGTCGGGAGTGTGGTGCGGCGTGGGCTCTGGGGCCAACATGCGAGTGCGCGGCGCGGCTGGCACGGGCGGCGTGCGGCGCGCCGCGGGCTTCCAGCCGGCGCTGGTGGCGCTCCAGGCGGGCGCGCCGCACCCCATCACCGCGCTCACCATCAATTCCTCCTACGGCCTGTGAGTCCCATTGGCAGCCCGTTACTATGTCTTGCTGATGGAGTTCTATAATTTATACTTGTTAAAACATAGGCTTGATACACGTAACAGTCTCAGGAAATTATAATTATAACTCATGAGCCTCAGATTATAATGCTATTTTATCCATGTTATTATTTGATCGGGACTGTCGCGCTCAACGCCTTGACTATCGACGCCAAACTGGCGTCAATCAAATGCACACAAAAATAAAATTATAGCCTGTGGTATAATAGAAGTCATTGGATAAAGCTATTCGTTTGGGCGCAGGATGGCGTGGGGCGGCGAGCGCGGCGTGGTAGTGGTAGACGTGTCCCGGCGCAGCGTTGTAGTGGCGCTAGCGGCCGCCGCGCTCTACCACGCGCCCCCCGACGCTCGCCACCGCCACTCCGACCGGCAGCGCTCGCCCAGCCTCGATCAGGTAAACCCCACACGTAACACACATTCTTTCACACCATAACCCCTCTTGAAAGCGCTAGTGCATCCCTCGATTCGCCTCATTTTTCTCAATTGTAAGTTTGGCAGTGTCTTCATCTAGCCCAGGGGTGGCGTACCAACGGCACGCGTGAAAACCATTTTGCATTAAGTGATACCTATTCCCGTATTATATTTTGTACACCTGATGGCAATGTTTATTATGTTGTCTTTAATTTATTCTTCATATTTAAAATGTTAACCGTGTCCCTAACCATGTCAGGAGAGGCGGCAGGAACAATAATACATCATTTTATAATAATAAAAAAACTTTTAAATGTAAGTTAATATTAGTATTAATTATGACGTGGACATGTCGTAACTATTGGTGGGCACTTCGAAACAATGTTGCCATAAACAAAGGTTCGTCATCCCTGATGTAGGCAGCCAGTACGAATGGCGCAACTCGAGCGAAGCACCGGCGCGCCGGGAAGTAGACCTGAGATGAGTGCGCGTCCGCCGCGTTGGCCCACCGAAGTAGTGGCAACAGTTAGCCGTCGCGTTCTGCACGCTTTCGTCGTAACGAATGAGTTCACTAGCTACCTGTAAGCGAACGAGTGGTAGATAGAGGATGTTGTTCCCGCAATATACCTTAGTACACTGAATCCTCCGATCCATCGACTGGCGTGCGAAAGCAAACGATTGCATCGCAGACACTCACAGAGACCGGCTGCTCGATACAGACGAACAGATTTATCAGCTGAATAGGCCTACGTCGGAACACTTAATTTTCTTCACATTAATTTTAATTTGCATATTATTTTGATTAATAATGATTTGCTATGGCATTACGAGGGGCTCCGACGAGCACAGCTTCCTACGGCAGGCTGCCCTCGTCGGGACCCCCCGGGCCGCACCCGACCTATATAATTACGTTTAATTTTGATATTTTTACGAATATGATTTCAATATGAGTTAGTATAGCGCCGATTACGGCTTGACCCAGTAGCTAAACGGCATGGCATCATTAGACATTTTTTCCATTCGCCTCTCTTTCCCTCCTTTCTCTCGTATAGCGCTGAGTTCAGAGTTTCCAGATATGCCACATCTTATCAAAACCGCGTCTCTTGCCGCTGCCGCGAACTGTTGTCTGCCGAACCCAGCCGTTGTATTCAGAGAGACATCCGGTTGCCATGCCGGGGCCTTATCCGCCGCGGAGCACATCTCGGGCTAGGGAGTGGCGGCTGCGCTATTATTACTTCACCAGTCATATTTTTTCCCGACTGTCACATGAAGCTAGAGGAGAGTGCGCCTCCGCCAGTGCCGGTGGCGGCGCCCGCGCCCGTGCCTCGCCCCTCGCCATGCCCCACGCCCGCAGACGCTACCGCCGCCTTCGCTTCCGCACCTGTACCCCTCGAACCTCCTGTCGGCGGCCCCCTCACTTCAAATACTACAGCTCCTTCGACTACGGATGAAAAGCCGAAACTTGACTCCAGACGAAAATCCTCATCATGGAAAAACTTCAATTTGAAGCGACAACTCTCCAAAGTCGACCTTAAATTTAAGGCTGCTTTCGCAGTACCCCCAGATCCCAGTATAGAAGAAATTGCACCTGAAAAGGGTAATTCCCAGTTTTACTGCGAGACTGAAAAGGTGGAAAAGCTCGAGAAGGTCGAAACATTCCCAACGAGTGATTCCAACGTAGAGTCGCCTGAAAGCGAAGAAAATAAAATCCTAGAGGCCGAGGCCGAGGTCGAGAACGATGACGTTGACAAAAATAAGTTATCTTCGCCATTAAAAGTCTGCTCAGATGTGTTTGAGAGGATGCACAAAGAATTGCAAGAAAAACGCTCCACAGACGTGTATGATAGAATGCACAAGGAACTACAGGAGCGATGGCAAGACAAAGAGAGGGCGGAAGGAGGCACCTCCCCGGAAGCGGCGCCGGCGACAATAGAAGAGAAAGCGACGCGGCCCGACAACCTGCCACTATTCGAAGAGGAGGGGCGGCCAACGCGGCCACCGCGCCAGAGGGGACGCAGCAGGCGGGAGGAAGGTGAGAAGCGGGAGGCGCGCGACCAGCGGCTGCTGTCCGTGCCGAACGCGAAGAGCGCCGGCCGGGGCGAGCCAGTCCGCGACCTGCGCCGGCGGCAGCCCGCCGCGCCACCACCGACCTTCGCCGGCACGCTGATGCGCCGCTTCAGTAAGTACCAGCGCGCCCCGGGCGTTACCACTCACCTCACCTCATCCGACATTACTAACGCGGGTCTCACCAGTGGCCAGTAACTGTTGCCGTTGCCGATGTTGATGCCGATGCCGATGCGTAGCACTTAGACAGTCATCCGCTCTTACTCGTAGAAATGTAGTTCCATCGTCTCGGATTGGATTTGAATGGTAATGGTTTGGCGATTTTTATGACTCACTAATACCGTAGCCCCTTTGGTGATAGAGGAATAGATTTAATGGCTCGCCTAGAAGTGATCGTAGTTAGAATTTCAATTATTAACAATGTGTATATTAAAAGCAGACTTAATTTAAGGCTAACCTCTCAGTAACAGCGAAGTCATCTATTTACATAATAAAACATTGGTAGTCGATTCGGTTGGCGTTTTAGACGCCTCTATATAATATGCTTTAAGCTTTTTGTAATATTTCGCTTTTTATTTATATTTTTATATATTGGTTTACTTATTATAATCGACTATATCATATAAATTAATATATAATGATAATTATGTATACAACCACATGTATAAAAGCACAGCGTACGGTATATTACCTATATAATAATATGTACCTTCTATACTTATAAGTTGGGATAGGTGATTTACATGTTTATTTTTTATTCCCAAGGACAAGGACTCGTCCGATGAAGACTCTAACTGCCTTAAATATCTATTCGCTGATTTCCTCGGTAATTCAATGAATGATTTAACTAATTATAATTGCATCAATAAAGTAGGTGATCTCTGTGTTGTCGATGTCTTTGAAATGATGTTTCGATGCTAACGGTACGAGCTCAGTAGAGGGAGCTAGTTGTGCACCACTCTCCGCTTGTTAGCTTCACATCAATACGATTAGTTCATCCGCCGAGAGCGCAACACGTCGCGATGGCACGCCCGCGCCAAGTCGACCCAGGCCGATCGAAGGCATGCCACCACCGACACGTGTCGGACGGTGTGCCCTCTTTTCATTCCTACCCTTTCTCCAGGAGAATTGTTAGCGAGGCTGTGCCCGAGGAACTGTCCCGAGGTTCACCACGAAGAGATCCGACCGCCCCCCAAAATAGGTATGATGCCCACACGACCCACATGACACGACACATTACTAACAGGGAATTAAATGCCGACGCGGTGATGTCCACCCTAACGCCACATATCTGTGAACGCGATAATAACAACCAAGACGACGTCGCCCACTACTCACTAATCCATACGAATAATTTAGCACAGAGATCACGTTTTCTAACTTCATGTCTGCGTCAGGGTCTTCAGTGTTTTGTGTATTCGGTGATGGTCACGATCCGCTTCGACGCCTACGGTGCCCCTTCCCTGTCAAGGGTTGAACTACAGAGCCGACTAAATGAGTTATTTATTATCCAAGTCGCGAGGTAATCGATGGGGGCCCGTGCCGTTGGCGTAGAGGACGGGTCATGGGTGGCGGGGCGGTAGTGGTGGCGGGAGCTGGTCGTCGCTGGCAGTGGGTGCAGTGCAGGTGGGAGCGTGTGGTGTGTGTTGTAGATGAACGGGCCGGGCGGCGGGTGCGGCGGGGGCGGCGGGGCAGGCGGGGGAAGCGCGGCGGCAGGCAGCGGGGTGGCGGCGTGTGCGCCAGCGGCGGGCGTGGCGGGTGCGGGCGCGGGGCCCGCAAGTGCGCGCGCGGTGCGCCGCTCGCGGTCGCAAGGTACCCGCAAACTGCACAAGTGCCTCTCCACTGCGTCGGACGTGTACGCCGCGCCCCCCGCCCCGCAGCACTCGCTGCTGACGACGCGGCAGTATTGCAGTTTTGGTAGTACAGTCACCTTAATTCGAAGTCACGCTCGGCCTCGACCTCTTCCATTCTGAAACAGTCGCAATTTCTCTTCTTTCGTTCGTTTCCTTTTATTTCCATTCTTGTACGTCGGCCGCGCGCACCTACCCAATGCGTCGCGCAGCCCACTTTGGCCTTAACCGTTGACACGGTTCTGTGTCACTTGCTGCTACCCATTGATTGGCTGGATATTGTGAACAGTGGCATTGCAACATCCACTAACACGCTTTTTGTTGTTGATATCTTTACAGTGCTGATGCAATATATTTTGCTAGCATTTGCCACACCGATGCCAACAAAGCCAGCGCCGAGGTCTGTTTACTCTGATTTTTTGTTATTGTTACTTTACTCTTTTCTATTATTTTATTCACTGACATCTACTTCATACACCACTTCACTAGACTAATTCTTCTCTTCCGTTACTAAATATACAATACATTAAACTAAAGTTTACCGTGAGACTGAAGAAGCGAAACTCACACGTCTGTCGTTGCACAATTTCTGTGGTTGTTACAAATGAGTTTGACATGAGGATACATGAGATTCACTTATTAAATAAATTGCCGACGTCTTCAGTCTCACATCTCGAGTACATACCCAAATATTGATTACAATTAAACATAATCTACTTCCCATTAGCGATAAAACTTAACATATTGCTAGACATAATCAATAAAATTCACTCATTAGATCCCTCTCTTTATTTATGCATTTACAGTTTATTTGTCAAAGTTCCAATTATTTATTTGATAAATTTCCAATTTCAGATCGGAATCATTTAATAGGTAATCATTGGAATATACCACGCCTAATTTTGGTTTCATTCTTTTATTTTCATAGACGTTATATCCGAGTAGTGTTTTTTATTATGTTGTCATTGCCGTCTTACGACCTAGAATGAGATCCTCATCTTCGAAATAGTGTAATCATGAATGTCCATGTCGTCTTAACGTGAATCTCTGCTGTATAATTGTGAGAAACGGTGTTGCTCCTTGGGGCGCGCCTTCCGGCCTTCACACTACACACGGCATATGCGGACCTTTGAAGGAGCCGAGCCAGTCGCCAGCGAGGCGAGTGCTGACTCCTGGCACCTGCCTCGGTCGTTTTCCGACACGACACATGAGCACCGCGGACGCCGGAAGGTTACACCCCTGGACAACACTCAACTTCATGCTTGTAATACATTGTGGTCTTATTTGTCGGTACAGAACCAACTATTCCGCAGCCTCTCGCATCTATGGAGTACTTACACATAATGCAACCGAATGGTATCAAACAACATTAGCATCAATTTCCTTTGTTCCATTATTTTCTATCGTTTCTTTGGATGGTTTTTGTTCTGTGGCTTGGTCACGGGCGTCGCCCACCGTAAGATTCCTTCCTACACGTAGGTAGTTGGTGACATGATTGAAATTGTGGCTGTGACTGTTTTGCAATGTTCTCCTTCTCACGACACTAACTTGGTTGCACACGATTGTTGATTCGATTTGAAGGCATGTTGACTCCTAGCTTTAAGACTGAAAAGGTGACTTACTACTCAAAACTATTTTTATTCTATGACTATAATTTATTTAATGTTACTATCGATGGTACCTATTGTATGTTCTATGTGCATAATATAAGCGCGGCTTTCCATATTTGTATCAGACACATGATCTCTATTATCATTTTCTATTTGTTCCTGTGTTTGGTTTGAAGTCGTCGATAATTTGTTAATCACGAGCGTTCACATTATGTGTTTATTTGCCTTTGTCTGCAACACCGTTAAGCTCTCCCATCAGCGGGATTCTGACGTCGGCTCACTCGTGCCGAGGCTGCCCCTCGCCGGCACCTGCAGTTTCTCTCCATTCACTCAACGACAAACTTTTATCTTTTATTATACTTACTACAATACTATTTTCTATGCCGTTGAATACAATATTATTATTTCTTTTTCTAGCTCGACCACAATGCAAAAAGTTTATATGGCTCGTTTTTGGATGCCTCTATATACGGCTGTCGTTATGTCTATGTATGCTTTCGTTACTATATTTAATATGGAACGCACTAGATGCATGCGCCATACAGCCGTACTGCACCGCTCCTTGTTCCACCATAGACCTTATGCTGCTGCTGCACTAGACTTGTCTGTCCGTCCACACGAACGCTTTGTACTAGAGAAGTAAACGAGTTAGGTTAGTTAATAAAGACGCGTGCGGCTTCCGGTAGTGAACAACTAGATCGGGCACTAAGGAGTGTGTGTAGATCCCCTAGATCCTAGTTACGAGGGAGCTTCGTCCCCACTGCAGAAGGGGCGTGTACTCGGCTTATGGCTCCGACTCCACCATCATCATAATCTATAATCATCTTACAAGATTATCGTTTTGCAGTGTTCAGTTTTGATTTCCTAGTAGCTGGACGCTTCTCATCCGTTGTGTGTTGTCATTGCCCATACTTGTTATCGGTGTGCTCGTTGTAAGGAACAAGTTTAAATCTGATAAAAAGGGATGATCGGTGTTTTGACTGTGACTCACTTGCTTCTCTTACATGATTAAACGATACACACTAAGTCAAAACACTAACCATCGCGAATCTAAATAACTATTATAACATAAATAGCATACTATAAACTAAAAAAAGTTGTGTAAATAAGCTGAGATGGGACGGGCATGCAATAACAGCCTGACGATCTAACAGCATGAATCTTTTTATTAACTATAACTTTTTTCACCGCTCTTCTATTCCCAGCACTTGAAGTATGTTCATTGATGATTTCAGCTAATTTCACAACTGCACAGAACACAATCTTAAAGCTACAGCTATATAGCTTAGCTTAGTATGCAACTGTAACTGTGTAGTCTAGCTAAAATACGTTTGATGATTTATCTCATTGAACTCTCCATTTCAATAGTTTTTGCGAAAATAACTCGAAAGCTTAACGACAAATATTTACGATAAATCATCAACCTGAACTAGATATCCTTCATGATTCTTAGTGGGAATGCTATGAAGGTGTTCTAGTTGAAGTACTCCCTTCGCGGAGAGGATAACCCGATTGTTATGTTACCAACCGGCCGGATAGACAAGCTGGACAGTTCCTTCTCGAGGTCGCGATCCAGCAGCATGTCCAGCCTCGAGAACATATCGCAGGAGGGTATCCAGTGCCTCGCCTTTGCTGATAGTTACACTAAGAAATCAGGTAATTTCTTTTGTCATATTAAATCCTATTTAATCCTGAACCCGATGAAATTTTATTTTATCGTTTTCTAAATATTGAATACAGCTTCTGCCGGTTTCGTTCATATAAACTTCGATACCCTATCTCACGAAACTGACTAATTTGCCATTATAAATGTTTCCTATATTCTTTCCCGTTTAAAGCTTTAAAAAAGGAGCAAAAAGAAGTCATACATACATAACTTCACGCCAGTTCCCTTGCGGGGTAGGCACGAACAACAGAGCGCCATTTAGGCTTATTCTTACACGCCTCACTTGCTTCTTCAGTCAAGAAGTCATACTAACAGTATAGAATAAGGAATCATTAATTTTGTATATGACACTTCATGACAAATTTAGTTGTTGTTAGAATATTGAAATATGGCAACAGAAGTCAAAAATAGATTATTATTTATTCCAAACGTTTGGATTTTCAAATATATTTCATGAATTAATATAAAATAATTATGTCTACATTAGTGCAGCAACGGAGAAAGATTACAATTTCCTACGGCCAGGCGGCCTATCGTAACAGACTACAAAATAACTCACGGCCAAGTGGTAGGGTATTTGCCCGCTTGGATGGCTGACCACCCCTGGTCTAAAGTATGCCGCCATAACAACCTTGAGTTGTGTTCCCGCATTAATAACCAGGTTCCGGTCTTCCTTAAAAGAGCAGTAGCACATCGGCAGCAACTTTGGTGTTACAAATGTCCATTGGCCATGGTAACCGCTTTACATCAGGTGGGCCGTCTGCCCGTCTGCTGAGCTCAGGCAATATTTTTTTTTTTAAATATTGTAAAAACGAATGAACATTCAAAAACCAACTTCAATACGAGATTTGAAATAAAAATAGTTTGGAAAGATATGCACAACTCACCTACAATACGTGATTGGTGGATAGATCCAACGATGCTGCTGCCTACGCTGTGGATAGGGACAACGCTCGGGACTGTGCTCACAATGATGATCAACCTCCCAGAAGCCGACCTTAGGCATACGCAACCTGTCGTCGTCTCCTCAAGTGGTACGTAACTGACATTAATATAACCATATCTCTTTTTGAAACCTATTTTAATGAAATAATCTCTGTTATTTTACAGGTGGTCCCATATTTAGGTTAAAGGGTTCAATCCTAACTATGTCATTTCTTGACTGTAATGGTGCTTTAATACCTTATTCATATGAAAGTTGGAAGGATGATAGTAAAGATGTAAGTATTCCCATTATATAATTATGTAACATAAAATAATAAAGGCCCGGTTAAATCTAAAGTTGACTCTTAATTACGGCCTAAAAATGTTATGTAAAACTAATTTTATAGTGACAAATTTTATACCCATCTAAGAAATCGCCCCAACTTTCAAATAGATATAATGACAACACCAATCAACATATACTTCGGAACTACCTACGCATGGACACAAGACAAGTAACGCCAAAGTAGGATCATATACCCTGGACATAAATCACTATCACAAGCAGATAGCAGACAATTTGCCTGTTCCCCGCGCCATTCAACCCCCGCAAAGACACACGCGCGACGACTTTCTTAGCTCTGCTATGGAAAAATGATACAGTACTTCCACGACTCTCCCTCCGGTTTCATGCTATCAAGAGTTCTTTTTCTCTGTGTTATATTCTTTAAGTACTTTCTATACGATGCGTCAAAAGATAAACCGAGGAAAACTTCAAATAAGGACGCTGCTATTTTAGATTTGTTGGTTTTAAATAGCACCTCCAACATAATAAATAAGCATATTATTATGTTATCTTATTTAAAAGAAATTTATTGGATCCACGAAAAATATAAGCACAAAAATTCCTGGATGGATTTCAATAAACTGGTAACAGCTTATATTTTGATTCAAACATATGAATGATAATTTATACCTTGATACTTGAAAAAAAATCCTACGAACAGTCACGTCAAAATAGTTTCTTCCAGAACTAGTCATCTTGATATTTCCTTTATAGTTATGCCACTTCATTTCAATTATTAATTTAGCTATAAAAAAACAGTGCTTAAGATTTGGAGTGAATATTTTTAACGAAGTTCCGTTGAAAACGGCATTTGGTTTAGGAGAATCCAACCAAAATTTCCTGTCCTGATGTGGAGAACTCAATGCTCCATGAGGCGACAAGAAGTAATAGTAGTCATATTACGTTCCGGATCCAATCCTCCGAACAAGTTTGGATAAAATAAAATTACGTTTTAACACTTTTAAGCGCGGTAATTTATTTGATTTCTATTATTCCGACGTTTTGGTCACTTTTCAGAAGCTGTGATCGATCACTAGACATCTTTGTCTTCCGGGTTTAAAATTCTTAAAACGTGGATTTATTATGTATACTAGTCGCGAAAACAATAAGTTTAGATATCTTATGAAGAAAGTTCATCCTACATAAAATAAAATATGATTGAAGATATTCAGCATATTCTGATGGAATGTGTTCCGAATGAAGACCTAGGGAAAGAGCTACTTGGAGAGCAAGACTTATCAGCGGTAGGAGAGTGCATTAACGTCTGTATATCCATTATCGGGAAATACCAAGAGACTTTGCACACTAGACAATTATTTGTTTAGTTTAAATTAGTTAAAGGTAAAACATGTGGCTAAGCGGTAAAGCCCTTATGGGAGCTGCATAAGTCTAGTCATCGCAGTGGACAACGGACAACTGGCTAGTAGTCCTGTGTTGATCGCGATTGACAGAATCTTTTTGACCCGCCGGCTGGGCGTAACTATGTTCTAAATCTCAGCCTTTCCAACACATTCAAAGCGCAGGGTCGTCAGGGAGGAGGGGGTTTTTAGTGGGTATTGGGGTTGCTCGCCCGTGCAGCAACGCTCGGAGTCTTCCACACTATTCTGTGACGTCGATCGCGGACGGAGCGCTGCCAAGAGCATACTATTGCTGCAGTGTTATCGCCCCCGACCGACGCGTGTCGTTCCCCTAGCAACGACCCAGTTTGTGCGTAAATCGGTTAAGCATTTTCCCTCGCCTCAAAACCAAAAAAAAAAAAAAAACTTTTTGACCCGCGACCCAAACGCGTGTGAACGAGTCGTCGGTCTCTGAAAGATTCGGTCTTCCATAGATTCGATCACCAGGTGACATCACAAACGAAATTGGACTTTATTTGTGGAGCATTACTGTAGCTTGTTGCTTATTTAATCGATTATTTCGTGCATTCAATCACGCAATGACGTAACTAATAAAATATCTTCTATCTCTTTCGTTTAAGTACATACATACAATCCTATTCACGCAGTGCACTCTTTCTATCTTGTTGTTTGTTGTGCGTTATGATTGTATCCAAAATAAACCGGATTGCGCGGGATCTCTCGGGTCGCACGCGACTTGTCAATCGCGGGAGCGGATTTTGATTTTGAGAATGAATCAATCAGTTGCATCGGTGACTCTGACTACTGACCTGCGACAGCGTTTCGGTATATTCCCGGTACCTAGTATATTGTTTGCGTGTGTTAGTACTTTTAATCAAATATTTTAAGTGACGGGTGTGTTATATTATGGGTATGCCAAAATAACACCGAAACTGCACCTGACTAAGTATATTTCCGAACCGAATGTAGCTACGTGATGTCACGGGTGTTCCACGAATATCGTTGCTTTTTGGAAATATTGCACGAAGAATTTTAAGCAGCTACTTTTTGATAATAAATTTTTACTATTAAATGATAATAAATCTTTAAAATAATTGTATAGTTATGTTTTTATAGCAATAAAAATTACGAAAAACAATCTGTCCTTTTTGGAGTCTTATGCATAGTCTCTATTGCGTCCCTATTCACGTTCTAACGTGAGAACGAGATCGATCGCACAATCCTTCGGTCATTTATATTATATAGATCACACGAACTGTGACCGAAATGACCGACACAATTGAATCTTTTTAAACCGATCACTATACGAATGGGTCACGATCGATCCGGGTCATGAAAAATGATTGACCGACACAGGTCTACTGGCTAGCACAACGCGGGAGCGTCCCAATGTCCCAATTAATAGTTGTTCTATCTCACTCTACATCACCCATCCCGCGCACACATTTTACTATGTATCGTATTCGCTATATCATTTGTTAATATCTGTATATACCTGATACCCTTTCCAACATAAATAACTTCCGTTCTCATCAGCACTCGACAGTGAATGCTACTCTCTGCCATCTGAAGTATTACTAACCACCTCTCGCTGCTACTCCCTCTCTAAATAGGGAGCGAAAATGAACTGGTTAACTATATTATATAGGTACAATAAATGTTAATAATTTTAGGCTCGTGAACGAAGAGAACGAACGCCGACTAAACAGGGTTCTTCTGGAAGCTGTAGCCGTATGAGCCCTACGCCAGGAAGCGTCGCGGAACCCACGGCTTCTGGCGATCGCCAGTTTGTTGTGATTGCGTCTGAGAAACAGGCACGGGTCGTGGCCCTGCCCAGCCAAAACTGTGTTTACAGGCAACAGATAGTTGATACAGACTTCGTTGTTAAAGCTGAAATCGTTAGTTTAAAAGGTTCGATATCATTTGATTACAAAATTTCCAAAATTAAACATATCTTTCATAATTACGTAATCACTACAAACACAAGCAGAAGACGACTTTTATTTTTTTTATTAAAACAGTACAATAGTATTGTACAAAAGCCCATCCCGCTTTCTATTCTCGTTGTTGTATTCTTTTTATTATTGAATAAAAAACTATCATTGTAGATATTATTTACGGCATCACTCTCTTGTATTTTTTAATGGATTCTCTTGGCTATTTCAGATAGCGTATGCTTGGTCAACTATTTATCAACGGGCCATCTAGTCGCTTATAGTCTCCCCTCTCTACGGCCATTAGTCGACGTGGATTTTCTCCCACTTTCGGAGCTCAGGTATGAGATCATCATCAACAATTCAACAAATTTATTACATTCAAAAATGTCATCATTCAATCTTAATGTAAACACGCCTGTCTCTTTTGAAAAAATAAATCATCAAATCATCATGCATTACTAGTAACGTAATACAATACTTACTATGTGATTTTTTTTAAATCCTAGTTTCTCATGTGGTCAAAATGAAATTACGTAT